>JACVVK020000144.1:492500-627500 GCA_018292915.2 Batillaria attramentaria
ACCATCAGCCATCGTCAACAATCAGCATTCATCGTCGTCATCATCAATCATCATCAACCATCATCAACATCCACCATCACCATTCACCGTCATCATTGCCGCTGTCATCACCAGCATCCATCATCAACAATCAGCATTCATCGTCATCATCATCAATAATCAATTATCCACCAATTATCCATCATCCATCCATCATCAATCATCATTCACCATCAACAATCATCATCGATCATCATTCATCGGCATCATCGTCATCAGCATTCATCATCAACATTCACCATCATCATTCACCATCATCGTCATCATTCATCATCGACAACCATCAATCATCAACCATCGTCTGTAATGAATGATCCACCAATCATCCATCAGTCATCCATCATTCGTCATTATTCGTCATCATCACCCATCACCATTCATCATTTACCACCATTCGTCACCCACCACCATTCATCATCGTCATTATTCATCATCCATCGTATTTCATCGCCATCATCATTCATCATAAATCATCATCAATCATCTTCATCAATCACCATCAACCATCATCAACCATCAATAATCATCAACAATCTCCATCCGTCATCAATCATCCATCAATCTCCATCCATCCATCCATCCATCCATCATCATCCATCACCAATCATTCATCGTTCATCATTCATCATCATCAATCGTCTATCCATCATCATCCATCACCTTTTTTTTAAAGTAGATAGCCTGAATAAGGACTCTGAACAGAGTCACTAGTGAGATTTAGTAGGATTTCATAGGGAGGACTTCGCTGAGCAGCGTGACCCATTTGCATGTAAATTAGGCACGTTACGGGTACCATTAGCCAATCGCAGCGCTTTAGCAGCTCGCGGCCTCTGCCGTGTGAGCCTAATTCACATGTAAATGGGTTACGCTGCTCAGCGAAGTCTTCTTTACGAAGCCCTACTAAATCTGCCTACTATTAGGAAATGGTGGCTCTTATATCTTTCATGTAAACCGTACCTCAGTTGACATTGCATGTAAACCGTACCTCAGTTGACATTGCATGTAAACCGTACCTCAGTTGACATTGCATGTGAACCCAGTTCAGATGCCTGTATCTCCGAAAATACTCAACCGATCGATTTCAAATTTGAAGTTTCAAATGAATCAAGATCTTTGAATAGACGGCCCAATCCAGGTACGATTGCACACATGATTTGCGAGTAATCGCCCTTTTAAAAAAAAAAGTTGGCTTTCTGGTGTTTAAAGGCGTAATATTTATCTAAATCACTCCGTTTTTTTTTTTTTTTTTTTGGGGGGGGGGGAGGGGAGTGAGTGAGTGAGTGAGTTTTTAGGGCTTAAAGCCGCGCAAGCCACAAAGACTAATTCGCGGCTGAGTGTGCCTGCACTACATGAAAAACAAAACAAAAATGTAACGGTGGACAAAGGATGCAAACTGGTCTACGGGGCAATATAAACCTAGGACATGCAGGAGACGCTGCACCTTCATGCTAATTTCTCGAACTCCCGGTTACAAAAAAGCGTAGAAAACAATGACAATTACAACTAGGTAAAACAAAGATAAATACTAAGCGCATATACAGCAAATATTGCAAGTTATCATCTCCTAGGCGCAATAAACCAGTTCGCAGCATATGCCCAACATCACTTATTCCTAGCCACTGGTAGTGCAGACGTGAGTGAGGAGTTAAAAAGAAGAAATATAGATGAAAGGGCCGAACTTAGAAATCAGCTGAGAGATGAGAAGAAGGACAGAGCGGCTAAATTCGGGAGGTTTTAAAGAGAAAGATACAGGTGAATGGGCTGGTGAGGGATAGACAGAGAGGTAGGAAGGAAAATTCCTTAGTTGCCAATGAAGACAGTTGGGAGAACAGACCGCTCCAACACGGAACCTCCCCGCCGTGAGGCGGTTTGGGAAAACAACGCACCAGAGAGGGGTGCGTTGTGAAGGTCTTCAACATGACAGGTGTTCAGCAGCACCAGCAGGGCGCTGCGAACAAAGCCCGCCAGGCTGAAGACCAGGTGGGGGGAATCCAGTGAAGTCGGCCTTCAGAAACGACCCTCAGATGTCTCACTGGATCAAGGGTCAGCAGACACCCGCTTACTGACCTCCCCCCGGAGGAGATTTTAAGAGAACAAAAGACAGGTGAATGGACCGAGGGAGGCAGAAATAAGAGTGAGAGGGGGGGGGGGGGAATAGATAGCATGAATACGGACTCTAAACATAGTGAATTTTGGAGGTTGTCGCCATTATACTTTTGACGTAAGCCGTACCTCATGAAAGTGCTGGTGTACCCATTTTAGATCTCAAAATCGCTCCTACAATATACAGATGTGTCTGGGGTACCATAAAAAATACACACACACACACACACACACACACACACACACACACACACACACACACACACACACACAAATTCACTGCAGCCGTTATCGTTAGTTGACTCGAAAATTTGTACTCAAAGCACATTTCCTCTACACATAGGGACTAAGAGGGAGATCTCGTTCGTTCCAATCCGTTGGCGGCATTACTAAAGTACAGGATTTTTTTTTATGACACAGCTCATCAACACCTACTTTTTTGAAAACCGCAGATATCTCACGTGTAACGATTCGCATTTTATAGAAATCGTCTGTTATAATCTGCCGAAATCGAGCTCTGTCGAAAACAAGGGAGACTTGTGAGTTGTGATTGCCGCGTTTGCGTCCCTTGCTTGATTTCTGACCAATGAAAAAACCAGCCTATTTGCTTCAGTGCGGAGTAACAGCATGGCGTCGTCTGCTTCGCTTTCGGCGGCGTCTGCTGCAAAAGTACGTTGTGTCATTCATTTTAGTGCTACAAATGAAGATGAAGCGATTTGCGCCTTAACGGCCGGAGACAAGCAATTTCAACTGCCCTACACATCATTTCCTCACAAGTCAGTGGGCAGAATTTTGAGGGGGTGCAAAAGTCAATAGTCACCCCGCCTACCAGAAAACTAAAATAGTGTCGCAGTAAATGTACGCGACTAGAGCAGTAGAGGTAAGAGTCTGAATGCTCGTGGTATAAACAGCTTACATGATTAGTTCGAGTGGTTTACGGCGAACTCGGTAGCTACGCAAGCAATCGAACCATCGAGGGGTTAGTCTTTCGCCGTAAACCACTCGAACTTACCATGTAAGCTCTATTCATTCAATACATCCTTACTCATGACGGGGTTAGAATAGCTTATCATTATGATAAACACTGGTCAGCTAAAGGCGACAGGCTTTTGTGAATTCTCACCAGTGTACAAACTCCCTGTAAGTCTTCAGTCAGAAGAGTTGTCACACAAGCGAGCATTCAGAGAAGCACCCATCTATTCAGTACTTATTTATCATGATGCTACATCGAAATGATGCTAAAATATACCTTCTCGGTGCCTCCATCTGAAAATGACGTCAGAAGTAATCTACGCTCATCGCATGTACATACTCGTAGACCTTCATAACAATGTACACAGCAATGAGCATTAGCTGAACTCTGTGAGCTGGTGTGGCCTAAAATTCCCACAGCCAAACAGCGTTAAGTTTTATTAATTCCGACACTGCTTCAATCGACCGTGAGTTGCGATTTTGCATGAAAAATCACCTACCTCTGTAAAATATTTGAAACAAATACATGACATCTTAACCTTGACACGGTAAATAAGCCGCTATGGGTGATAAGGGACCTTCAATTGATCTCTCCTGTGGAATAAGTGTCCGTATTGTACTAGTACTTGATAAATCATGTGACACAGAGCACGACATCACATGACAATCAGGCATGGTTCCCTGCCAGAAGGTTCTTTCATTCAGATAGAAAGAACAGAGATACAGCGTCTTCGGCAGACCTACGTGTACACGTATTACCACGCTTCGGCCAGAACTTTCGGCGACAGGAAGACTCCCGCTCGAGCCCTAATCGTCTAAAACGTGGACAGACTAAGCTGTGCTTGATCGGTTTCGGATTCACCTCGCTAATTTACATTTCCTTGAAAGCGGTAGCGAGTTTGTTTATGTCTTCAGTCGAAGTTTACAACTTGAATTTTTTGTTTGGATTTGAGTTCAGGACTGAATTGACACCGTCTTCAGTGCTAGCATAAAAATGCGCACTTTATTCTGTCGGCGTCCTGATGTACCGACGTACCAACTCGTTCGTCTACTATGTGCAGTCGCTTTTGACTGCTATCGACTGTCAGTTTTTGGCAGCAAAAACATTCAAAATATACCATAAATTTTCCCTCCCAAAAGGCTGATAAATCATTTATATGTTACGGGTGTGTCTTGGGGCACTTGCGGTATGAATGTCCCACACTGCCTCACCACCGGGGTTCGTTATTCAAGCGACCAGTATGACGAGACAGCGAATTCGGTTTGCACTACTCTTTATTTCAGTACACGTGCGTATCGGTGCATGCACCCATATAGGTACACGTACCCCTACACAGACACCCTGAAACAGTGACAAAACTACCATGAGTATAAAAGGAAATGGAAACAATCCGATTCAAAAAAGCAAGAGAATTCTTACAATAATGGTCAGTACAGCTACACCCAAGTTACTCTTATTTCCCCTGACAACATCTTCAATTTCTTGAAGGAGGTCAACCTCTTTTATAAAATATAGTCTTTCAGCCTAACATAATCTGTGATATTGTTTTTTAGTTGTTGATTAGTCTGGAAGAATACAATCTTGTACAGGATCTCATTTAAGTCTCACAAATTTTTAATAATATATTTACATCATGTTTTAAGCTAGCCCTTTTATGTTTTAAAGGACCTGGCAGGATGGGACTGTGCTAGCCGCGAAATAGTCTTTGTTGCTTGCGCGGCGTTAAGCCCTAACTAACTAACTAACTAACTAACTAACTAACTACACTTATCTCCATCACTGAATACAATTCAGAGGACAAATCAATACGATCATGCCACGGTGGAAACAATGTTTCATAATTATCTCAAAATATGCTAATGAGACAATGCAGAACAAATACTTGAAACATCATCTATATAACTGCTATAAAGACAAAAATATTCCGTACCTTCTCAGTGTGACAAAGGTGTTTTATCAATATGGCCGACAGGTGCGATGCTGCTTGTAGGCGTTACAATGATCAAAGTGAGCTCTGGGGGCAACTCACGCCAAAAGCTACACGCGGTGAACTCAAACTCAGGCTAGCCAATGAAAGATCGTTGTCTGCATGCTTTTACACGGTTGAACACCCTAAGCTAACCTGCCTGAACCATAGCAGAAACTACTGGAATGTAAAACACATTTAGAAAAACAGACTAATATTTAAATTACTGACCACACTATAACTATTGGCTTATAAGAAATTATGCCACAATCTTGGACTACACATCTCATACTTAAAGAGCAAGGTACAGCAGAGGTCTCTATTGTAGGGGCTTTAATAAAAGACAAAGTTCTCTAATCAATATGCAAATTATGTGTACCTGCTTCATCATAAATGAACGCTGAGTTACAAACACGTCGATTCAAGATCAATCAATATAAACGCGCCCAACCGACCGGGCCTCACACAACTTCAAAGAGACTATTCTCTCGCTCTATACTCACTCACACACACACACACACACACACACACGTGCGCGTGCGCGTGCGCGCGCGCGCATCCACTCTGCTATATATACCCCATCAAGCTGTTGTATATCGACTCGTAGTTTGATCCAAGACGAAATTAACCCGTCGCTAAGCTCGACGCCATGTCAACTTGAACCAGCTGAAGGAATGTCCGATCTGACCAATTTTATTTTAAACACAAACCGGGCGAACACGTCTTACCCCGTGCAACCCCTCCCACCAAAATAAACACACAATCCTCTACAGTCCACTGACGTGGAACCTCCATGGCCCTCCTGAAAAGACCTCTCCAAATGGCGCTCAAGGCTGATAGGAGAAAACTGTCCTTTCTGGAATCCAGTAGATTCCAGCAGCAAACAGCACACAGGACAAACCACTATTTACAGGCTTACACTGCTTAACGTTTTTAGCACAAGCACCAGTTTCACGAAACCAGAATGAAACGCAGTGTCCAGGGAGAACATGTTATAATGCGTTTAGTTTGCAGCCGCCAACGAATTAAAGAAAAAACAAATTGAAATTTTTTGGTGGTATTTCGGTAAATAAATAATTCTAAGCTACTGACTCTTTAAAAAAACTAAAAGACAAGAGAGAGAGAGAGAGAAGAAAAATAAACTGAAATAACTAATCACTAAATTACCCGTTAGTCAGACCCCCCCCCCCCCTCAAAAAAAGGAGAAAAAAAAAGAAAGAAAATAAAAATAAATGAATAAATAAATAAATAACAAATAAAAAAATAAAATGAAATAAAATAAAAATAAAATGAATAAAAAAAGTGTGTGTGTGTGTGTGTGTGTGTGTGTGTGTGTGTGTGTGTGTGTGCCGTGTGTGTGTGTGTGTGTGTGTGTGTGTGTGTGTGTGTTTCCTTTCTTCTTTACTCGGTTCTCCTGTTGGGATGGCTTTCAACAATTCTACCCAGCTGATTTCTCTTTACTATTTGATGAATAGTAAAACCCAGAACAATGAGAGAAAGTGTATTTCTGGCTGTGAATACAAAACAGCCCAGCAGTAAGCACACACAATAGAATAACAAAGTTACCCCATAGAGAGCGCGCGCGCACACACACACACACACACACACACACACACACACACACACACACACACACACACACACACACACACAGAGTCACACGCAAGTGCACACACATTCACACACCTGTAAATGAATGTGAAAAATACTTTTAAAAAAAAACAAAAAAAAAAAAAAAAACGCAAGACGTAAAAAAAATAAAAATTTAACGACAGAAAAATAGCTTTGGCTGGATGCATTAGTCACACACACACACACACACACACACACACACACACACACACACACACACACACACACACACACACACACGCACGCACGCACGCACGCACGCACTTTTAAAAGAAAATGTTAGAAAACACAAAAAGCTAAAAAATATAATGCACGCAAAAAAAATCTTCAGCTGAACGCATTAGTCACACACTCACACACACACACACACACACACACACACACACACACACACACACACACACACGCACGCACGAAATATATTAGAAAATACCCCCCCCCCCCCCAAAAAAAAAAAAAGAAAAAGAAAAAAAAAGAACAGACACACAAAGGCGGAAAATGTTCAGCACAGTTGAATTAAAGGAAAATGCGAATGAAGAAAACAAAACAAATTTTTCTTGTAGATAAAACAGGATTCCTTACCAAAATTTCAAAAACAAAAATGAATATCTGGGAATGATTATAAATGTGCGGATTGTTTCAGGCGATAGACACTGTGCGTGTTGGACTCAATCAGACAGAACGATCTTGAACGAACAGTGCAGCTTACAGATCTAAGCTCCCAACAAAAAGCTTTCCAAAGTGTGGAATTACTCAAAAATTACTGAGTCGACCTTGCAAGCACAGTCAACTTTGTCACAGTTGCAGAGTTTTAAGCTTCCCCGAAACCACAATAAAAGCCACGGGCAGCCTGATTTCACAGCTCAGTTTGCGTTTTGACACTGAGCGAGAAAGATCGTGCAGCGCTCAACATCCGCTAGACATTGTAGCGATGTGTCTCGCTCACTGACCAAAAGCCAAAGAATGTCACGGCAAACTCGTGCTAGCACAGTCAACTCTGTCATAGTTGCAGAGTTCACACAGTGTCCAGAAACAGCGACAAAACCGTGCCGAAAAACTGCCCCCACTTCCTGTCGGGGTCCGCCCACGCTACTGTGCACATTCCCGTGCAACCCGTCTCATTATGTGACCACGCCGCGGATACGTCAGTTCAGACGACTGAGCGATATCGGACATGGCGCGAGCTATGCTACTACCGGTAAGCACACGTATTGGAAAGCAATTTTGTTTCTTGCGTAAACATCTCAGCTCGAGCTGAGTAAAAGTAAAACCGCAATTTGGAAATGTTGCCGATAAAACGCGCCTGGCAAATCTGAGTGCCCGCGTACTCTTCATTTCTCACACATCTGGGCAAATTTCCCCCTAAATCTTACCGTCAACGTTTGTTGCGCCATTCTGACGGCAACAGTACGGACTTGTATGGGGGTCACTGCAGACAGCACTGACTCTGTCACGGCTGCTGTGTGACCACTACTACTACTATTAAGGCCCATGGCTCCGAGTGGAGCATAGGAAATCGACGACCCATCGCCATTGAACTCTGATCTGGGCTACTCTTGCCACTCCAGTCCAGTTGATCCCTTGCTTGCATAGCTCTGCCTCAGTGTCCCGCCTCCGGCTGTTGCGGGGCCGGCCTCTCTTCCTTTTCCCCTGCGGGTTCCGTGTCAGGGCTTGGCGTGTGGTGCTGGATGCTGGCTTCCTGAGGGTGTGTCCAGTCCTGCCCCACTTCCTCCGCAAGATCTCCTTGGCCAGTGGTTCCTGTCCCGCCCGCTCCCATAGCTCTTCGTTTCGGATCTTCTCTGGCCATATTCACTGCACGGACGGATGACCACTGCACGGAGATACGCACAGTAGCGTGGCCGGACCCCGACAGGAAGTGGGGGCAATTTTTCGGCACGGTTTTGTCGCTGTTTTTGGACAGTGTGTGTCGCTGTTTCTGGACAGTGTGTGAACTCTGCGACTGTGACAGAGTTGGCTGTGCTTGCACGGTCGACTCTGTAAAATGTTTTTCACATTTCGGAAAGCTTCTTCATGGGAGCTTAGATCTTTAAGATAGATAAACAAAGTCAGCGTTTTAATCAAGCATTTTCCAGTCGTTTTATTTCAGAGTCACGAATCCTGTAGAGCTTTCCACGGCGTCTTCAGCTTGGTCTCATTGAGATCTGTGTTAAATTTCAACCACATTTGAGCTTTCAGTTTTGAGAGGAACAGCCGACGGCTGAATGTTTTTGACTTAAGTTTGAACGTTCTTTGACAACCTAGGAGTAGATTTTGACACAAGTACGTTGGAAAGTAGTATAGGCATCTGGCAACACTATGTGTCATCTACGGGTAAAAGCTGGGTTCTGAGTAAAATTATTCTAATGCTCGGGCCGTGAGTTCCATCCCGGCTGGGGCCAAATATTTGTGCGGGCTTTTTCATCGTTACCCCGTCTTTGATATCACCCTATGTGGTGGAAAAGGACGTTAAACCCCCAAACACCCACCCACCCACCCTGAGTAAAATTAAAAAGACAAAAAAATGATTCTTTAAAAATGCAATTTTTTTTTCTCTGTTTGAGCTTCTCCACCAAGATATGCATACCATCTTTGATCTTTTACGTAAATAGTGAGGCTTGAGATTATTTTTCTAGTGTGAACTGCTGTATTCAGACACTTTAATTGTCAGTAAGCGTGTCCTAAAGTCTGGGTACATTGCATTTTTTTTTTTTTTGTGGTAAAAAATTAGTTATCGTTTCCCTTTGAGTACACTATAATGAGCCTTTTATTTTCAAGTACGGAAATCAGTTCTACACCGCAAATGATTTTCTTCCATATCGGCTAAAAGACTAGAACTGACCATTTCTAACATCACCTCTGTGACGAACTCGTTGTGACGTAAAACATCAGACAATGCGTCATGTTAAGAAATAACGTCATAAGAGTTCGTCACTATTTTGAGAGCGTTAGAAAAACGTTCTTTTTGGGTCTGAAACTTCGCCATCTTATCGGACCACCACCCAGAGGACCTATGCCGGGAATGATGAGGGGGATGCCACCAGGAATGCGTGGTGCACCTCCGATGTAGACAACTCATTCCATTTCCTCATGGAGAGGAGATTTTCAAACTCAAAACCTTTGAGTGAAGACTTTCTCATGGGACATTGGCATCAAGCTGGACGCGGTAGTCTTTCCGTTTTGGAGGTTCAGTTTATCCAGCGTTGCTGTTTACACTGTCTGCCATTGGTGTGGATTTAGTTTTGAGAACTGTAACCCTGGCTTACTGGTGGAATGGGAACGGCAAGTGATGTCTGAAGTTGAGAGGAAAATGTGGCTACATGGCAGTTCATCTTTTCTTCAGGAGATGTGGTGCGTTAGAACCCATCACTACACTAATCTGACTTTCTGATCCGACTACTTGGAGAGTGTTGTATTTTTCTCCTGCTATGTCGCTCTCTCGGTGCACTCGCAGAGAAGACACGGGATACAACAGGCTGGAACTCCAATACTTTATTAACAGAAGATGCGCAAGAACAAACTCATGAAAGAGGAAGAACCCAGAACGCTGTGCAGTGCTGCTTATATACTAACAGGTCAGATCTAGAACATTCTGTAACATACTGGCAAGTACGGAATCTTTCCGAGGTCACGTAATCTACTGACGTTACTGCACTCGCATGTTCTGGGATGGTCTAGAAATTTCCATCGAAATGCAGTGACTTTTCGCGATCTCTACAACAGAGAGATATAGTGGTGATGTGATGTGAGACATCTTCATTGACATTCTATTCATCATGTTCGTCATCGGTTATTTTATCACGTTTCATGTTGTCTGTCATTTGTGTTTTGAGTTTAAGAATCGTATTTCAAGTCATCTATCAATTGTGTTTTTGAGTTTGTAGTGTGCAAGCGACGCATACATTCGCACTCCGTTACAACCTCAAAGAATGACACTCAAAGACTGTTTAATTTGAGCCACAGGGAATACGAGATGCAGTAAGGTGCGTGGACCTCACGGCTTGTTGTGATTGCTACATTTAGTCAGCTTTGCGTTAGGTGTTCACATAGGCGCAGAGGGTAGTACAAAGGGACGGACAACCTTAACCAACAACTTTATGGAAGGTAATTTGTAGGCCGTTACGTGGTTCGCTTAGGGTGGCGGTGCGAAGCTAGAATGGCAAGATTTCCTCTTGTACGTCTTATGACACCTCAAGGAACTCACACATAAAACAGCTTCTGTATTTGTTTCAAACGTTTATGACACAATTCCATATTTATCATTGTAAACTTAGTGAACAACCCCCGTGTATGAACGCGCATGTCCAATCAGCAAAGCAAAGATATATAGATGACAAATACTTATCTATAGTCCATTATGACTTCTTAGATGACTGGATGCCGTACGAAGCCATATTTACCATTTAGACCTTTTTCTTAGTGAAAGTTCAGGAGAGCAGTTATAGTTCGAAGCTTCAACGTATGTATACACGTATGTATTAATGTTGGTATGCATTTATGTTTGTGTGTCAGTATGTAGTGTATGTATATTTGTATGTTGGTATGAATACATGTATGTATTTTGTACGATGTATATCTATAGTAAAAAACAAAATAAAAAGAAACATTTTTGACACCGTGTAAACTGCCCAAACTATAACCAGAGCCACTGTGAGGGCGCCTCAGAAACTATATGAGACTTACAGGTTTGAGATATCATATACCATACCGTGAATACAGTGTAGCGGAGTGCAAGTCAGCTTCGGAAACGGTCGTAAGTACGTAGTTTATGCTGCCAACTTGCTTCATTGTGTATTGCAGAATGGTTTGTAATGGAGATTTCGGTACGTCCATAGTGAAGACGGTTCCGCACCACACTCTTTTACAGCAGGACGAAGTGTCTTTGTTTTTATGCACTTTGCTGTCATGGTCTTAAGAACAGAGAGATTTTTTCCTTGCACCTCATCGTAGTCTCGATGTGCTTCAAGGTCAGCATGATGATGCCCAGGTATTAAAGCTGATCTGTGCGCTCGATTTCGGCTCCATCCAACTTGATGTGAGGCAATGTAGCTCATTGTTTACAAATGAAAACTACACTTACGGACAAACTATAGAGACGTGTAGTTAAGTTGTTGTTGTTTTTGTTTAGTGCATGACTACAAATCTGTAACAGTGAGATGGTGAGGAATTTCCCGAGAGTGAAAGGTTTCCACTTGTCCCTCGACTTACTAAAGACAATCAGCTCGATTTCGGCTTCATCAAACTTGATCTGAGGCAATGTAGCTCATAGTTTACAAATCAAAACTACACTTACAGTCAAACTGTAGAGACGTGTAGTTAAGTGTTTTTTTTTTACGACTGGTGTTTACAATGGAGACGATAATTCTCTGTTTGATTTTGACTTTACAATCATTGAGCTTTAATGAAGTGGAGATGGGACAAACAGAGACTGTGATCACGAAGATTTCAGATGATTTGTATCACATCAACATCACTCTTTGCGACCACAACATGTACTACCCAACAATCCAGATGCACACAGAAGGCAGAATAGTAGCAAACTCTACAGAGCCATACAAATCCTATACATATTGCGCCTGCTCTGTTTCCGTTTCGGGAAGTTACATAAATGTCATAGTGGAAAAGTTTCATGTCGGGAACGACGACAGTGTTTGCAACACGTCCACCACCTCGGTCATACGCTTTTGGGATGTTTTCAAAGGCGAAGGTAGCTCGTATTCGGTTAAAGCATGTGCAGAGCCCGAGGTGGTCGTATCTGAGTTGGGAAACCGTTTCTGGTTCACGATCTACCCTTTTCGTACAATGAAGTTCACGTCCATAGTGATGCGGTTTGTGGCGACAGTAGAAAACGCGATATACATGTTCTCCCACACTGCCGTGAATCCAGTGATGGGTTACGTCACGACTTTTGGCTTTGACGGGAGAACACACTACAGTCATAGGACGAGAGCAAGTTTCGAGTTGATACTGCCCATTGAGCACCTTGTCATGGTAAGCTTCCCACATTTCGACATTGAAGAGAGTTTTGTATGCTGGGCGGATTTCGTAAGCTTTTACAATGACAACAAAACCGTACCAATATGGCAGATGTGTGGTTCTCAAGATATTCCTCCTCAGATTTACAATACATCAATCACTCTGAACTTCTTCGCTGGGAATGACGGATCCGGCACGGGGTTCAAACTGATCTACACCATCCACAACGTCTCAGATCAGCCGCAGCAGGTGAGTTTTTTTTTAAAAACTCTGTCAGCACAACGGAATGCGCATTTGGTCCTATCTTGCACAAAGTTTAAACAGCGTACCCTGTGATTCCAAACTAGAAGGGTCTTTGGGACGCCCTCTCCATATTTTTAGGGTCCTTTCAGCGGAAATGCGATGCTGCACATGTCCGCTGTTACAGATTGCCTTTTTTATACAGATTGCTTTTTGTTCATCGAGTTTCCAGGAGAGTGTTGGAAAGACACTGTTGGTCACGGCGAGACACAAAACGTGCATCCCCTTTGACACGCTGTTCTCATATTTGTGGGTCAGTTTAAGAGTTTTGTGCGTATAAATACGCACACCTGTGCATAATCGGGAACACTAAACCCAATGGATACATGCATACACGATCCGGGTGTGTAACTCACGTGGTGCTCAGCTAGTTAAATTTCGGAATTTAGAATTGTATTTATTTTTCAAATAGGGTGGTCTGAACATTTCCAAAGCAGAGGGAGAGCAAGCCGTTTTGTATGGAGTGTTTTTTCAACTAACCCTCCGAATGCCTATTCTCCAGGGAGTGTCAAGGGAGAAAAATGATAGTGCAGGATGAGTTAAAACAATATCAGTATCTTCTTTTTGTGATAATGTATGATCAGTCTACGAGTATTAATTGACAGTGAACTTTATCTGATCTTGCGTTTATTCTGACTTACTTTTCATATTTTTTTTTTGTAATAGGGTCTTTAACGACTGTTTATTATTTGACTGCTTATTATTATAATTATTATTATTTATTGACAGCGAAGCTAAATTGACCTTACGTTCATTCTGACTTGCTTTGAAAAATATTTTTTTTTATATTAACGGCTGTTTATTATCTGATTATTATTAGTAGTAGGAGAAATAGTAGTTACGGATTCTGATGCTCAGTTTGAAATCCCCGGTGGGCAGGAATTTGGTGGAATTTTCCTACCCAATCGAGTCAAATTCACGTGCAGACTCGCTTGCGGTGCCTGTCTCGCTTTCGTGTACACACGCGCGTACAATATCCCACGGATCGGAAATGGAAAACGTCAGAAGAGTAACACCCTTGTGCATTTAAAATTTGCTGTGATGGGTGTGCAATCAGGAATATCTTCTGAGGTAGGAGTGGTGGATTCAGCACCCAACGGGGTGAAAATAGAGCATACATGATTAGTAGCATGTGTCAGTCTACAGACAATTTTCTGTTTTAGATTTTATCTCTTGAAACAAACAAAGTAATTTGAATTAAACTGATTTGAATTGAGTGAAGGTGAGGGAAGGAGTTTTTAACTGCTCTGCGCCGGCCTACGCCACGTTTCAAGCTCATCTCCGCTGTAACTTGGACGTGGAGTGTGAGGGAGGGGAGGATGAGATGGACTGTCCCTATTCCACAAACGACTGTCCCGAAAACTTCATTCACTCCGGATCAAAGTGCTACCTGTACGTGAAGACGGTAGATACGATAGCTTGGTACGATACTTACACTAAGTGTATCGATAGGGGGCTGACCCTTGCAAGTTTCAAGACACCTGGAGAATGGAGTGACTTCAGGAAGATAATAACATACGGAAAGAGGACAGGCTTTTTACCAGTGGGCCTCACAACGTCTTCCCAGCAGCGACCGTCTATGTATAGAGAGGTCTGGGAGTGGACTGATGCCACTATGGCATATTATACCAACCTTAGGGGCGACAGGTTGGCAAAACCCACGTGTGCATACATCCCGCCAATACACAGTGACATGCTGGTGACCTCGGGATGTGGTTCACCGAAACCCACGTTCTTTATACTCTGCGAAGAGATAGCGACCTTGACACTGAGTCAGACGTTACCTGGTCTATCATTTCCGGTCACAAATACATCTTCCAGACTCAAGCATGAATCTGCATTGACGTGTCCTGGCGGTCATGTGACATTTGACTTCTTGTCGTGTGACCTTTCTGCTAACTGTGGAATAAGCGAGTATGTGTCGCAGTGTTCTACGACTGCAGGCGTGTTTCCCATGTTTAAGTGTAATGGTGGCATACAGACGGTGCACTACACGCTAGTCTGTGATCACAGGAGGGATTGCTTTGATGGGTCTGACGAAACCCCCTGCGAATTTCACAAGTGTCCTGAGAAACAGTGTCGGAACAAGCAGTG
Source organism: Batillaria attramentaria (assembly GCA_018292915.2). Lineage (NCBI taxonomy): Eukaryota > Metazoa > Mollusca > Gastropoda > Batillariidae > Batillaria > Batillaria attramentaria. The sequence goes on from JACVVK020000144.1 coordinate 507,581, forward strand.
CGTGACGACCCGTCAGTGGTGTGATGGCATGCAACATTGCACGGACGGTTCAGACGAGCTATGCCCGCAGGTCGTGTCCAAAACCACTCCGTCTTTAACCCCGCCCTCTGTTGTTGATCTGAAAGGAGACGGAGTGTACTCCCAGACTCCCATGTCGCTAGGCCAGCCTTGCCCTGTGACGCATTTCCGGTGCCCAGAAGGCTTCTGTCTTCCGGTGTATCTGCGCTGTAATGGCGTGTATGACTGTCCTGGGTGGGAGGACGAGACGGGATGTAGTCAGTACTCGTGTCCAGGCCTCTATCGTTGTCGGGGCTCCAGCGTGTGCGTGCACGCCGATCATATTTGTGACGGATATTTACAGTGCCCACAAAATGACGACGAAGTGTTCTGCAGTTTGGAATGTCCAGAAGGTTGCACGTGTCAAGGGTTGGCCTTCAGGTGCAACCAGTCGTTTCCAGCGCACAGCTACACCGACCTTCGGTACCTGGACGCCAGCGGAACCACGATGATGCTTTCTGACCTGACTCACAACTTCTACTTGATAAGTGTGAATCTGTCCTCGTGCTCCCTGCAGACTTTGCCAGCAATAACTCTCCATAACTTGAGGACGCTGAACGTAACTGACAACAAAATAACCGAGCTCAGTTCTTCCAGTTTGTTTGGTTTTAAAAACCTTCAGACATTGTATTTATCAGGAAACCCGCTGGCCTCTCTCATCAGTACTGCGCCAGAAAACCAGATGAGACAACTTCATCTCCTAGACCTTTCTCAAACAATGATAGAAATCTACAGCAGTGAGATGGTGAGGAATTTCCCAAGACTGAAAGGTTTGAACTTGTCCCACGGCTTACTAAAGACAATCGTCCAAGCAGGATTCAACGCTTCGCCTGATCTGGAACTTATTGATGTACGCGGTTCTCCGCTCGAACAATTTCCACCGGACTTGCTCAGACATCTCGCTTCGCTTCAGACTGTCTACTCCAGCAACTTCAAACTGTGTTGCTCGGCAGTTTTGCCTGAGAATTTCAATTCCAAAAACTGCTATTCGCCGGAAGACGAGCTATCCTCGTGCGACGATCTACTTCGATCGAATGTCTACCGCATCTTCCTGTGGTTCATGGCTCTAGCAGCTATAGTGGGTAATCTGGGCAGTATTATTGGGAGATACGTCACACGGGGAAAGTCATCCAAGAGCTTTAACGTGTTTGTGACGAACCTCTGTGTGGCCGACTTGCTGATGGGCGTGTATTTAACTATGATAGGGTCAGCTGACATTGCCTATAAAGGGGATTATTTATGGTATGACCGCACGTGGAAGGACAGCGCTACTTGCATGATAGCCGGGTTCCTGTCCCTTCTGTCTAGTGAGATGTCGGCCTTCTTCATCTGCCTCATAACAGTCGATCGTCTGATGGTTACGCGGTTTCCTTTCAGCAGTCATCACTTTCGCACCAGATCTGCTAGCGTCGCCTGTGCCACTTGTTGGGTATTTGGCGTTGCCCTGGCAGCGGTTCCCTTGGTGATGACGAAGCCTGACTGGCAGTTCTACAGCCAGACTGGCATCTGCATACCACTACCGGTAACTAGGAACAACTTCAGTGGCCGGCCGTACGCCTTCGGGGTCATGGTGGTTCTCAACTTCATTCTGTTCTCTCTGATAGGGATAGGACAGATGCTTATTTACGTTTCTGTTCGTCAGAACTCACTGCTCACCGAGAACACTGCCTCTACTAGGGACGCGACAATCGCCAGGCGCCTGACCACCATCGTTGTGTCCGACTTCCTGTGCTGGTTCCCCATCGGACTGCTGGGGCTGCTGGCGTCCACTGGGAACCCCATCCCTGGTGAGATCAATGTGGCCATGGCCATCTTCGTCCTGCCTCTTAACTCGGCCCTCAACCCCTTCCTCTACACGTTCAACGTTATCATGGAGAAGAGGAGGCAGGCTGCAGAGGCGCGATTGTTAGAACGCTTAATGAAGAATGTACCGGTCAGAGGTCCACTCAAGATTTAGGAACAGCAACTCTCACTCCCCTGTTCTACAGGCAAACGTGCTCAGAAGGAAATGTTTGGTGTTTTTTAAAAAAAAAAAATATGTTGTTTCCATAGTAATGGAAACAACATCATAGGACGGGCTAAATTTTCCACGTTCATAGGCAAGCATCTGTGGTACAAACGCACGTCACTGCCGATCTCCCGAAGGGACGATTTAGCAATTATAACTCTGACAATGACGTAAAACGTGTGTCATCCATGCTGGCATGTATGGTGCAGCTTTGAACCCAGAGGGATCCTCAATGGCGCAAGTGATGGCAGGCTGTCTTCAGAGTGAAAGTAGGCGTGTTTCTGAATCAGAGACATACATAACATGTCTCTGTCTGAATGGACAGATCTATTATTACATTCAGTCCTAGAGCACGGGTGTGTATGCTTTTGTAATCGTCTCTTATTCCACCACAAGGCAGGTACGTGATCGTCTGCACCGTGCAATAATACTTGCCTGTAGAGTGCAACACCTTGGCCTGTCAGAGTGCAACCCCCTTGCCGTTTACTCACATCCTGTTGGATCAGTGTGCCACGTAAACAGTGCCATCAAAGCGCAACAATAATTGTCCGCTGGCAAAGATTTTGCCCAAACGAAAAGTGGTCGGATATTCAAGACTTCGTTTCAAATCGAATCATATGACACACAAGTCTTCGCTTTTCTAAAAAAATTTCGCCATTTTTGAAAATGGCGCTGGCTGTAAGCAGTCACATTTTCACGCCCCGCCGAAAAAAGACTGCACTCTGGAGTCTAGGGATGGTCTAGAAATTATGCAGTATCTTTTCGCGATCTCTACAACATGTGGAAAGCGGGAATTTCAGTGGGTTTCGTTTTTGCAACTGACTCACACTCAGAAGCATAATGTGTGTGTGGGGGAGCCGAATGGTAAGAGCGTTGGACCTCCAATGCTCGGGTCGTGAGGTCGATCCCCGCTGGGGCCACATATTGTGCTGGCTTTTTCATCGTTGCCCCGTCTTTGATATCACCCGTACGTGGTGGAAAAGGACGTTAAACTCCCAACACCCGCATAATGTGTGTGTGTGTGTGTGTGTGTGTGTGTGCGTGCGTGCGAGCGTGCGTGCGAGAGAGAGAGAGAGAGAGGGGGGGGGTCTCTTTTCCGATACCAGTAAGCAATCGTCTGTCAGTCAGGTTTGCGGGAAGTAACTCTGTCAAAGGGGAACGACTTTATTACAAGAATTCATTCACCCATGCAGAACCTCGCATACGCCAAAAAGTTTGTGACGTCAACCAGCTAGGCGAGCTCACACGACCTCATGTGTTTGGGGTGTTGCGTGTGCATAGAGGCACGGAAAGGGTTTCCAGTACTTTCTTTATGTCAGCATGCTTGATGTCAGAGAGTTTGCGTTCGTGTGCGCGCGGGCTGCATACATGACACAACGACTACGACTGTGACTACAGCAGGTCATTGAATGGAAACAACATATTGGGCTGGTGGCCATCTTGTTAGTTTACTGTGATAGCTACGTCAGTGTTGATTTTTGGCTCACTTGTGTAACAAAGTGAGTCTATGTAATAACCCTCCGTCGTCTGTCTGTGTGTCTGTCTGTCTGTGTGTGTGTCTGTCTGTGTCCACAGTAAACCTTAACATTGGCATTTTCTCAGAAACAATGTGCAGCAGAGGCACCAAACTTGGCAAGCTGATAGACAGCCATGAGACCTTCCAAAATATACCATATTGGTTGACCTTGACTCAAGGTCAAGGTCACTAGAGCTGTCTGTTTGGAAATTTTACATTGGCTTTTTCTCAGAATCTAGAAAAGCCAGAGACATCAAACTTTGCATGATGATAGACATTGACAACACCTTTACTGACATACCTGTATTCAGTGACTTTGAGTCAAGGTCAAGGCCATAAAAGCTCTTTAGCGGAAACCTTCCAAAACCTTAACATTGGCATTTTCTCAGAAACAATGAACAGCAGAGGCACCAAATTTGGCGTGCTGATAGACAACCGTAAGAGCCAACAAAAAATACCATATTGACTGACCTTGATCCCAGGTCAAGGTCACTAGAGCTGTCTGTTTGGAAATTTTACATTGGCTTTTTCTCAGAATCTAGAAAAGCCAGAGACATCAAACTTTGCATGATGATAGACATTGACAACACCTTTACTGACATACCTGTATTCAGTGACTTTGAGTCAAGGTCAAGGCCATAAAAGCTCTTTAGCGGAAACCTTCCAAAACCTTATCATTGGCATTTTCTCAGAAACAATGAACAGCAGAGGCACCAAACTTGGCGTGCTGATAGACAGCCTTAGGACGTTTCAAAATATACCCTATTGACTGACCTTGAACCAAGGTCAAGGTCACTAAAGCTGTCTGTTTGGCAATTTTACATTGGCTTTTTCTCAGAATCTAGAAAAGCCAGAGACATCAAACTTTGCATGATGACAGATATTGACAACACCTTTACTGACATACCTGTATTCAATGACTTTGAGTCAAGGTCAAGGCCATACAAGCTGTTTGCGGAAAAGCTTTCAAAACCTTAACATTGGCATTTTCTCAGAAACAATAAACGACAGAAGCACCAAACCTGGCTTGCTGATAGACAACAGTAAGACCTTCCGAGACATACCGTTTAATGACCTTGACTGAAGGTCAAGGTCATTAAAGCTGTCTTATTGGAAATTTACAACTGCCATTTTCTCAGAATCTAGGGGTACCAGAGGCATCAAACTTTGCATGACGACAGACATTGACAAAACCTGTACTGGCATACTTGTATTCAATTTCCTTGAGTCAAGGTCAAGGCCACTTAAAATGTTTTCCAGAGACCTTAATGTTAGCATTTTCTTGGAAAGACCAAACAGCAGAGGCACCAAGCAAGGCACAATGATAGGCAGCATTGAGAACTATGCAGATAGGTCAAGGTCAATACAGCTGTCTGTTGTGAAATTTTACATTACCATTTGTACAGAAGCTGTGAAAACTAGAGCTATCAAACGTGGCATAAAGATAGTCATTGATAAGCTCTTCACTTACAGATCTCATTTGAATGATCTTGGCCCAAGGTCAAGGTGATACAAGCTGTCCTTGGAAAACTGTTATATTGCCATTTGCCATTTTCTTAGGAACTATGAACACAAGAGACACCTTACTTCAGGAAAGACAGTGACAGCTTTACAAACATACTCTTTTGAATGACCTTGACCCATCTCACAAGTGAGCCAAGAAGGCTTTGCTCCTCTAGTTTCATTTTCTTTCTTTCCTCATTTTCTTCCTCCTTCTCTTGTCCTTTCTCTTCTTCTTCCCCATCTTCTGCGTTTTCTTTCTCTTCTGCTCTTTTAATGTTGTTTCCATAGTAATGGAAGAACAAACAAGCAAACGAAAAAACCACTGTAGCTGACGTGGGATTTGGCGCAGTAGGTTAGGCTTCCCCTGTCACGGATCTTGGTGGGCAGGAATTTGGTGGGATTTTTCCTTACCAAATTCACGTGCAGACTCGTTTGCGGTGCCTGTCTTGTGTTTGTGTACACGCACGTACAATCGGGACGGACCAGATAAATAAAACGAGTACACATCAGAAGAGTATCACCTGTGTGCATGTCAGATTTTGCTGTGGTGGGTTTACAACCAGGAACCTCTCCCGATGTAGGAGAGAGGTGGATTCAGCACCCAACGGGGTGAAAAGGTGTTCAAACACCTTTTTTGGGCCCAGTGTCCATAAAAGCACCTGTGAATTTGAATCGAGTCGAGTCACTGCAGTGAGAGGCTTGTCGTCTGCTACCTCCCCGTGAAGGGAAGCGGACTGCTTGTCTAGATGCGCTCCGACTCAAAAGGAGCTTCGTGAATGGTGTACTGGCAGTTATAGAATGTGTCTTCAGTCAAAGTTTAGCACTTGTGTTTTTGAACTGACAATGTCTTGCTGGCATAAAAAGGCGAACTTTATGTTGTTTGGTTGCGATCTCCCGACTTCACCTCAACCCCTGTGTCTCTTACACGCGTTTTTCAGCTTATTGTAGGGTAACCACTCGGAAACACAATGGCGAAAAAAAAAAGGAGAAAACAAAAGGATATGTGTGTGTTTGCCAATGCTCGAGGGGTGGTCTGCGACATAGATCAAATACTCCTCGGTAACCAACAGAGCCATGTGGTGTACAGTGAACCTGGCTTATATTGAAGGTCTGCTTAGGCCCCGGACAGAGTTGTTCTTGTTCTTTGATATATTGGCCATAATTAATCACAAGGCAGAGTTTCACTGGCTCTGAAGCGAAAAATAAAGTTAATGGACACATTTATGAGCAGATGAAAGTTTTGCATATCTCCAAATGGTACAGTTTTCTGTTTCCAGTTGTTACGAGCGTGGCTGTGCCTTTTGTTTGTGTTTTGTTTGTATGCAGAAAGGTAACAGCTGTATTGTTTTTTCCCCCCGAAGATTGAGTGAGACAGAGAAGTCGCTACGTTAAGTTTATATTGTGTTTTAGTAATGTAATTGTAAATCTGTTTCCGTGTTCCAGAGGTTTCTAATTGTTATCACGAGTATTCGAGAAGTGGTGACCTTGTTTTGACTGTAACTATTTCGCCTCAGGCGGCGGTATGCACTTAGGGCCTAGAGCTGAGTCGCTCGGAAATTTCGTGCAAATCGCTGTGTTATGACTTGTTTACCATTGGAAGGTGTTATATAACGCGCCTAGGTTCGGCGGGCAGGTACTTGATTATTCTGGATTCTTCTTGTAACCGGCCTCTCTCTCGTCTCTCTCTCTCATCAGATACGGATAAGTCGGGTCGGGTTCGGGACTTTTTAATCAGCACTCAGCAGTATAAGCATAAACAAAAAGTAAAAAGAGGAAACCGTGAAACATACAACATCACACTCGCATAAGCAATAACTACAACCGTGGCTTACGTCTGTCCATCTAATTTAACATCATGACCAAATTCACAAGTCAGAAATAACAAATGCTAATATCATACATCCATCTACTATAATGGATAGCAAAATAATGGCGAATACTTATAAACAATCACAACATGCAATTGCATCATGCACTATGTACCATCAATATACAGTCTAAACATAATCACCACCTACCCTGTGGGAAATACACAGGGGTTTGACACACAACCTCAGGCTCCGTCCGCTCCCGCTGATCAGCGTGACGATATCCTGAATTAACACAATACTATTACTATATATATCTCAAATCTTAACTGCATAAAATACTAAATTACCAGCAACTAACCTCAACTTGATCCACATGACCGTTAACGTAGTACTAACACAATATGTAACACCAATATCACTTCCTCCAAATACTGGCAAAATAGAGGCTTCCAAATAGAAACTAACTGGTTAAAACTACTAACACCTTTACAAACTTATATCACTTTCTCAGTACAAACATTCGGCTACTATTTATTCATCCTCATCCATTCATTCATAAGTACGAACAATCAAACACATGTATGAAACGCACCCGTGATTCGAATGTGAAAGTCGAATATTTCCAAAAGGTCAAAACCCTTGTCAACCACCAAATTCCGCTTCACTGACAGAAACTGACAGGAACTGTCTTCTAGTCCCTTCAACGGCCAAAAGTAGAATGAGCTAGTACAGTGGACTTCGGATATAAGAACAGCGCCGGGGCCAGCATTTGGGTGTCCTTATAAGCGAGGGTTCATATAAGCATACCTCGGATATAAGGTCAGTTGTGCAAGTGTGTGTTCTTATAACCAAGGAAAGAAGAAAATATTGTGGACAAGCTAAAAAGAGTCGTATATCGACCTCTAATGGTCTGTGTGCGTGCGTGCGTGCGTGCGTGTGAATATATGTCTGTGTGTGTGTGTGTCCATGGCAATCTCTTGCTTGTTTAAGCCTTTGCGTCAATGAAGTGGAACTTGCTGGTTGGCTTGATCTCGACTGATGCAATATAGTTTACTTCTTTTACGTATGTGAAACATAAATTTAATGCAAATAACTCTAGAAGTTATGTAACAATAGCTGTCTTAATGAAAATGAGAGAGAGAGACAGAGAGAGAGAGAGAGAGAGACAGAGAGAGAGAGAGAGTTACGATCACATTTTGACAAAATGACTTTAAAGAATACAAGGATACAAGGAAATTTATTGGCCAAGTTTTCAACAACAAAAAACAAGATGGCCAGACATTCAAATGTGTTCCCAGTCTACGGCGCTCGCAGGGGAAAATAACGGTTTTTAACGACCCCTCCCCCTCCCCGCTTCTCCCCTCCCCACTCCACAAACTCACTGCCACTATCCATCTGTCTCTCTGTCGGGTTGTTAGTGTAAGTGAAGTTCAGAGGCAGAATTCCGTGAAGAAATGTTTCTTGGAAATTCCGGGAAATGAAACGAAACGAAAATGAACCTAGCATAACTTCTACTTTCGGTTCTTATATCCAAGGGGAGGTCGTGTTGGGAACAAGCAGATGGTGTCTTTACAAGCGAGGGTTCCAAAAATAGAATAATCGCAGACTTCCTAGAAATGATCATTCCTACTTGCGGTTCTTATATCCGAGGAAAGTTTGATGTGGGGACCTAGCAAGTGCTGTCCATATAAGCGATGAACCCTATATCAGAGGTTTCTTCTATGCGAGTTTTAATACGTGATCACAAAGAACTACTTTGGCAGGGACCTGCTTTGGGGTGTCCCTATAAGCGATGGTTCTTATATCGGAGGTCCTTATAAGTGGAGTCCACTGTATACAGAAGTGAGAACTCACACACCTTGGTGAACTGTTCTCGCACACTATACTGCGCAAAACAGTCACCGAAAAGGGTAAAACACAATTGAACCATACTCCTGACCAGAATCTGTACTCTGACCATACTAACAACATACTAACAAATATAAGGTAGCATTAGTGTAAATCACATAATCTATTCTAGTACAGTGTAGAACTGAAATGTAAATCACGCGTTGTTTGTACTCCCTACCACATACACCCCCCTGCTGAGGAATGGCGTCCCCGACATTCAAAAACTATATCTTACGTTTTAAAATAGTAATAAGGTGATTTACCTTCTGATTTTTGATTGGTTCTTTTATGAGAGTGGTCCAGAATTTACTAGAATGTTGTAACTGTATATAAGGCCCGGAGATGTGTGTGTGTGTGTGTGTGTGTGTGTGTGTGTGTGCACGAGAGAAGTTTTTATTTGCGAAGCTTGAAACTGCTGTGTAACACCAGAGAAGTGCTGTAATAAACTCCACACGGTTATAACTTTTCTACGCGCTCACGTGTCTTCTGTGAGTGAAGGACTAACCAGCAGTCCATAAGAACTCGCTACGTGAGGCGTTGTCCGCCTGTGTGTCATCGTTTCACCTCGATAAGGCGACGGCTCTTTAATATATCTCCACACATAACACCAGTTTAGTTTTTGTTGTTAGTGTTAATTCCATTCGACACTGACTACATTTGCGCATGTAGGTATGAAAATATCAATGTCAATTGTTTGCTTTGCCAAAAGGATGCGTCCAATGACATTGCATTTAATTTTGTTGCCGTTACCATCGTTATTGGTTCTTCTCTTTATTTCTTGTTTACTGTAACAGTAAAAAAAATTCTACAGTTAAATTATGCGTTTAAAACGAAAACTTTGTCTTCTTTATTCACACATTGCCAGTTTCGTTGTATGCCCTTGAGAGAGAGAGAGAGAGAGAGAGAGAGAGAGAGAGAGGTGTTATGATACGAGAACAGGTATGTGAACTAGAGGATAATATGCGCAGCTTGGTGAGGAAACAGTAAAGTACATAACAGCGGCTTGTATACAAAGACTGCTGACAAGGGGTAATTTAGCTTCGGATGCATTGAATTTGCCATCAAAATAAGCAAAGTTTCGGATGTATTGAACTGATTAAGAACATTTCAATATAAGCGGAGTTTCGGCTATACTGAAACACCGGATATATTGAAGGCAGTGCTAGGTCCCGACTGAGGCACTGCAATATAAGCAAGGTTCACTCAAATAGCTAGTTCTGACCAGGGAGACAAGACTGCTGAACTGTTGGGAAATGGGCTGACAGTGACTTGGGTTTCGAGTTCCATTCCCGGCCGGAAGCCAATTTTGTGCTGGTTTTTCTTTCTTTTCTCCTCCCTCTTGTTTCCACCATTGTGCCATCGGCCTGTGACATTGAGTTGTATTGAATTGAATGGACTGTGTGAAATGCAAGACAATAGCACGTCGGGAAGGGAACGACTATTGCAGACATTAGGAGTCACATCTCTCTTCTCAGTCCTGTCCCTGGCGTCGTGTGCCCTGGTGGTCACGTGACGCACACATTTCTTGCCTGCGACTGTCTGAGCAGGTGCTGAGTGTGGGACTGAAAACTACTTTGAGTGTGTAGGACTATCGACAGGTGAAACTGTGATGAAAATGCCCTGGACTTGGTTATTTTTAGTAACTGTACTTCTAGTCTATGCTGTAGGGCAGGTGTGTGCAGTTAGGTATCACTATCAGTCAAGGAGAGCGCTAGCACTGACGGTGATAAGATCGCTACTTTCCCCAGCGCTGTACAGCGATCCCGCCCGCGCCTAGTGCTTAACGAGAGTAGTGTCCCTTGCTCTCGGGTCAGTAGGTCAAGGCGGTGATTACCTCCCTTGTTTTTACTTTTAGGAAGTTGTTGTTTAAGTCGTACATGTAATTCTAGTGTCTAGAGAGCAACTCTCTGGTTCATTTTTATAGGAGAATGTCGAGTAAGATGTCTCGGAACTACGGAAGGAAAGGTTTAAGGTTTTAAAAGCAGAACAGGGTAAAATATTCCCTAGTCTTTTAAAGTATTCTGACTCGACCTATTTCTAAACGAGTTTGTTATCAGTTGGTTGGAAAGTTTAATTCCAGAAAAGTCAGGTAAGTGTACCACACACCTTACCGAGTATATGCTCTCGCATAGGCGCCAAGGGGCACCAAAAGCTTGCTCTCTCGAGCACAGACCGAGTAATGTCCCGAGCTGATGCTGTCCGATAGTATACGGCAATGGCATCACTTATAAGCTCAATTCAGGAACAATCTGCACTTTGGACTCAGGCCTTCTCTTGGACTTGGGACTTGCGCCTAATTTCGGGGCAGAGGAAAAGCTTGCTCTCTCTCGAGATTGACCGAGTACAAAACCCGTGTTGGATGCTTGTCCTTTGGCCATTGCTCTCTTCTTGTTCGCACGGATTTCTAGGTAGGTACTGGGTGGGTTGTCTTGACTGTGGTGTTCCGTTCGTCCGGAAAGTATTCCCCCTGCACTACGGAAGAAATCCACTGACTTCGGTCGAATTTGTTGTACTGTACATTTTGTGTTTCTTTTGCTTTCTCCTGCCTCTTTCGTCCACAGAGGGTGCCAGGATTGGAGCGGAGTGTAGGCTCTGTACACTCCGCAGCACTTGCGGTTACTGGCACCATCCCATTGTCCCTTACCCGTATGGAAATAGTAATTCCATGCGTCCAGAGTCTTTACCACTCCACTAACTTTGTGTTTAGATGTGACCCCTCACCCCTAATCTCTTCAAACTCTTGGCTATCCCTTCCCCACCCCTTGTGTTTGAGCTTTACGCACTGGCAACTAACACTGCCCAGGAGTTTTCTCCCAGGCGGGACTTGTGGCCTCTAAAGATGCGTTAAACGTGCTCTCGTGTTGTCTGTCGCTAGGCTCTGTGCTGGGGCGGGGTCAGGTAGGGATAGTGCTGGTTGTAGGTAGGATTTTCGTGTATTGGTAGGTGATAGGTTTTACGTACAGGTTAGCTGCCGCAGGGGCTGCAGCCGGGATTCGTCCTAGTTGCACAGGTTTAGACCCCTTTTTCATTAGATGCTTAGGAGTTAGAACGCGGAGGCGGCAGGTTTAATTGATACTGTATGGAAGTTTATTGTTGGTAGTCCTTATTTGGTGTGTTATTCTGTTCGCTAATTACTCTTAGTGCTTACCATTCTAACTTTGATTCTCATGAACAGTGAACAATATATTTTTGTTCAAACGACCCCATGTTCCTTTTTTTTTTAATTAGTATTTTGCCGTCAGTTATTGGAGACTTGCTTTGTTGATTAAAACTTTATTCCCTTTATTCTCGGGAGTTTGGTTAATTCTGTTATTTCGTGTCTTGTGTTGTTGTGTGTGTTGTGTTGGTGTCTACCGCCGTCGTGACAAACAGCTTTCAGACACCAGCATAGTGGACCTAGCACGCGACAACATCAAACATAATCCATAGAATTATAGCAGGCGGCACTACAAAACTATCCGCGTCGGAGTATCGAGAATTTGAACTTTTGACCCGTGGAACTGTCGGCGTTGGACTATCCACACGCGGGACTTGACATGTAGAACTACACTCACCCGTGTAAAGCCTGGTGGCGCAATACAGAAATGGCATTGGGCAGGCTGTTGGATGTGCTTCTTGTAGAAGTGAACTTTGTGAATGATGCAAATATCAGACGACCTAATTAAAGGTCTGCAATCTCAGCAAAAAGCAGCAAATATTGCGTTTTTTTGTTTTTGTTTTGTTTTTTTAAAACTGCGACTCCTTCGACTGTGCATAATCCAGGCAACTCTGTCACAGTTACAGAATTTTCAGCACTTCGGGGACCCTTATAAAACCAGCGCACGACCCTGCCGTGACATTATTTGGCTTTTGGTCAGTGAGCGAGGCAATCGCTACAGTGCCTAGCTGATGTTGAGTGCTGCACGAGCTTTCTCGCTCAGTGTCAAAACGCAAACTGAGCTGTGAAATCAGGCTGCCCTTGGCTTTTATTGCGGTTTCAGGGACGCTGAAAACTGCAACTGTGACAGAGTTGACTGTGCTTGACTGTGTGTAATTTTATTTCACACTTCGGAAAGATTTTTATTAGGAGTTTAGATATTTAAAATGTTATCGACTGCTGTCTGGACCAATCAGGAAATGGGAACAGATGCAGCGTGCGAAACCTGAACAATTATTAATCCATAATACGTGGAGCGGTCGTTTTCGCACCGAGGACCCACCCTTTGAAACACTCTTCCAAAAAACATAAGGCATATAGAATCGGCCCTCACCTTTAAAACTGCAGCCCAAATGCACTTGTTCCTCAGTCCAGCAGCAACAATGAGGGAGCTACCGAGCCTCCGGCGAAGTAATTAAGCAAACAATCAAACCAACGAGGGGTTCGTCTTTCGCCGTAAACCACGAGAACTAATCATGTAAGCTGTTTATACCACAAGCATTCAGACTCTTACCTCTACTGCTCTAGTCGCATACATTTTCGTTAAACTCCCAAACACCCACCCACCCCACCCACCCGCATACATTTTCTGCGACATTTTATTTTTCTGGTACGGTGACTAAGGACTTTTGTACCCCCTCAAAATTCTGCGCACTGGCTTGTGAGGAAATGATGCGTAGGGCAGTTGAAATTGCTTGATGTTCAGAAGAATATCATTCAAAGCATGTGCTCATGTACTGACATTCAAAAATGCACTCGCAAATACTTCGCAGAGAATTTTATGTGCGGTCATTTTTTACGTGATCCAAGGAAAATAAAATTTCACCCCCAAAAGTGAGCAAAATAACTGTGCACCGGCCGTGACGTATGAGTTCCAAACGTTTGAAATGACGCACTTTCTGATTGATGACGTAACTGGAATGTTTTGGTGAACTCGTAAACCACTGAATGGGTAATGGAAAGTCATAACTCACACTTTCCTTCTCTGTTTCATTACTATTTTTGGACGTAAAACACTCATAGGTAACTCACCGAAAGTTTGCACTGGCAGTTGGTGTAAGCAGCATTACATGATTAGTTCGAGTGGTTTACGGCGAACTCGGTAGCTACGCAACAAATCGAACCATCGAGGGGTTAGTCTTTCGCCGTAAACCACTCGAACTAATCATTTACGCTCTATTCATTCAATGCATCCTTACTCATTATGAAGGGATGGGGCTTTGGCCTCGGGGCTTTCCGAGTGGAGTCGTCCATTGGCGGGTTTAGAATAACTCATCATTATGATAAACACTGGTCAGCTAAAGGCGACAGGCTTTTGTGAATTCTCACCAGTGTACAAACTCCCTGTAAGTCTTCAGTCAGAAGAGTTGTCACACAAGCGAGCATTCAGAGAAGCACCCATCTATTCAGTACCTATTTATCAATTGACAGGTTGTCTTTTAAAGCGGATCTGCATACCTGTCTGTTAGAGCACCCTATACCATCAGCTGAGCAGCTAAACTCGTGCTTACAGACGCTGCTTGACAAGCATGCTCCATCCACCCGCCGGAAAGTATCTTCTAAAAAGTCAAATTCTCCTTGGTTCCGTGCCGTGGGTCATCAGCTTCTTACCGCTAAAATAGAGCGACGTCGAGCTGAGAGACAGTGGTTGTCCACAGGCCCTACGGTTCACAGACAAATCTTCAACGCCGCCAAGAGATGTGTCAGTCGCATCGTTCAAGCAGCCAAAACAGCCTTCTTCAGCTCCAAGATCACGGAGAGCAAGTCTTCAAAGCAGCTAGTTAACATCACCGGCAAGCTGACTGCCAGAAACGACCCGTCCCCACTACCAACCATCTTCCCACCTGTTGAACTTCCTGATCGTTTCTCTCAGTTTTTCACAGAGAAGGTCCAGACCATACGAGACAGACTTGATGGACTTGCTTCCTCATCTGCCTCAGACCCTGCCACTGTCTTTCATGATGACCCCCTTACTGCCTTTAGGCCTGTCACTGAACAAGAGGTGCACGAGGTGCTGATGAACACCGCACAAAAAACATGTAGCCTTGACCCACTCCCTACCAGTCTTCTCTATGAGTGTCTGGATGAACTGTTGTCGTCAGTGACAAATATGATCAATGAATCTCTGTCCTCTGGCACATTCCCCTCTGTCTTTAAGACTGCATTAGTGAAACCACTTCTTAAGAAACCCTCTCTCGATCTCAACAGTCTCAAGAACTATCGGCCGGTGTCCAGTCTCCCATTCCTGTCCAAGATCACCGAGAAAATTGTCCTCTCTCAACTTCTCCAGCATCTAAACTCAACCTTCTGAGCCTCTATCAGTCTGCTTACCGCCCCGGTCACTCCACTGAAACTGCATTCTTGAAAATAGTGAATGACCTCCTGCTGTCTCTTGATGATGGTAAAGTTTCTGTTCTCACGCTGCTGGATCTTTCCGCAGCTTTCGACACGATAGACCACCAGATTCTCCTTCACAGACTTCAGCATGTCTTTGGCGTACATGAGACTGCCCTGGCATGGTTTAAATCATATTTAGCGGACCGAAGCCAGACGGTCTCTGTCAGTGATCGGCTATCAGATCCGACTGTGCTGCAGTTCGGCGTCCCCCAGGGGTCCGTCCTCGGGCCTGTGTTGTTCACAATGTACGTCCAGCCGCTCTCCCAGGTCATTGAACGCTTCTCCATCTCGTACCACGCTTTTGCTGACGACACGCAGCTTCATGACTCGTGCCCGCCTGATCAGATTCATGACACCATTAAGAGTCTTCAGGAGTGTATCTCAGAAATTAAACTATGGATGACCTCAAATAAACTTAAATGATGACAAAACTGAGGCCATGATTGTTGCCTCACCGAGAATTTCCCGGTCAGCCTCACTCCCTCAGTCCATGGAAATATGCAGTTCCACAGTGCAGTTCTCTCCTCTTGTTAAAAACTTAGGTGTAACTCTGGACAGCAGTCTCTCAATGAGTAATCAGGTCGCAAACGTCTGTAAGTCTGCCTACATTGAGCTGAGACGCATTGCCTCAATCCGCCACTACCTCACAGAGGATGCGACTAAAGTTCTTGTTTGTGCTTTTGTCTTGTCGAAGCTGGACTATTGCAATGCGCTCCTGGCTGGCTGCCCTCAGTTCCTCCTGAACAGACTTCAAAAGGTTCAAAATGCTGCCGCTCGCTTAGTGCTTAAAGCAAAGAAATCAGATCACGTCACACCCCTTCTTCGCACTCTGCACTGGTTGCCTGTGTCCTCTAGAATTCAATACAAGATTTCATCCCTTACGTACAACTGTGTCACCTCCTCCTGTCCTCCATATCTGTCTTCTTTGCTTCATATCAGCTTTACACTCCATCTAGACAACTTCGTTCTGCTGCTGACACTCGGAAACTCCGTGTCCCTCATGTCATGACAAAGACCTTTGGTCAGCGTAGGTATTCATACCAGGGTCCGACTTGTTGGAATGATCTCCCAGTCTCGATCAGATATGCAGACACAAAACTATCCTTCAAAACAAATTTGAAAACCCACCTCTTTACAGCCTTCAACCAATAACTGTTGCCACATCTTCATCTTGCTGGTCGTGTGTGTGTGTGTGTGTGTGTGTGTGTGTGTGTGTGTGTGTGTGTGTGTGTGTAAGCCAGGGGCAGCCCGTGTATGATGCTGCACATCATGTGTTTTTAGTTAAATGTATGTGTGGAGGCATATCGTGTGTGTTTCTGGGTGAGTGAGTGTGTGTTCTTTGTAAAGCGCCCTGAGCTCCCGCGAGAGGGAGGGCGTCTTTTAAGTACCCATTTTTATGTTGTTTCCATAGTAATGAAAACAACATAATAGGACGGGCTAAAATTTCCACGTTCATAGGCAAGCATCTGTGGTACAAACGCACGTCACTGCCGATCTCCCGCAGAGACGATTTTGCAAGTGTAACTCTGACAATGACGTAAGAAGCGTGCGTCTCCGATGCTGACGCGTATGATGTTCTGAACGCACTTCTCCTCCTCAGTGAGTGCCGTCTGTGCGGATGTGTGTGCGGCTGTGCGGATGTGCGGCTGTGCGGCTGTGTGTGTGTGAATTGTGTCCAGGCCCGTTTCTTGGAAAATACTCAACCGAATGGCTTCAAATTTGGGGTATCCAAATATATCAAAATGTTACATTAGACGATTCAAGCGTGTGATGATTGCTTACGTGATTTGGGAGTTATCGCCCTTTTGAGACAAGTTGGTTGTCTTTCGTGTACAGGCGTAATATTTATTTAAATCACTCAATTTTTTGGCAGTAGATAGCTTGAATACGGACTCTGAACAGAGTCACTACTAGAAAATGGTCGCTCTTATAGTTTTCATGTAAACCGAGCCTGAGTTGACATTGCATGTGAACCCAGTTCAGATGCCTATTTCCCCGAAAATACTGAACCGATCGATTTCAAATTTGGGGTTTCTAAATGAATCAAGATTGTTGAATAGAAGGCCCGATCCAGGTACGATTGCACACATGATTTGCGAGTTATCGCCCTTTTCAGAAAAAGTGGCTTTCTGGCGTTTAAAGGCGTAATATTTACCTAAACCACTCCATTTTTTGGACATAGATAGCATGAATACGGACTCTCAACTGAGTGAATTTTGGAGGTTGTCACTTTTATACTTTTGGCGTAAGCCGTACCTAATGAAAGTGCTGGTGAACACACTTTAGATCTCAAAATCGCTCCTACTATACATAGATAATGAGCCTGGGGTGCCATAAAAAATATACAAAAAAATTAGAAAAATTCACTGCAGCCGTTGTCGTCAGTTGACTCGAAAATTTGTACTCGAAGCACATTTCCTCTACAAGCCACACGCCTCACAAACATCGCAGAAAAGGCACACGCGCACTGACGCAAAACTGTATCAGCGTCAGTCTGCCGACGTCATGTTTGATTGACGTGATGCTGGCATATCTTGAGGGTGTGTCGTCACTTTTCGGAAGTTCTCTATTTGTAGACGGGGAAAGCGGGAGTTTCATTGATGTAGTGAGCTTTGTTTTTCCCACTGACTCTCACTCAATAGCATAGTAGAGTGAGAGAACACCACATAGGTCTCAATGGAGCACATGCACAAACGCGGCTCGCGCAAGTCTGTGTGCGTGCGTGCGTGCGTGCGTGCGCGCGCGTATGTCTGTGTGTGTCTGTGTGCGCGCGCGCGCAGCAGACATAACACATAGTGAAAAAACGTTTGCCTCGCTGACTTGTCTGTTAAACACATTCAGCCGGTATAAATTCGATCTTTACACTGCGCAGCAGCAACACTTCAATTTTCATGGGGCTGCTTTCATTGCAAGAATTGTATCCGAGTCAAAGTTATTACGTCAAATGTATTATGCGTCATCCCAATGAGGAAAACGTCATAGATTTCAAAGAAAACAACTTGACGTCTCTCTTCCAAAACCAAGATTGGTCTGACAAGCCCGGTCAGTTGTTTCCATTCAGAGAGAGAGAGAGTGTGTGTGTGTGTGTGTGTGTGTGTGTGTGTGTGTGTGTGTCCTCCCGAATACATGGCATTACAAAAGAACGACCGTGACGACATCAGGTGATTAAATGGAAACAACATATTGGGTTGGTGGCCATCTTGTTATGTTGTTTCCATAGTAATGGAAACAACATAATAGGACGGGCTAAAATTTCCACGTTCATAGGCAAGCATCTGTGGTACAAACGCACGTCACTGCCGATCTCCCGCAGAGACGATTTTGCAAGTGTAACTCTGACAATGACGTAAGAAAACTTGCGTCATCGATGCTGACGCGTATGGTGTTCCGAACGCACTTCTCCTCCTCAGTGAGTGCCGTCTGTGCGGATGTGTGTGCGTGTGTGCGTGCGGCTGTGTGTGTGTGAATTGTGTCCAGGCCCGTTTCTTGGAAAATACTCAACCGAATGGCTTCAAATTTGGGGTATCCAAATATATCAAAATGTTACATTAGACGATTCAAGCGTGTGATGATTGCTTAAGTGATTTGGGAGTTATCGCCCTTTTGAGACAAGTTGGTTGTCTTTCGTGTACAGGCGTAATATTTATTTAAATCACTCAATTTTTTGGCAGTACAGTGGACTTCGGATATAAGAACAGCGCCGGGGCCAGCATTTGGGTGTCCTTATAAGCGAGGTTTCTTATAAGCATACCTCGGATATAAGGTCAGTTGTGCTAGTGTGTGTTCTTATAACCAAGGAAAGAAGTAAATATTGTGGACAACTGTAAAAAGAGTCGTATATCGACCTCTAATGGTCTGTGTGCGTGCGTGTGTGTGTGTGTGTGTGTGTGTGTGTGTGCACGGCAATCTCTTGCTTGTTTAAGCCTTTGCGTCAATGAAGTGGAACTTGCTGGTTGGCTTGATCTCGATGCAATATAGTTTACTTTTTTTGCGTACGCGAAACATAAATTTAATGCAAATAACTCTAGAAGTTATGTAACAATAGCTGTCTTAATGAAAATGAGAGAGAGAGAGAGAGACAGACAGACAGAGAGACAGAGACAGAGAGAGAGACAGAGAGAGAGAGAGAGTTACGATCACATTTTGACAAAATGACTTTAAAGAATACAAGGATACAAGGATACAAGGAAATTTATTGGCCAAGTTTTCAACAACAACAAAAAACAAGATGGCCAGACATTCAAATGTGTTCCCAGTCTACGGCGTTCGCAGGGGAAAATAACGGTTTTTAACGACCCCTCCCCCTCCCCGCTCCTCCCCTCCCCACTCCACAAACTCACTGCCACTATCCATCCCCGATAGGGGGTCGGCCCGCTATTGCGCGGGTCCGTTAGTGCGCGGGTTCGTTAGTGCGCGGGGCCGCTAGTGCGCGGGTCCGGGTCCGCTAGTGCGCGGGGCCGCTATTGCGCGGGGCCGCTATTGCGCGGCCATATCATCTATAAGAAGCAATACTTGCCAAGGTGACGGGGCCTACCGTGCACCCCCCCCCCCCCACCCCGGGAATGTACTACGATGGTGCCAGATGTCTTCCTAGGATGTCCTGATTGTTTTTCAAAAATGTTCCCAAGAATCCATAGGGATGCACCAGAGTTACAGCCCTTAACTTAAAGGCGCGCATTCACGCTTCGACGACTTACGTGATATTCACAGACAGCTGGTCTAAATCATAAACAGATTCTTGTACTACTTAAATCAATTATTATGCCACTTGCCAATGGTTTATTATCATTTAAACAAACAGAAATGAAGTATATATCAAAATGCTTATATACGGTGATGGTCAATGTACGCGTAGTATTATGGACGACTTGCCGGTATTGGTAAAAATCTGACAAATGAGTGTTTTCATTGGTTGTACTTCTTTATAATAAAATACATCATAAACTCTTTATTAAATGGCCAAAGTAACATTTATACATGTATATAAATTTGAAATTTGTTTTGTATCACTTTGGTGCTCGTGAGTCACAGCACATGATCTGAGATATTTTTCTCGAGCTACAAAAGTATATGACATACATGATGACAGATGAAAATAAGAGCAATGTTTTGATCTTCGAAAATGTCAGGTTCATATCACATGAAAAATCTGCAGGAGTCCGTAAATGTGACATGTCAAACACAGTGTGTATAGTGCCTAATCACGAGCCAGAATATAGCATGTCTGAATTTGTCAACATACATTCATCAAGTGAATCACCCAGCCCATCCTACACAAATATGAGTGATTTAATGCTTTAAAACTTCCACATTAGAAAAGCATGATCACAGGGCTTTCCTGTGCCCCCCCCCCCCCCCATCAACCCATTGATCCAACACACACACACACACACACACACACACACACACACACACACGTCCCTATATATACGAGAAATTTCCATTTGAAAAAATGGGTTTCACAAAAACAGTGGGTTCCTTGGAAAATCGTCAATATTTTCCATATAATTATACTACTTCACATTTGCTTTGCATCACTACAAAGACAAAGACTGTTGAATAGACAATCTGCTTTTATTTCATTAAGGTAATTACATTGCAATCCTCGCGCATAAGGCAACAAAACAGAACAATCATAACCGAACATTTCATTCCCGCGCACTAGCGGCCCCGCGCACTAACGGCCCCGCGCACTAGCGGACCCGCGCACTAACGGACCCGCGCACTAGCAGACCCGCGCACTAGCGGACCCGCGCAATAGCGGCCCAGCCCTATCCATCTGTCTCTCTGTCGGGTTGTTAGTGTAAGTGAAGTTCAGAGGCAGAATTCCGTGAAGAAATGTTTCTTGGAAATTCCGGGAAATGAAACGAAACGAAAATGAACCTAGCATAACTTCTACTTTCGGTTCTTATATCCGAGGGGAGGTCGTGTTGGGAACAAGATGGTGTCTTTACAAGCGAGGGTTCCAAAAATAGAATAATCGCAGACTTCCTAGAAATGATCATTCCTACTTGCGGTTCTTATATCCGAGGAAAGTTTGATGTGGGGACCTAGCAAGTGCTGTCCATATAAGCGATGAACCCTATATCAGAGGGTTTTTCTATGCGAGTTTTAATAAGTGATCACAAAGAACAACTTTGGCAGGGACCTGCTTTGGGGTGTCCCTATAAGCGATGGTTCTTATATCGGATGTCCTTATAAGTGGAGTCCACTGTAGATAGCTTGAATACGGACTCTGAACAGAGTCACTACTAGAAAATGGTCGCTCTTATAGTTTTCATGTAAACCGAGGCTGAGTTGACATTGCATGTGAACCCAGTTCAGATGCCTATTTCTCAGAAAATACTGAACCGATCGATTTCAAATTTGGGGTTTCTAAATAAATCAAGATTGTTGAATAGAAGGCCCGATCCAGGTACGATTGCACACATGATTTGCGAGTTATCGCCCTTTTCAGAAAAAGTGGCTTTCTGGCGTTTAAAGGCGTAATATTTACCTAAACCACTCCATTTTTTGGACATAGATAGCATGAATACGGACTCTCAACTGAGTTAATTTTGGAGGTTGTCGCTTTTATACTTTTGGTGTAAGCCATACCTGATGAAAGTGCTGGTGAACACACTTTAGATCTCAAAATCGCTCCTACTATACATAGATAATGAGCCTGGGGTGCCATAAAAAAATATACAAAAAAATTAGAAAAATTCACTGCAGCCGTTATCGTCAGTTGACTCGAAAATTTGTACTCACAGCACATTTCCTCTACAAGCCACACGCCTCACAAACATCGAAGAAGAGACGCACGCGCACTGACGTAAAGTAAGTGCGTCATGTTTGATTGACGTGATGCTGTTTTTTCTTGGGGGTGTCTCGCCACTTTCTTTCCGAATTCCTCTGGAGACGTGGTGTATTTTACTTCTACTATGTCGCCATCTTCGTGCAATCGCAGAGAAGACACGGGATATATCAGAATACAACTCCAATACTTTAGGAACAGAATATGCACGGAGAACAAATTCATGAAAGAAGAAGAACCCAGAACGCTGTGCAGGGCTGCTTACGTACTGAACAGGTCAGATCCATCGCAGAAAAGGCACGCGCGCACTGACGCAAAAGGCAGTATCAGCGTCATTTTTCCGACGTCATGTTTGATTGACGTGATACTGGCATTTCTTGGGGATGTGTCGCCACTTTTTGGACGTTCTCTATGTGTAGACGGGGAAAGCGGGAGTTTCATTGATGTAGTGTGCTTTGTTTTTCCCACTGACTCTCACTCAATAGCATAGTAGAGTGAGAGGACTCCACATAGGTCTCAATGGAGCACAAACGCGGCTCGCGCGAGTCTGTGTGTGTGTGTGCGTGTGCGCGTGCGTGCGTGCGTGTGAGTGTGTGCGCGCGCGCGTGTGTATGTCTGACATAACACATAGTTAGAAAACGTTCGCCGCGCAGACTTGTCTGTTAAACATATTGGGTCGGTATTAATTCGATCTTTACACTGCGCACGCAGCAGCAACACTTCAATTTTCATGGGCCTGCTTTCATTGCAAGAACTGTATCAAAGTTATTACGCCAAATGTATTATGCGTCATCCCAGTGAGCAAAAACGTCATAGATTTCAAAGAATACAACTTGACGTCTCTCTTCCAAAAACAAGATTGGTGTGACAGCCCGGTCAGTTGTTTCCATTCCGAGAGAGAGAGAGAGAGAGAGAGAGAGAGTGTGTGTGTGTGTGTGTGTGTGTGTGTGTGTGTGGATACATGGCATTACAAAAGAACGACCGTGACGAGAGCAGGTGATCAAATGGAAACAACATATTGGGCTGGTGGCCATCTTGTATTTATTTATTATATGACGCTACATCGAAATGATGCTACAATATACCTTCTGGGTGCCTCCATCTGACAATGACGTCAAAAGTAATCGACGCTCATCGCATGTACATACTCGTAGACCCTCATAACAATGTACACAGCAATGAGCATTAGCTGAACTCTGTGAGCTGGTGTGGCCTAAAATTCCCACAGCCAAACAGCGTTAAGTATTATTAATTCCGACACTGCTTCAATCGACCGCGAGTTGCGATTTTACATGAAAAATCACCTACCTCTGTAAAATATTTGAAACAAATACATGACATCTTTACCTTGACACGGTGGATAAGAAGGCCGCTATGGGTGATAAGGGACCTTCAATTGATCTCTCCTGTGGAATAAGTGTCCGTATTGTACTAGTACTGGATAAATCATGTGACACAGAGTACGACATCACATGACAATCAGGCATGGTTCCCTGCCAGAAGGTTCTTTCGTTCAGATAGAAAGAACAGAGATACAGCGTCTTCGGCAGACAACCATCGTCATCGATGAGCAAGTACACGTATTAATACTCTTCGGCCAGAACTCGCTCCCTGTGTCAACACGATCGATGTCGGAACATTTTTCCTCGGCATATCGGCATTTTCAATTTTATAAACACATTGTTTAAGTACCAAATGACAGTAGCCTGCACCTAACACGCACTGCTTACTCAAATTCCGGACAGTTTTAAGCAACACTTATCAACAAACGTTCTCAAGAAGTTCAATCGAAGCTGGCGTCTCACCGAATACATGTATGCTTTTTACTGACTTGGCTGACCGTGGCAAGCCGGACGCAA
The DNA here is from genome assembly GCA_018292915.2 of Batillaria attramentaria. Classification (NCBI taxonomy): domain Eukaryota; kingdom Metazoa; phylum Mollusca; class Gastropoda; family Batillariidae; genus Batillaria; species Batillaria attramentaria. The sequence goes on from JACVVK020000144.1 coordinate 531,334, forward strand.
ATGACGCTGCTAAAGTTCAAGACGACAGCACACTTTACCTACCAAGCACTGCGTACTCAAATCAAAATCATTTTCAGCGCTATGAAAACCCAAACCTGTGACATAAAGTTGAACAGAATCGAGTCGCTGCAGTCGTGTGCTACCGGTGCAGAGATTGGCAGCGGATTCGTTGTCTAGATCAATCTCCGAATGAACAGAATCTTCTTGGATCGTTTGAATCATTCATGCGGTTAAAAATGTAGTTGTTGGTGGAAGGACACTTTAATCGGTGTAAATGTACGACAAATATTAGAATAAACGCTCACAAACCTTCATATTTCGTGAAGAATCGCGACAGGAAGACTCCCGCTCGAACCCTATTCGTCCAAAACGTGAACAGACTAAGCTGTGCTTGATCGGTTTCGGATTCATCTGGCAAATTTACATTTCCTTGAAAGCGTTAGCGAGTTTGTTTATTTCTTCAGTGGAAGTTTAGAACTTGAAGTTTTTGTTTGGATTTGAGTTCAGGACTGAATTGACACCGTCTTCAGTGCTAGCATAAAAATGCGCACTTTATTCTGTCGGCGTCCTGATCTGCCGACGTACAAACTCGTTCGTCTGCTATGTGCAGTCGCTTTCGACTGCTATCGACTGTCAGTTTTTAGCAGCCTAAACATTCAAAATATACCATAAATTTTCCCTTTCAAAAGGCTGATAAATCATTTACACCCCATCAAGCTGTTGTATACCGACTCGTAGTTTGATCCAAGACGATATTAACCCTTCGCTAAGCTCGGGGTTCATTTGCGTCTTGGATCAAAATACTCGTCAGTATACAACAGCTTGATGGGGTATAACAGCTAATTATCCCCCGTGGGGCAATGCTATCTACATAGCGATTGGTACGCCATGTCAACGTGAACCAGCTGAAGAAATGTCCAAACACAGACCGGGCGAACACGCCTTACGTCAGACTACACCCCGTGCAACCCCTCCCACCAAAATAAACACACAATCCTCTACAGTGCACTGACGTGGAACCTCCATGGCCCTCCTGAAAAGACCTCTCCAAATGGCGCTCAAGGCTGATAGGAGAAAGGACCAGTAGATTCCAGCAGCAAACAGCACATAGGACAAACCACTATTTACAGGCTTACACTGCTTAACGTTTTTAGCACAAGCACCAGTTTCACGAAACCAGAATGAAACGCAGTATTCAGGGAGAACATGTTATAATGCGTTTAGTTTGCAGCCGCCAACGAATTAAAGAAAAAACAAATTGAAATTTTTTGGTAGTATTTCGGTAAATAAATAATTCTAAGCTACTGACTCTTTAAAAAAAACTAAAAGACAAGAGAGAGAGAGAGAGAAGAAAAATAAACTGAAATAACTAATCACTAAATTACCCGTTAGTCAGACCCCCCCCCCCCCCTCAAAAAAAAAAAAAATAAAAAAAATAAATGAATAAATAAAAAAATAAAAAAAAAATGAAAAAAAATAAAAAATAAAATGAATTAAAAAAATGTGTGTGTGTGTGTGTGTGTGTGTGTGTGTGTTTCCTTTCTTCTTTACTCGGTTCTCCTGTTGGGATGGCTTTCAACAATTCTACAATTCTACCCAGCTGATTTCTCTTTACTATTCGATGAATAGTAAAACCCAGAACAATGAGAGAAAGTGTATTTCTGGCTGTGAATACAAAACAGCCCAGCAGTAAGCACACACAATAGAATAACAAAGTTACCCCATAGAGAGCGCGAGCGCACACACACACACACACACACACAGAGAAAGAGTCACACGCACGTGCACACACATTCACACACCTGTAAATGAATGTGAAAAATACTTTAAAAAACAACAAAAAACAAAACAAAACGCAAGACGTAAAAAAAAAAAAAAAAAAAAAAATTTCAACGACAGAAAAATAGCTTTGGCTGAATGCATTAGTCACACACACACACACACACACACACGCACGAAATATTTTAGAAAATACCCCCCCCCCAAAAAAAAAAAAAAAAAAAAAACAACAACAAACAAACAAAAAAAACCAACAGACACACAAAGGCGGAAAATGTTCATCACAGTTGAATTAAAGGAAAATGCGAATGAAGAAAACAAAACAAATTTTTCTCGTAGATAAAACAGAATTCCTTACCAAAATTTCAAAAACAAAAATGAATATCTGGGAATGATTATAAGTGTGCGGATTGTTTCAGGCAATAGACACTGTGCGCGTTGGACTCAATCAGACAGAACGATCTTGAACGAACAGTGCAGCTTACAGATCTAAGCTCCCAACAAAAAGCCTTCCGAAGTGTGGAATTACTCAAAAATTACTGAGTCGACCTTGCAAGCACAGTCAACTTTGTCACAGTTGCAGAGTTTTAAGCTTCCCCGAAACCACAATAAAAGCCACGGGCAGCCTGATTTCACAGGTCAGTTTGCGTTTTGACACTGAGGGAGAAAGATCGTGCAGCACTCAACATCCGCTAGACATTGTAGCGATGTGTCTCGCTCACTGACCAAAAGCCAAAGAATGTCACGGCAAACTCGTGCTAGCACAGTCAACTCTGTCATAGTTGCAGAGTTCACATACTGTCCAGAAACAGCGACAAAACCGTGCCGAAAAACTGCCCCCACTTCCTGTCGGGGTCCGCCCACGCTACTGTGCACATTCCCGTGCAACCCGTCTCATTATGTGACCACGCCGCGGATACGTCAGTTCAGACGACTGAGCGATATCGGACATGGCGCGAGCTATGCTACTACCGGTAAGCACACGTATTGGAAAGCAATTTTGTTTCTTGCGTAAACATCTCAGCTCGAGCTGAGTAAAAGTAAAACCGCAATTTGGAAATGTTGCCGATAAAACGCGCCTGGCAAATCTGAGTGCCCGCGTACTCTTCATTTCTCACACATCTGGGCAAATTTCCCCCTAAATCTTACCGTCAACGTTTGTTGCGCCATTCTGACGGCAACAGTACGGACTTGTATGGGGGTCACTGCAGACAGCACTGACTCTGTCACGGCTGCTGTGTGACCACTACTACTACTGTTAAGGCCCATGGCTCCGAGTGGAGCATAGAAAATCGACGACCCATCGCCATCGAACTCTGATCTGGGCTACTCTTGCAACTCCAGTCCAGTTGATGCCCTGCTTATATAGCTCTGCCTCAGTGTCCCGCCTCCGGCTGTTGCGGGGCCGGCCTCTCTTCCTTTTCCCCTGCGGGTTCCGTGTCAGGGCTTGGCGTGTGGTGCTGGATGCTGGCTTCCTGAGGGTGTATCCAGTCCTGCCCCACTTCCTCCGCAAGATCTCCTTGGCCAGTGGTTCCTGTCCCGCCCGCTCCCATAGCTCTTCGTTTCGGATCTTCTCTGGCCATATTCACTGCACGGACGGATGACCACTGCACGGAGATACGCACAGTAGCGTGGCCGGACCCCGACAGGAAGTGGGGGCAATTTTTCGGCACGGTTTTGTCGCTGTTTTTGGACAGTGTGTGTCGCTGTTTCTGGACAGTGTGTGAACTCTGCGACTGTGACAGAGTTGGCTGTGCTTGCACGGTCGACTCTGTAAAATGTTTTTCACATTTCGGAAAGCTTCTTCTTGGGAGCTTAGATCTTTAAGATAGATAAACAAAGTCAGCGTTTTAATCAAGCATTTTCCAGTCGTTTTATTTCAGAGTCACGAATCCTGTAGAGCTTTCCACGGCGTCTTCAGCTTGGTCTCATTGAGGTCTGTGTTAAATTTCAACCACATTTGAGCTTTCAGTTTTGAGAGGAACAGCCGACGGCTGAATGTTTTTGACTTAAGTTTGAACGTTCTTTGACAACCTAGGAGTAGATTTTGACACAAGTACGTTGGAAAGTAGTCTAGGCATCTGGCAACACTATGTGTCATCTACGGGTAAAAGCTGGGTTCTGAGTAAAATTATTCTAATGCTCGGGCCGTGAGTTCCATCCCGGCTGGGGCCAAATATTTGTGCTGGCTTTTTCATCGTTACCCCGTCTTTGATATCATCCTATGTGATGGAAAAGGACGTTAAACCCCCAAACACCCACCCACCCTGAGTAAAATTAAAAAGACAAAAAAAAAAAAGATTCTTTAAAAATGCATTTTGTTTTCTCTGTTTGAGCTTCTCCACCAAGATATGCATACCATCTTTGATCTTTTACGTAAATAGTGAGGCTTGAGATTATTTTTCTAGTGTGAACTGCTGTATTCAGACACTTTTTGTCAGTAAGCGTGTCCTAAAGTCTGGGTACATTGCATTTTTTTTCGGGGGGGGGGGGGGGGTAAAAAATTAGTTATCGTTTCCCTTTGAGTACACTATAATGAACCTTTTATTTTCAAGTACGGAAATCAGTTCTACACCGCAAATGATTTTCCTCCATATCGGCTAAAAGACTAGAACCAAAGACCGAACTGACTACAGTGAAGTCCGGATGTAGTGATAGCCCTCGGGACCAAATTTTTTTATCACTACATCCGGACTATTACTACATCCGGATGTCCGGTTATAGTGATATTTTTGTAGGTTTTATCACTACATCCGGACGTCCGGTTATAGTGATATTTTTGTAGGTTTTATCACTACATCCGGACGTCCGGTTATAGTGATATTTTTGTAGGTTTTATCACTACATCCGGCCAATCGCTTGTAGTTGTAGTGATATCTTCAAAGCTTTTATTGCCACATGAGGCGGCACATTTGGTAAACTAGCCTCAAGGCAGTAATAAGGTGATTTTGGAACAACTATTGTCAGGCTTGCAAATGTCCTGTGTTAACCTACCCCCGTCCTAGCAGTTCAACAGCCGGTGTGTGTGTGTGTACGTGTCATTTGTGTAATAATGGTACTGAGACACAAATCTCAATTCCAAAGAGGGAACCGAGGTGTATGATGGAACGTTCCCACATTGCACTAAGTGCAAAATCGTGTTCTACGCCCTGAAAAACGTATAAAAAATTGATTGCAAAAATTTGGAAATGTCCCCATTTTGCACTTGTGCGACTGTGTGACTTTTAAACACTTTACAGACGTCCCGTGTTTACATCAAAATTTTGTGTTTTGATTTCCCTGTTGTCACACACATTTGCCTATGGGTTATTTCGGGTTATTTGCATCGCACACTTTAATATCCTTCAAAACACATGCATTTAAAGTCAAGTGGTCTCAGCAGAGGATTATACTGAGCCATAAAACACTGTTTTCTGCACCGGCGATTAAACCCAAATGCTGCATGTAAAGTTGGGACGTTCCGTGTTCACATCAAAATTCTGTGTTTGGGTTTATCTGTTATTACACCCTGTTGCCTATGGGTAATTTTAGGTTATTTGCATCGCATACTTCAATACGCTGCAAAAGGCATACACTGAAGGCCAAAATGGCCTATGTGGAGAACTACACTTAGCCAGAAAACAATGCCTTCCGCACCGGCGATTAAACCCAAATGCTGTATGTAAAGTTGGGACGTTCCGTCTTCACATCAATATTCTGTGTTTGGGTTTTTCTGTTCTTACACACATTTGCCTATGGTTTATTTCAGGTTATTTGCATCCCTCACTTTAACATCCTGCAAAACACATGCATTCAAAGTCAAATGGTCTCAGTAGAGGACTATACTGAGCAAGAAAACGCTGTTTTCTGCACCGGCGATTAAACCCAAATGCTGTAATGATGGGACGTTCCGTGTTTACATCAAAATTCTGTGTTTGGGTTTATCTGTTATTACACACATATTCCTATGGATTATTTCAGGTTATTTGTATCGCACACTTCAATATGCTGCAACAGACATACATTCAAGGCCAAATGGTCTATGTGGAGAACTATACTTAGCCAGAAAGCAGTCATCCGCACTAGCGATTAAACCCAATGCTGTAAAGTTGGAATGTTCTGTGTTCACATCAAAATTCTGTGTTTGAGTCTCTCTGTTCTTACACACACTTGTCTATGGGTTGTTGCAGTTTAGTTACATCACCCTATGTGGTGGAATAGGACGTTAAACCCCCAAACATCCACCCACCCTCAGTTTAGTTACATCGCACTCTTTAGTATGCTGCAAACGATTCAGTCAGTCAACCGATTGCTGCAAGCGAGGCTTACCGGCACAGAGCTAAATAAACGTGAAGGGCTCAATCTGTCTCTATTTTTAATGCAAGTCTGTGGTCAGTGAAAAAAAGAGAGGGTGGCGGGGGAATAGCTGAGCGCCACTTAAGTACCCATTGGGTTACATACTAGCTGTTGACATGCCGTCCTGGATAACCCGGTCATCTGTCTAAGCCGGTCAATTTGACTCAGTCCCTTGGGTGACCAGCGTACACAGGTTTGACTGTAAAAATAATATATTATTATTGTTTTCCTTATGAGTCTCAGCTTCATCGGTATTCACACATTCCATTATTACTGCATTCAAACCACCCTCCACACCCCCAACACCCCACGCCACAGTCAAACTCGCAAACACCACCCACTCCACACCACAGACTCTTTCCCTCTATATTTCCCTCCCCAGAACTCTATCTCACATACAAACACAACCCGCCTATAAGACATACAAACTAAGTGCATAATGTGATGTAAAATCGCACGGTTAACACCAACACTACAGTCAAACTTGTGTAAGCTGGTAACTCCTAACTCAAATCACAAATGACAGAACAAACCTTCAGTACCGTACCCCACTTATACCCAAGAACACATTCACCACTCCCACCGATCTACAGCCTGAACCCTCAGAGTAGGACATTTGTACACTGACCAACTTGCACACACTATTCAACCCATAACGGCCCCACATACCTCACATGCACACCACCACGCCATTTTACAGGCTTCAAGGTACAGACGCCATCCAGCCCCCTCCCCCTCCAAACTCCTCTCCAACAACCAACATACAGTAACGACAGTTCTACCCCACTATATATGTACCAAAACCTGCAGTCCACTAACGACACCCATGCAGGCGCAAGAAACATTAAAAAATCACAAGCCTACCACCCCACTGTTACAGGCATAACACCTTCTGACACCCAACAATCACTTCCTACATTCCTTCAACAGCACTTAAAACTATCCCCACAAGTAATCCAATTGCCATTGTCTACCAATTACCCCCCCCCCCCCACCCCCGCTATCTGGTGCAACAATATTACAATCCAGTCACCACAATAACACACCACCATATCTAATGGACAACCACTTTCGCACAGTTGTCTCTTTCAAAGTCATTTTGATCTTCACATATATGGTTGGTTAATTGGGATTTAACGACCCCACCACAACGAAGTGATAAGAAAATGGCCAGCGTTCCAAAAATATTATTTTAAAGAGACAGGTTTGCTCTATATTCTAAGGCAGTGTGAAACAGTCCGCTACTGTTGTTAATTCCTGTTTTGGGGTGCAGGTAAAGAACTAAGACAAAATCACTGTAACACTTAAATTGATATTATATTAAGAGCCTGCAAATAAAAGATCACCACCCAATGGTCAATGCATGAAATCACTTTCTATACCCCGTTTTTCGTCTGTCTGATTTCCAGTAAATAGGGGGACGGGATAGCCGAACGGTAGAGTGTTGGGGTTTCAATGCTCGGGTCGTGAGTTTGAACCCCGGCTTCGACCATATTTTGTGCTTGCCTTTTTCTCATCGCCCCATCTTTGATATCACCCATATATGGCGGAAAACTCCCAAACACCCAGCCGCTGAATTGTTGGGGGTTTTGTTTTGGTTGTCTGGTGGTGGGACATTACTGTTTTCGCGGTCTAAGGGTGTGGGATTTGTTATTTGCGTGCCATAATAGGATGCTTACGACACATGCAGTGTGTATGAAATACTTCCATGTGCATAATGTGGGTAACCTTGGCCTGAGGGGTCAAGGTCACAGGAATAGGGATGAAAGGGAAATAAGACAACCAGTAGAACATTTGCTTTATCTGCATTGAATGTTGCTAAGAATACATTTTCGGAATAACCTCTGGTGTTACACAGCACTTTCAAGCTTCGCAATTACAAGCTTCTCTCGTGCACACACACACACACACACACACACACACACAAACATCTCCGGGCCTTATATACAGTAACGGCATTCTAGTACATTCTGGACCACTCTTATAACAGAACCAATCAAAATCAAAGCGTGAATCACATTATTGCTATTTTAAAACTAAAGAAGAATCCAGAATAATCAAGTACCTGCCCGCCGAACCTAGGCGCGTTATATAACACCTTCTAATCGTAAACAGGTCAGAACAAAGCGATTTGCACGAGATTTCCGAGCGACTCAGCCCTAGGCCCGAAGTGCATACCGTCGCCCGAGGGTAAAAGGGGGCAGCCAAAACAAGGTCACCACTTCTCGAATACTCGTGATAACAAAAGAAACTTCTGGATCACGGGAAACAGATTTACATTACTATAAAAGAATATAAACTAAACAAAGCGACTTCTCTATCTCACCAAAGCTACAAAAAAAGCATTACGGCTGTTATCCTACAGAATACAAACAAAATATAAACAAGAGGCACAGCCACGCTCGTAACACTGGCATATGCTTGAAAGTTATGCTGTCTTCCCACTCCCCCCCCCCCCCCAAGCCACCTGAAGGAAAGACACTTTCTGGTGACTTAAAATGATGAAAGTACACATACTGATTTCAGTCCATGTCAAATTCCACAGTAATGTGTTTTGTTGTTGTTGTATGTTTTGATTTTTTATTGTTGGATTTTTTTTAGTTATACAGATACATAGTTTTCGACCGTGCTTTACTCAGAGAATTTCTTTGACACCTAAAGCCATATGGGTGGTCAGAGAGAGACGGAAGGAGATTTTTGTTTTTCCAGAGCGGATTTATTAACACAACAATTACTGAGCAAAATCAAGAGCCTGTAGTAATGCTCAGGTGGAACAAATAACCCTTTCCTTTGCAGAACTATTTGAAAAAATGACAGTTTGTGGGTACAATCAGTCTTAGGTTTACTGTACACATACCCCTCATTTTTATATTAATAACAGTATAATATCTGAAAGGATATTGAATACAGAATGCAATGAGCACAAACTTATCATCAATGGAAACAAACGGGGAGACAACTGTATCCCAAAGGGACACCATTCATCTATTTCTAGCCTCATGTTTGATTTTCAAAGCATATTTGCCAGTTTTATGGAAATATTCATCCTGAAGCAGTGAAAGTAAAAGTTGAACCTTGTTATGTACATTTCATCCACCAGTGTGCAGATTTACCCTGCGAGTCAGTTCCAAAAGATAAAACATTTCGTGATGCTGTGCATGGTTTCTGTTTAGTCCTCATTTGTACTGACCTTGCATGTTATTTCACAGACTGTTCAAACACACACAGAACACTTTGGTATGCAACTGACTTCAGCTGTACTGCAGGCTTACTGCATTTACTGCTGATGATGTCTTTCATGAGATCTATCTCTATATTGCCTGAGGTCATACTTGAAACACCTATGTACAGACCACTGAGCACATGCGACACAGCAAAATGCACAGTGTGCCCAGCTTTTCGGGCCCCCCACCCCTCCTGCTGCACCAATGCACACACCTCTGTCTAGCATACAGGTTTGTTCAGTGCTCTGCAACAACATGACAAAGTCCAGGGAAAAGAATATCCTAAAAGTCTATCATGATGCAATCAGCAGGGGGAAACACAGCAGGGCCATTCTCACCTTCGTAGACTGGTTACTGTCTGTGTATATGTTTATCCAAACAGCCGTGAGATTCAGATCTAACGCAGCACTCCCTCTAGTTTCACTCCGTTGCCTCCCAGTACTGCCTCTACTCACTCCTCTCCGACTTTCCTGGCCTCCCCACACAGAACACTCTGCCACCTCCCACTGGCACTCGATTAGCGTTGATTGATCACCTTCTCGTTCCCATCATCAAAGTTATTTTCTTCCAACTCTTCTGCATGTCCGATGGTATCAGGAAAACCGCTGTCCAAATCTACATATCTTGCTACACTCTAATCTTCACTTTCTGCACAACTTCCCGGGATATTGAACAAAATTCGATGATTACCCCTATTACGTAATGATCGTGCCGCCATCTTGTTGATACTAACATCTAAACTTACGAAAAGCAGCATAACTGGCAAACCGACATCTTTCAAACCCACGTGCTTTGCCAGTTTTGCAGCCCTGTTTTTCGTAAGTTTAGATGTTTGTATCAACAAGATGGTGGCGCCATGCCCACACCGGTATGCAATTCGTCACGAATGACGTGCATACAACGCCTTCCCCGTGATTCCCACACTGCTGAAAATGGTGACTCTTGAATCTGTCTATAAGCGGACTTGCGAAGGAAAGGCATAAAGTGTGACGTTACTGCGATGGCAGAGTGACGGGGAGGTGGGGGAGCTCTATGTGTACTCACAATGGTCGTGGGAGGAGGGGAGGGGGGTCTGTTCTGGGCTGTGCTAGACTCTTTTAAGAACATATCATGTAACACTAACGACCAAAAAACAAAACAAACAAAACAAAACCAAAACACCCATCCCAAACAGTGGAGGCATAATTAACATGAGAGGTTATGTGTGCATTAATAAACAGCTTTTGGCTATGGATATCAGTTATATGCCTTAGCTAAGTCCGCTGGTCCATTACCTGATACTCTTGTTGTCAGTGATGCTACTGTTCCATTTGCCAAATCAGCTAAGAATCTTGGTGTTGTTCTTGACTCACACTTGACTATGCATGCCCATGTAGTGAACATCATCCCTACTGTGAACTTTGAGCTCAGTCGTATTAGCTCTATTCGTCATTTCCTCTCAGTTTAGGCTACAAAGACTCTTGTGTCAGCTTTTGTGCTTTCACGCTTGGATTACTGTAATGGTCTCCTTGTAAACAGCCCGAAGGATCTCTTACAGTGACTCCAAAGGTTACAAAACAATGCGGCACGCCTAGTTCTGAGAGTTTCGCGAAGAGATCACATCACCCCACACCTCCGCACTTTGCACTGGCTCCCCAGGGGCTCGCATTAAGATTGCTTGCATGTGCTACCGTGTCATTAGTCAGTCAGGACCTTCTTATCTCTCTGAGTTAGTCTACGTACCAACAAGAACACTTCGCTCATCCACTCTCACACTCTGCAAACCACGTGTCTTCACTAAAACCTTTGGAGAAAGGTCTTTCTTTTCTGCAGCACCGACTATTTGGAATTCTCTTCCTTTATCTGTCCGCTCAGCAAGTACTGACTCGGCCTTCCGCTCTGCTTATAAAACCTGTCTCTTTAATGAATTCTTTCACTGAGCCGGGGGGGGGGGGGGGGGGGGCTTGAGCATCTTGACCATGTTTGCTCAGCGAAACAGACAGAATAATTTTTGACGAGTAAAACCATATAATTATTCAAAGAGAGAGGGAGAGGGAGATTTCTTTTGACAACTCACGGAATCGTATCGCACAGAGAGAGAGAGAGAGAGAGGGGGGGGGGTGGGGGGGGAAAGATGTAATTGGGTTGGGGAGACATTGGAAGAGAGAGAAAGTTTTGAGTCGTAATACCAGATACAAAGTTCACAACACAGTTCCCGGCTGTTTTATACTGAGTGAGACAGATTGAGAGAATTTCGTTCACTACTAAAGACGTATAATCATGCAGCGAGTGAGAGAGAGGGCGGGGGGATTGTATCGGCAAGACTTTGGAAGAGAAAGTTTCGTGAGCTATATATTATCAGATACATAGTTTACGATACTGTTCGTGACTGTGTTTTACTGAGTGAAACAGATTGAGAGATTTTTTTTTTTTTTTTAACCATGCGAGACGTACATGTATAATCATTCACAGAGAGAGAGAGAGAGAGAGAGAGAGAGAGAGAGATTTCTTTGACAACTAACGGAATTGCATCAGGGAGAGTTGGTCGTCAATTATGACACATAGTAGACGGTGGTTTGAGACTTGCTCGATGGACTCCGATCCAACTGACAACCGCAGAGGAGATAGTTTGCGTTGTTGATTTTGGCACGTTGTCATTAGCATGCTTTAGGGGTTTTTTTTGTTTTTTTTAGGTATTGATTGCCATGTGGTTGACTTTTACACCACTGGGAGACTTCAATGAGGCTATGCTGCAATACTTCGTTTACTTTGGACTCATCCATATCCGACGCATGGCGCGTGGAGTCGTCAGCAAACATATCACAGCTTACATTAGAGTTTGAGATGGAGAGGGGCATATCATTGATGAATAAACAAAAGAAAACTGGGCCAAGGATAGAGCCTCTGGGGCATACCGAGCTTACAACACCTTCCTCAGAAAACGCACCATTGTGGTAGACTTTCTGCCTTCTACCTTGAAGATATGAACAAAATAAGGAGATTGTCTTAGGATCAGGGATGTACATGTATATAGATAATTTCTCCAACAAAATGCTGTGGTTTACCAAGTCAGAGAGAGAGAGAGAGAGAGAGAGAGAGAGAGATTTCCTTTGACAACTACTGGAATAGTATCACACAGAGAGACGGGGGGGGGGGGGGGGGGATTTGAAAACTAGCGGAAATGTATCTGGGAGACTTTGAGAGAGCAAGTTTCCTGAGTTATATTATCAGATACATTGTTCATGACAAAAATTCGCTACTGTGTTTTACTCAATGTGACAGACAGAACAAATTTCTTTAACAATTGAAGCCAGTTAATTAGTTAGTCAGGGTTTTATTCTGCACAAGCTTTGCGTGGCTTTATGCCCGTAAAACTCACTCTGCACAAGCTGGAAACACTCGACTAAAGCCATATAGTTATCCAGAGAGAGAGAGAGAGAGAGAGTTTCTTTGGCAACTAACGGAATTGTATCAAAGAGAGAGAGAGAGGGGGGGGGGGTTTGACAACTAACGGAATGCATCAGGGAGACTTTGAGAGAGAATGTTTCGTGAGTGATACTACCAGAAAGTGAGAGAGAGAATGGAGGGGGATTTCACAACCAACGGAATTGTATCAGGGAGACTTTCAGAGAGAAAGTTTCCTGAGTTGTATTATCAGATGCTTAGTTCATGACAAAATTCGCAACTGTGTTACTCTATGAAACAGACAGAATTTCTTTGACGAGTAAAGCCATATAATTATTCAGAGAGAGGGGGAGAGGGATATTTTCTTTGACAACTAATGGATTTATATCAGAGAGAGAGAGAGAGAGAGAGAGTTGACAACTAACGAAATTGCATCAGGGAGACTTTGACAGACGTGAGAACATTTCGTGAGTTATACTACCAGAGAGGGAACTAACGGAATTGTATCAGGGAGACTTTCAGAGAGAAAGTTTCCCGAGTTATACTCTCAGATGCATAGTTCATGACAAAAATTAGCTACTGTGTTTTACTGAGTGACAGACATAGAATGTCTTTGACAACTATGGCCACATAGTTTTTCACAGAAAGAGAGAGAGAGACAAATCAATTTATTCAGTAGGCTTTCGGCCCAAGACTGAAAATTTGGGGGTGAGGGGGGGGGGGGTAGGATGAGCACGCACGCTCCATATATTCAGGTTTCGTAACTAATGATATGTATCATATGTATATATCCTCCATACTTAGCATATTTAACTTACTATGGCTTGTACCTTACTCCTGTGTTCCATAGCTTTATAGACAAACAAGGATAGTTTGCGGGTTAAGAGTTGGCTACTGTCTGCCATGATCACAGAGAATCTTAACTGTGACGGTTTTTTGTAAAATTTTGAGGGGATGTACTGTTCACGTAATTCCTTATATTCTGGACATATAAACAAAAAGAGAGAGAGAGAGAGCTGGGGTATGGTGCGGGTGTGTTGGGCTAGGCGAGGTGAGGCGAGGAGGGGGGGGGGAGGGGCGGAGGAAGTGGTGAGGTTGGTGACGGGGAGAGATTTCTTTCAAAAAAGATAGAAAATTACCTGTCTACAATGTCCTGCTACACTAAAGTGATCCCTGAAAGACAGAAATGGGCAGGAGGGGGGTGGTGGTAGGCCCGGCCAACACAAATATACAAATACGATGGTTGAAAAGAGGAGACAGTGTCCTTTCTTTTTATATATAAATTATAGAAGTCTTTGCAGAAACAGCAGCACAGGCCGAGCTTAGAAATCCCCCCCCCCCCCTAAAAAAAACAAAACAAAACAAAAACCGCGTTTTTCCGCGAAGTCACAGTGAAAGCGTCATGCTGCCTATACCTGGGCCCTACCAACTGTCGCCGTCGCGCTGTTCGATACAAGTTGATACTTACCTGTGGAATCTGGCAGTAATTGCGTACTAAATCATTTCTTTATTTATTATTTATTTGGGGGGGGGGGGGGGGCGGGGGAGTCGTATCAGTCGCTTTCTTTCAAAAAGGATAGAAGATTACCTGTCTACAATGTCCTGCTACACTAAAGACACCCCCCCCCCCCCCCGTACAAACACACTAATTTACGTAGATTTAATCATTTAACAAACAATCAATAACAAACGGAAGAGCTAATTATGGAAGTAGTGATTAAAACAATGAGCAGGCAATTAGCAGTGGAGAGAGAGAGAGAGTCTAGCTACAGAGAAAGAGAGAGGGGCGGCATTGACAAGCTAACAAAAGATAGTTTGAGGGGGAGGTGAGTGTGTGTGTGTTTGGTGGGGGGGGGGGGGGGGCTGGGGCGGTCTACTGACAAGAGAGAGAGAGAGAGAAAGAGAGAGATTTCTATTGATGGAGCGTAGTGGTGGTGTTCACTCGGCCGTGAGAAAGTTTCACATAACTGTCACCAGGGCAATAAAGTAACGGCCAAAACTGGCGGCCACACAAGTGAAGTTGGGTGGGGGGGGTCCGTATCCCACTCTCTCATCCTTCAGGCCGCTTAATACAGTTTTTGAAACTGACTTTCTTCAGTGCGATCACTGAAAAAGCTGAGAAAGAGGGTTTCTTATAAAGAGAGTTGGGTTGGGTTTTTTTTGTAGGTTTTTTTGGTTGTTGTTGTTGTTGTTGACGTTTTTTTTTTTGTTTTTTTTTTTAGGGAGTGTAATGCAGATACCTTCTAACTCGGCCACGAGACAGTCTCACGGTGCTGGCCCCAGAGCAATAGACTAAAGGTCCACTCTGACGGCAGCACAAAGCAAAGTTGATTTGATGAGTGCAGATCAAGCAGCGCCAATTGGACCGTGTCGCCTCACATGACAACTCGCTCTCCTGCGTGCGTGGCTCAGTACACAAGTTGCCAGCTGGCACTTACCCGTGAAATCTCTAGGCGACGCCAAACTAATTTAACGCGGGGATGTCGTTTTGGTTATTCCAACGCTTCACGTGCACCGTTTAGTGAACCCTTCCCTTGAAGCTGCAGTGGCAAACAATAGCACTGTTTGCACTGTCCCTCATTCTGTACTTAATATTGACTAGATGCTGTACAGCAGCATCCGTACCGCGTATTTTTGTGTTCCCTTTTCCAGTTTAAGGCCAGTGGACGAGCATTTCCGACAAAACCCCCTTTTTAAACTGAAGTTCTTTACTGTGATCCCCGAAAGACAGAAATGGGAAGGACCCGGGGGGGGGGGGGGGGGGGGGGGGTAGGCTCGGCCAACACAAATATACAAATACAATGGTTGAAAAGAGGAGACAGTGTCCTTTCTTTTTATGTATAAATTATAGAAGTCTTTGCAGAAACAGCAGCACAGGCCGAGGTTAGAAATCCCCCCCCCCCCCAAAAAAAAAAAAAAAAAAAACCGCGTGTTTTTCCGCGAAGTGACAGTAAAAGCGTCATGCTACCTATACCTAGGCCCCAGGGGGAATTGACGGCTGCTTTTTCGCGGAAAAAATTGCCTTTACTGAGGTAAAGCTCGGTGTTGATTTGCATCTTGGATCAAAATACTCGGCTTGATGGGAAATAACAGCTAAACTATAAAACGTGTCAAATCTTTACTGGCTTTCTAGCAAAAGGCAAGTGCCCGGTTTAAAACATTATTGTACTCAGCCGGTCATTTGGTCTCCTCCGTCACTATGCGTTGGAGCCGCTAAAACAGGCCAGATCGATCTCCGGTATGGCTACCTGTCCCGGCCGCCAAGAAGGAATACCCGCTTAATCGTTGTCTCTGTTGTCAAGCAGTCGCCGCAATCGTCACGGCAGCCCTGAAGTGGGTGCGCGCTCTGTCTCAGGGGAACTGAAGCTCCGCCCACTTCCTTTTGATCTCATCGTCTGAGAGCCGCCATGTCCCCTCGCCTCTTACAGCACGGGTGTGGCGCGGGAGTTGATGCTCCGCCCCTCTGTAGCGGCGCCTTTGACCTGCGAAACAGCCCCTTTTGTCCTCTTGTTCCTAACGTTTGAAGGCAGACCCGTGACGCGGGAGTAGCCAGAGCGTGGACGAGCTTACTCAGCAATCTATTTCAACTTGGGGAAATGCCTTCGATGCGCATGCTCGAAACGTGGATTTTGTTTCTGTTGGATAACTTCAGTCCTTGCCATACGCCATGTGCGCCGGGTCATTCGGAAGAAAGAATGTCTTCAAAAACATTGGTTACTGGCAAGAACTGTTTCTACCAGAAAATACAGATATTGATACTTCCTTAACAGTGTCTAGCGCAGCCCAGCGATTATTATTATTATTTATTATTTTTAGCCGAGTGGTTCCCACCCGCTCGGCCACTATTTTGGTCTCTGGCCCCACTACCCCCTCTGTTCTCTGGCCAGCGCTATGCCACGAGCCGCTGCGTGCCCAGTCAGGCACGCGCGCAGTGTGTAGATCCACGGTGGCACATGTGCCAATTAGCTGTGTTTGTTTGTGTCCTTTTAGTGCTAAATATCTCCACAGTCGTTCAACCTAGCACTACCCTGTAAACTGTAGTAGTTTCAGGAGAGTTTTTACTTTCTAATCATGTTTTGTTTTTAACGCTGTTTCATAGTTTTACGGGTGCATTTTGCCATTTTCACCCCTTTTCAATTGCGTGGTCCCTGGCTTTACGCTCTTCAATCGGTGATAGGAAAATCTCTGTGATGTTCCAAACTTATGACATTTTGAAGTATTTTTCAGGCCTTTTAGCTGCCGTTTGTTTGAAAGTTCTAGCTGCTATAGTACGCCCGCTATCAGTTTTCCATGTGCTGACAAACACAGATTCTCCCCTCTAGCCGTGAATCTACTCTCCTCCAGCTACGCACCCTAGGGTTGCTTTGATGGTTTGCACGTGATCTCCCTATAAGTACCCCAGCCCCACGCCGCGGGGCACAGTCCCAATTCAGCCCTGCGAATGTTCGATTCTGCTCTGTCCATCTACGATCTTTGCCATCTAGCCTTCACTGCAACCACGCTGCACCAGAATACCAACATAGTACACCGCTCCTTATAGTGGTATTAAAAACTGTTTTGTATAAAACCATGCGTTGACTCCCTCACTACCACATTTGTGCGCCTGCAAACCCCACTCCACACCATCACGTTTTTATTTATTTTTTTTTGTGAGTACACAATCTCTCTCTCTCTCTCTCTCTCCAGGGATGTCGTTTGGGGACGGATCTCGGCTAAAAGCCGAATTTTTTTTATTTTAAAAAAGCCGATAATCTGTCTGTCATGTCGGCTGGCCGAGCCGAAGTTTACACGAGTGAATCGGCTCGATTATGTCCGTTTCTGTGAGATTCCTGTGCTGGCTGGACTAATTTCCAAGGGACAGTCACACTCAAAGTCCCACTTTTTCTTGGATTTGTGCTGAATGTTTGGTAGACAGCATTCTAAAGTTCAAGGAAATGAAGTTTGTTCAATTTTGTTATTTTACTCCAAAGACTTGTTTTATTGCGGAATATATATCTACAGAACATCTTTAATTCATGGAGGTGGAGGGAGAACGTAACAGTAGGGAATCTAGTCGAAAAACTTGTGAAACTGCTTCGGTAGAGAGAGCCGAAACTTTCTGTAAAAAGCCGAAACTTTCATGGCTGTTTTGGCTAAATCGCCGAACAAAAAAACTCCTGGCAACACCACTCTCTCTCTCTCTTCTGTTGTGTAAATTTATCAGATTTTAGGAGTAATTTTGTCTGCTTACTGATACTTCCTTAACTGTGTCTAGTGTAGACCATAGGAAATTTTAATCTTTTTTTTTTTTTTTTATTTCTTGCTTTTGGGGGGTCTTTATCTCTTTTTATTTTATCTTTTTATATGTATTCATGTATTTATCTTTTTGTCAACCTACACAGACACCCCCCCCCCCGCTAGTATTGATTAATGAGATTTTAGGATTAATTTAGTCTGCCATTGCAATACCGTTACACTGTGTTTGTTTCACCCTGAGCGTTACTACAGCCTTCACAAAAAGTTAAGGACCACTTGCAAATATCATTCAACTTTTGTCGTGGTGGCATGCTGGTGTAGTGCTGAACATCGCTGAAACAGCAGCTTATGTAGGCAAACAAATGAGTACAGTTCATAACCAGGGATGCATTCTTTGACTTGCATCTCATTTTTTCCGTGCAGAAAGCCCCAGGTATCACTCATTGAACACTGAAACTCCGTCTAGTTTTGCCGGAATTGCAGATTTTCAAACGCGCCAAGCATGCTGTGTGACGCGCACGTGCCATCCACACAGTGGTCGCCATGTTCACTAATTACCCCTTAACCTTGCTACCGAATTTTACGGGAAAAATCTTATTCGTTTATTTTTTTTTCTGATTTATTGAAACTGTCACCCATTATGTTGACTGGTCCTTAACTTTTTGTGAAGACTGTATAAGCTAAAGCTTATTTGTGCTCATTAAGTGTTAAATATATAGAAACGGAAACGGTAATGACTGCGAAGTGGTTACAAGTTAAGCAAATAAAAGCGACACAAAAGGGACAGAAACCACTTAACTTTGACAAAGGACGGCACAGGTCGACGTTTCGGCTTACGCCTTCTTCAGGACATAAACAAATGGGACATAACTTCAACAAACAAGCAAAAGGTAACTCTGCGGACGTACTGACATACACGGCGCGAAAAAAAAAAAAAAAAAAAAAAAAGGGTGGGCGAGAAAAGGACCAGAAAAAAATAGCAAAATTATCACAACACCCATCCTTAGGTGACAGAAGACCATGGACTGTGTGGAAAAAAAAAAAAAATGTGTTGGGCAGAAAAGAACAAAAAAGAATAGTGAAAATTAGCAATCACAACACCCATCCTTTGGTGACAAGGACCATGGATTGTGTGTGAAAAAAGTTCAGAGGGTTATGTTACGGCTTTTCGTTCAAACCACCCGGGGCCTGACTTCCCAGGCGCTGAATAATGTGCGACTCCATGTCGCGTCTGTCTGTGGCGTCACCGTGCATAAGCCACAGGCCAGTTACTGTCATGTGGCTTATGCACGGTGACGCCACAGACAGACGCGACATGGAGTCGCACATTATTCAGCGCCTGGGAAGTCAGGCCCCGGGTGGTTTGAACGAAAAGCCGTAACATAACCCTCTGAACTTTTTTCACACACAATCCATGGTCCTTGTCACCAAAGGATGGGTGTTGTGATTGCTAATTTTCACTATTCTTTTTTGTTCTTTTCTGCCCAACACATTTTTTTTTTTTTTTTTCACACAGTCCATGGTCTTCTGTCACCTAAGGATGGGTGTTGTGATAATTTTGCTATTTTTTTCTGATCCTTTTCTCGCCCACCCTTTTTTTTTTTTTTTTTTTTTCGCGCCGTGTATGTCAGTACGTCCGCAGAGTTACCTTTTGCTTGTTTGTTGAAGTTATGTCCCATTTGTTTATGTCCTGAAGAAGGCGTAAGCCGAAACGTCGACCTGTGCCGTCCTTTGTCAAAGTTAAGTGGTTTCTGTCCCTTTTGTGTCGCTTTTATTTGTTAAATATATAAATTTTCGTCCTGCAATAATTTTTTTTTCACTGATAAAAAATGTGCGTGTACACGCAGCGATGGCGCTAGAAAATTTGCCAGCCGGTACTATCAAAAACAGCTGGCAAGCCCAGCAAAGTAAACCGGTACTGGTGAAAACGAGATCGGTCCCCCCCCCCCCTACTAAGCCGCAGATACCGCTGGAACGCAACAATGCTAACCAAACATTTATGCGGTGGCCTGAGAAACAGCTATGCAGACAGTAGAAATTGTGTCCTCACTGTCCGTTTTAAGCCAAAGATAATCCTTTCGCCACTGCTCGCGAAATTCTCGCTTGGGTTTTTTAGACTGTGGTCCATTTTCGCCTTTCTGCCGAATCACCACTGTGACCAACGCTACCGCACGCATTTGCTGAAGACTCAGTCAATGACTGACTGCCACTCTCTGTATCTTCAGGCGTGTCAGATGGCTTACTTGCCGAATTCCTCGAAAAAAATGAAAGCAGAGATCTCTGTTTCCCGGCCATAATTATGACAGGCTTGACAGCAAACGCGAGTGCCCGCGAAAGTTCCAGCTATTTCGCGCCTATCGCTAATAGATATATTATTATACTGCAGTTTGGAGACCTTGGCGGGAAGTGTGTAGTTAGAATGTCGCAGCGAACCAGCCAGTTGAGAGAAACTCGCGCTATACTGAGAGAGACGGTCGCGCTATACTGTCTGCATAGCTACACCACGGCTGACAGAGACAATGTAGCGACTCGCTAGAGTGACGCATCGACAGGTTGAGAGGGGGTGGGGGTGGGTGAGGTTGTAATCGGGGTCTATTAACGTGCATCACACACGCTAAAAGAAATCAGCTAGGCTTTTTTTCATAATTATTTTTTTTTCTGCCGGTCATCTTAAGATCCAACCGGTCACCTTTACCGGCAGCCCAATTTATTCCGGTATTTTCAGTTTTCAAAACGGTAATTTACCGGCTGTAGCCGGTTAACGCTATCTCTGACACGTTAACCAAAAAAGGATAAGCAGCTGACGGCACAGCTTGTACCTGACGCATTATTATTATTATTATTATGAAATGCGCATTGTAAACATGCGAATGAATAAAAAGAAGTCGGAAAATGGTGAAGGATGGATGAAAGAAACCAACAAAAACAAAAATAAAAAAGGAAGAGAAGAATGGAAGGAAAAATCCTTCTTAAACGATTTAGGTATCATGGCGTACGAGCAGCTGCGACCGTTGAACAGCACGGACTAAACAAATATATCTGAAACACCTTGGTGTCATGGTGTTTGGTAACTTAGGGGCCGGGGGGGGGGGGCGGGGGGGGGGGCAGGTGGGGCTGAGATGGTAACTGACCAAGGAAGCAAACATTGTACACAAAACCTCACCTCGCATATGAGTTTTCTCCACTTTCTTGTTGTGTATCGCACTGTTTGTTTAATTACCCTTAAGTCGTTACTTTGATAGTTACGAATCTTTAACTTATTTACTTCAGTTAACTGTGTGGTGCGTGACAAATTTTAGGCTTCTTGTTTAACAACAAAAAAGTAAGGAGGTCTTTTCACTCTTTGTGGATTAATACTTCCGAGAATACTTCACCACCTGCGCCGCTCGCAGTCATGTATCGCAGTGGTGTGAAACGTCCAATACCCCGCAGCAGACACCCCGAAGACGGGACACGCTCGCGGCGCCAGGGTGGCTTGGAGCTTCCAATACCCCGGGTTGGTTACAGGTAGCAGACACCAGGGACATGTGAAGAAGTGTAAACGGCACGCGCCAGCGGGCATATATCACGTTGACCTTATTAGTTTTTAGCAAGCGGGCCCAGTGTATACACGTCACAACCCAGAAATGGATACTGGGTGCTCTCTCTCTCTGTGTTAATTGAAACAATGTACCCGGTTTAGCTCGATTATCAGCTAATCAGGAAAAGCGGTAACAAAGGTAAAGACTCCCTGACCCATTCCTATCGGCACCAGTCTCGAAAGGTGTGAAGACTTGCATTGGCCCTGAATAGCTGCGACACGCCATGGATCAATATAATAGCTAATCAGCAAACACCCGCATCTCACCCCTACAGGCGTTAGTAGGACACGTGCCTATGTTTCACATGATGTCCTTACTAAACTTTTTGTTTTCTCATTTCAACACGACTACCGGCCTACCGCAGACGCATATTCTGTCTAATCATTTCAGCTGAGCTCTTCTTCGAACGTCCTCACACCATTTGGACCGACCGGACTCGGCGTTCAGCAACGGGGAGCAGTTTTGTTCCGCAAAACACCGTGCGATACTCTCGTGCAATCAAGATCGTATCAGCAAACCCGTTGGCGCGCGTGGGGGTGGGGGGGGGGGGATAAAATCAGCAAAAACAGCACGTGTACATTCGTCAGGTTTTTTGGAAACTTGAATGGGGCATGGGCTGTACAGTGTACATAAACGAAGGACTCGGCATAAAGTGAATGTTGATGTAAGAGTCGTGACGTGTTGCGAGAAGTATCGTCCTTTTCAGAGTAGAATTTTCTTTTGAACCATGGCGGCTCCTAAGCCTTCTTTTTGTGGTCTCGGAAGCAGTACTCAAAGCGGCTATGTGACCTTCTCGTGTGCAAAAGGCACTAATTGGACTTATTATCGTTTGCTTTCGGGGTGGCCGAATGGTAGAGCGTTGGACTTCTAATGCTCGGGTCGTGAATTCGTATCCCGGCTGGGACCAAATATTTGTGCTGATTTTTCATCGTTGCTCCGTCTTTGATATAACCAGTATGTGGTGGAAAAGGACGTTAAACCCCCAACCCCCCACACCTCACCCACTCGTCTGCTTCAGATACCACTTGTGGAGTGTGGATTTTACGGCACACAGATAAAATTATATGTGTGGCCGCTCATTGCTGGGGTCTTAAGAGAGAGAGAGAGAAAGAGAGAGAGAGAGAGAGATGCTTTGGTCCTGGCCCTGGAAAATAAGGTTTAAAGAAACAGGTACTGGGTTCCGTGAAAGAATAATAATAATAATAATGAGTATTGTATAGGCGCTTTACCCAATTTCGTGAATTGGCTCAAAGCACCGTGAACTGAACCCACCACGCACGCTCACGTGAATCATACGCATTCTCTCACACATTGGACGTAAACACATTACAATCACGTTGTGCGAAGGGACAGTCAGCTATTTAAATTTCGGAATTTAGAATTGCATTTATTTTCAAATTTGGTTGGCTGAACCTATCCAAATTTGGTGGGCTGAACATTTTCAAATGGCTGATCAGTGCGGTATCAAACGCGAAAAATTTATTTGGTGGCTTTCAGCCGGCATGAAACGGCCATAGTAGTGTAGGGGAACCCATGCTGAATGTCATGGTATAGGACACAAGATGGTGCCAGTCGTCAGAAGTATGTAGGAAGAGGTTAGAAGTTGGTAGTCGGCAAATACATAAGACTGACTGCCGGGTGCACAACGGCGGGGATAATTATGGGTAGGATCGGGGGGGGGGGGGGGGTATTTTAGGATAACTGGTCGTAGAGCCGTTTAGTCATCTAGTGATGCACAACGAGAATTGACTGCTGAATCTAATGGCATATAACATCAGTATAGTGTAGCCGTCGGAGTAGTGGAAAATAAGGTTTAAAGGAACAGATACTGGATTCAGTGTAATAGCTGATCAATGCGGTAGCAAACGGGAGAATTTGTCTGATGGCTTTCAGCCGGTATGAAACGGTAATAGTAGTGTAGAGAAATGCAAGCTAAATGTAATGATGTGGTGTCAGCCGTCAGAGGTACTTAGATAGAGGTTAGAAGTTGGGAGTCGGCAAATACACAGACTGACTGCCGCGGGGATATTGATGAAGTCGGGATAAAAAGTATATCAGAGGAAAACGTGCCGTTCAGCCGCTTAGAGAATCTAATGGTACATAACATCAGTATAGTGTAGCCGTCGGAGTAGTGGAAAATAAGGTTTAACGGCACAGATACTGTATTCGGTGAAATGGCTTCACTGCGGTAGCAAACGGGAGAATTTGCCTGATGACTTTCAGTCGGCATGAAACGGTCATAGTGGTGTAGGGGAATCCATTCTGAATGTCATGATGTAAGACACAAGGTGGCATCTGGCGTCAGAGGTACGTAGAAAGAGGTTACAAGTTGGAGTCGCCAGATACATAGATTGACTGCCGGGTGCACGGCGCGGCGGCGGAGAGAAAGATGGGTAGGATCGGTACTTTATTTCGAAAATTACGCTATTCTACAAAATATGTTCTATTCCCTTTTCTTGCATTTGAACCAGTTTTGGCCGTTACTTCAGTTATTACCCTGAGCCTGCATGTAAAACTCGAGGTTAATCTAACCCACGACTACTGGCCTAACCCAGAGTAAGACAAAAGAGACCCAAAAATAAAATCAAATTTTAAAAAAGGAAGCGAAGAAAGACGAAAAATTCTTTTATAACGGCATATTCACTTTGCCGGAATGGACCCCCTTCTGATTTAAAACAAAACAGCAACAGAATATTTAACCCTAGAGTCAGTTTAGTTTGAGGTAACAGGCCGGAGTATACCCCTGGCTACTTTATACCCTCGGGTATAAAGTAGCCTAGGCCGGTTCAACCCCCTGGGTATAGATCAGCCCAGGACGGATTCACCCCCTCCTGCCCGGAATATACCCACCTGTGAACAGAGTTCACTAAAGTGTTTGCACACGGCCGTTTGCGTGTCAAGTGCGGTTTTTGTGTCAGTTGTTCTCAACCTGTCAAGCCGAGATGGATGATTGCCTATACCAGCAGATTTTGAAATTTTATCCAACAAAAAAGAACGAAGACAAAAAATATCCGGACTAGATCTACGACATCAAAAATGTTGCAGACAGGAGAAAGAATGCAAGATGATGGCACTCGGGCTACTGCCGTTGAAATTCTCACCACAGCAAACTTTCTTGCATATAACATTTGCATCTATACCACGGTGGGCACCAATATGCGCTGGATGCGATATCCCGCAAAGTTTTCACTAAAGGAGACAAGCGAAGTTTGCTTCCACATTGAAAACAGAAGCGGCCACTTCAATGTGGTTTTGAGCGTTTGCCATTCAAGTAGACTACTGTTATCATCACACCAAGAGAAACCCTGGCTGTTGTTAACTTGGGTCTAGTTTTATTTTAAATTGCATTAAAAAAAAAATACGATGTGACTCTGAGGAAACTCCACTTGGCTCTTTGCTCTTTTCAGAATGAAGCGGTTTGTCTTGTACATTATGAGATACTAGCATTGCAAGTTTACACAATTTCCCTGCAGAGGCACCTTAAGACACTCTCTCCCTTTATCTATCTATCTATCTATCTATCTATCTATCTGGGTGCATTAGGACAATTACAACACAGATTTAACAAAAATAAAGTAACAGGAAGGAAACAAGAAAACTATAGAACCGCTCACGTGTGCCACACGTCGTCATTGAACATAGAGTTGCAAACGCGTGCAACATTCAAGCAAAGACGTTTCTGTTTCTCTCTCTGGTCGTGGGAGCCGGGGTGGTCGAATGGTAGAGCGTTGGACTTCTAATGCTCGGGTCATGAGTTCGATCCCGGCTGGGGCCAAATATTTGTGCTGGCTTTTTCCTCGTTGCCCCGTCTTTGATATCACCCTATGTGGTGGAAAAGGACGTTAAACCCCCAGACACCCACCCCACCCACCCTCTCTGGTCGTCCGTGGTAGGGGGGTTAAAGGGGGCAGGAGAGGGTTAAACGAGCCTAGGCCAGAGTACACCCCGGGGTATAGTCTGGGCTAGGCCAGTTTATACGGGGGTATAGTCTGGGCTAGGCCAGTTTATACGGGGGGTATACTCCAGGCGGGGTATAATCTGGACTGCTACACCGGGGCTAAAATCCCTTACCTCGACTTTTACCTGCAGGCCCTGGTGACAGTTATGTGAGACTTTCTCATGGCCGAGTGAGAACGTTACCATGAACACCACCACTACGCTCCATCGAAAGAAAGTACTCTCTCTCTCTCTCGTCAGTAGACCGCCCCCCCCCCCCCCCCCACACACACACTCACCTCACCCTAAAAGAAACTATCTTTTGTTTATTCGTCAATGCCGCCCCTCTCTCTTTCTCTGTAGCCAGAGTCTCTCTCTCTCTCTCTCTCTCTCTCTCTCTGGTAAAACCGAAAAAAAGGCAGTACATGACTAGTTTAAACATCTTTTCAGTACGGCAGTTATCCAACCCACCTCCCCTCCCCCGCGGCACTACGCACCTAGGTAATAAGCGCGTGGGACTCGTGCTGAAAGGCTGTAATTACATGATCGGGCTGGACAAAGCGGGGCTGGGCAGAGCTAAAAGCCTACACAATACACAACGCTTAAGCCATCGCCCAATGAGCCGTCTCCATCTTTTCGGCGAGCGATATGAAAACTTCAACCAAACAGTCAACCATTCATCAATCCAGCCAACCAATCTGCAAACCAGCCGACCAAATGCAGGTTGTCAATTCGCACCTGTATAGGTATCTTGGATGGTACGCCTTTACCACTGTGATTTGTCAACAATAATTTGATGGTGAATGCATAACCTATTGCTGGTGTCCACTTATGACAAATGATTTTTAATGTTTCCAACATGGTTGGTCATGAAACATTCGAGTTTAAGCATTACAAAGATAATTTATCGTGTCATAGTCTAGGTTCCCAAATTGAACTTTCAGTTTGTGTCTGGTCGGTTCCCAGATTAAACCTCCTGTTTGTGTCTGCGTGAATGTTCCCTCATCACATCAACAATTTGTGTCCAACATGCACCCCTCTGTATATCCTATAGCCTTCCACATACAAGGAAAATCACTATATGAAAACGTTTTCAGCATGGTTGGTAAAGGACAAACTCGGTTTAAAGGATTACAAAAGTTGATTTATCGTGTTATTGTCAATGTTCCCGGATTGAATCTGCAGTTTGTGTCTGCTCGGTTCCCAGAGTACACCTACTGTTTGTGTCAGTCTGGACGTTCCTTTATCACATCAAAAATTTGTGTCCAAAATAAAACCCCTCTGTATATCTGAAAGTATTTGACTTACAAGAAAGATCGATATATATTAATATGGCTTAAGGTACCCTGTCTCAGGAAATATAACGCAAATTTGAAAAGACGCATAATTTAAGGCATGTTCCTTTATTACATCAACGATTCGTAGGACGAATGTTCCCACATCACACAAAAGACATGGATGTGTGTGTGTGTGTGTGTGTGTGTGTGTGAGAGAGAGAGAGAGAGAGAAGGGCCACTTAGAAATACGGGTTAAATGAAAAATCGTCAGATTTTTTAGGAATGAAATTTAGTCTTTAATCAGCTTTGAAGATATCACTACAACTACAAGCGATTGGCCGGATGTAGTGATAAAACCTACAAAAATATCACTATAACCGGACGTCCGGATGTAGTGATAAAACCTACAAAAATATCACTATAACCGGACATCCGGATGTAGTAATAGCCCGGATGTAGTGATAAAAAAATTTGGTCCCAAGGGCTAAGCACATTGCGTTGCTGGCGTTTGCTCGCCATTTTGGTAAAGGGAGATTACTCTCGAACATTATCACTACAGCCGGACTTTAGCTTCCCCGGGACTTGAAAATAGTATCATTACAAGCGGACTATCACTATATCCGGCCTGAAAAATATCACTACAACCGGACTAAGTTAACAAAGAACATGAACAACTGGGACCGGGACCAAGAAATTCTATTACTACAGCCGGACTATCACTACATGGGTCTATCACTACAGCCGGACTTCACTGTATTTCTAACATCACCTCTGTGACGAACTCGTTGTGACGTAAAACATCAGACAATGCGTCATGTTGAGAAATAACGTC
Organism: Batillaria attramentaria; assembly: GCA_018292915.2. NCBI lineage: Eukaryota > Metazoa > Mollusca > Gastropoda > Batillariidae > Batillaria > Batillaria attramentaria. Next base: position 558,917 of record JACVVK020000144.1, read on the forward strand.
ACAAGAGTTCGTCACTATTTTGAGAGCGTTAGAAAAACGTTCTTTTTGGGTCTGAAACTTCGCCATCTTATCGGACCACCACCCAAGAGGACCTATGCCAGGAATGATGAGGGGGATCCCACCAGGAATGCGTGGTGCACCTCCGATGTAGACAACTCATTCCATTTCCTCATGGAGAGGAGATTTTCAAACTCAAAACCTTTGAGTGAAGACTTTCTCATGGGACATTGGCATCAATCTGCACGCGGTAGTCTGTCCGTTTTGGAGGTTCAGTTTCTCCAGCGTTGCTGTTTACACTGTCTGCCACTGGTGTGGATTTAGTTTTGAGAACTGTAACCCTGGCTTACTGGTGGAATGGGAGCGGCAAGTGATGTCTGAAGTTGAGAGGAAAATGTGGCTACATGGCAGTTCATCTTTTCTTCAGGAGATGTGGTGCTTTAGAACCCATCACTACACTAATCTGACTTTCTGATCCGACTACTTGGAGAGATATAGTGGTGATGTGATGTGAGACATCTTCATTGACATTCTATTCATCATGTTCGTCATCGGTTATTTTATCACGTTTCATGTTGTCTGTCAATTGTGTTTTGAGTTTAAGAATCATATTTCAAGTCATCTATCAATTGTGTTTTTGAGTTTGTAGTGTGCAAGCGACGCATACATTCGCACTCCGTTACAACCTCAAAGAATGACACTCAAAGACTGTTTAATTTGAGCCACAGGGAATACGAGATGCAGTAAGGTGCGTGGACCTCACGACTTGTTGTGATTGCTACATTTAGTCAGCTTTGCGTTAGGGTGTTCACATAGGCGCAGAGGGTAGTACAAAGGGACGGAACAACTTTATGGAAGGTAATTTGTAGGTCGTTACGTGGTTCGCTTAGGGTGGCGGTGCGAAGCTAGAATGGCAAGATTTCCTCTTGTACGTCTTATGACACCTCAAGGAACTCACACATAAAACAGCTTCTGTATTTGTTTCAAACGTTTATGACACAATTCCATATTTATCATTGTAAACTTAGTGAACAACCCCCGTGTAAGAACGCGCATGTCCAATCAGCAAAGCAAAGATATATAGATGACAAATACTTATCTATAGTCCAATATGACTTCGTAGATGACTGGATGCCGTACGAAGCCATATTTTTCCATTTAGACCTTTTTCTTAGTGAAAGTTCAGGAGAGCAGTTATAGTTCGAAGCTTCAACGTATGTATACACGTATGTATTAATGTTGGTATGCATTTATGTTTGTGTGTCAGTATGTATGTATATTTGTATGTTGGTATGAATACATGTATGTATTTTGTACGATGTATATCTATAGTAAAAAAACAAAAACAAAATAAAAAGAAACATTTTTGACACTGTGTAAACTGCCCAAACTATAACCAGAGCCACTGTGAGGGCGCCTCAGAAACTATATGAGACTTACAGGTTTGAGATATCATATACCATACCGTGAATACAGTGTAGCGGAGTGCAAGTCAGCTTCGGAAACGGTCGTAAGTACGTAGTTTATGCTGCCAACTTGCTTCATTGTGTATTGCAAAATGGTTTGTAATGGAGATTTCGGTACGTCCATAGTGAAGACGGTTCCGCACCACACTCTTTTACAGCAGGAAGAAGTGTCTTTGTTTTTATGCACTTTGCTGTCATGGTCTTAAGAACAGAGAGACTTTTTCCTTGCACCTCATCGTAGTCCCGATGTGCTTCAAGGTCAACGCCCAGGTATTAAGGCTGATCTGTGCGCTCGATTTCGGCTCCATCCAACTTGGTGTGAGGCAATGTAGCTCATTGTTTACAAATGAAAACTACACTTACGGACAAACTATAGAGACGTGTAGTTAAGTTGTTGTTGTTTTTGTTTAGTGCATGACTACAAATCTGTAACAGTGAGATGGTGAGGAATTTCCCGAGAGTGAAAGGTTTCCACTTGTCCCTCGACTTACTAAAGACAATCAGCTCGATTTCGGCTCCATCAAACTTGATCTGAGGCAATGTAGCTCATGGTTTACAAATCAAAACTACACTTACAGTCAAACTATAGAGACGTGTAGTTAAGTGTTGTTGTTTTTCTACGACTGGTGTTTACAATGGAGACGATAATTCTCTGTTTGATTTTGACTTTACAATCATTGAGCTTTAATGAAGTGGAGATGGGACAAACAGAGACTGTGATCACGAAGATTTCAGATGATTTGTATCACATCAACCCCACTCTTTGCGAACACGGCATGGACTACCCAACAATCCAGATGCACACAGAAGGCAGAATAGTAGCAAACTCTACAGAGGCAAACAATTCCTACATATTATGCACCTGTGATGTTTCCGTTTCGGGAAGTTACATAAATGTCATAGTGGAAAAGTTTCATGTCGGGAACGACGACAGAGTTTGCAACACGTCCACCATCTCGTACATAAGCATTAGCGATTCATCAAAAGGCAAAGGTAACTCGTATTCGGTTAAAGCATGTGCAGAGCCCGAGGTGGTCGTATCTGAGTTTACAAACCGTTTCAGGTTCGATATCAGCCTTATAGATTCAACTAAGTTCACGTCCATAGTGATGCGGTTTGTGGCGACAGAAGAAAAGGCGATATACATGTTCTCCCACACTGCCGTGAATCCAGTGATGGGTTACGTCACGACTTTTGGCTTTGACGGGAGAACACACTACAGTCATAGGACGAGAGCATGTTTCGAGTTGATACTGCCCATTGAGCACCTTGTCATGGTAAGCTTCCCACATTTCGACATTGAAGAGAGTTCTTACTGCGAGATGGATTTCGTAAACCTTTACAATGACAACGAAACCGTACGAATATGGAAGATGTGTGGTTCTCAAGATATTCCTCCTCAGATTTACAATACATCAATCACTCTGCACTTCTTCGCTGGGGATGAACGATCCGGCACGGGGTTCAAACTGATCTACACCATCCACAACGTCTCAGATCAGCCGCAGCAGGTAAGTTTTTAAAAAACTCTGTCAGCGCTACGGAATGCGCATTCGGTTTTATCTTGCACAAAGTTTAAACAGCGTACCCTGTGATTCCAAACTAGAAGGGTCTTTGGGACGCCCTCTCCATATTTTTAGGGTCCTTTCAGCGGAAATGCGATGCTGCACATGTCCGCTGTTACAGATTGCCTTTTGTTCATCCAGTTTCCAGGAGAGTGTTGGAAAGACACTGTTGGTCACGGCGAGACACAAAACGTGCGTCCCCTTTGACACGCTGTTCTCATGTTTGTGGGTCAGTTTAAGAGTTTTGTGCGTATAAATACGCACACCTGTGCATAATCGGGAACACTAAACCCAATGGATACATGCATACACGATCCGGGTGTGTAACTCACGTGGTGCGAAGGGTCAGCTCAGCTAGTTAAATTTCGGAATTTAGAATTGTATTTATTTTTCAAATTGGGTGGTCTGAACATTTCCAAAGCAGAGGGAGAGCAAGCCGGAGTACCCGGAGAGAACCTCGACGATCGGCCCGAATGACCGGTGCCACATACAAGAAGGAAAAATTCTTTGCCCCGTGTGGGACTCGGTTACTGTAGAATATTTACATGGTACTGTAGACATGTTAGGCAATACATTGTAAGCTTGCTGAATCAGGTTTTCACTGGGCTTGAATTTCATTCCAATAACGTTTTGTATGGAGTGTTTTTTCAACTAACCCTCCGAATGCCTATTCTCCAGGGAGTGTCAAGGGAAAAAGATGATAGTGCAGGATGAGTTAAAACAATATCAGTATCTTCTTTTTGTGATAATGTATGATCAGTCTACGAGTATTAATTGACAGTGAACTTTATCTGATCTTGCGTTTATTCTGACTTACTTTTCATAGAAACGGAAACGGTAATGACTGCGAAGTGGTTACAAGTTAAGCAAATAAAAGCGACACAAAAGGGACAGAAACCACTTAACTTTGACAAAGGACGGCACAGGTCGACGTTTCGGCTTACGCCTTCTTCAGGACATAAACAAATGGGACATAACTTCAACAAACAAGCAAAAGGTAACTCTGCGGACGTACTGACATACACGGCGCGGGAAAAAAAAAAAAAAAAAAAAAGGGTGGGCGAGAAAAGGACCAGAAAAAAATAGCAAAATTATCACAACACCCATCCTTAGGTGACAGAAGACCATGGACTGTGTGTGAAAAAAAAAAAAAAAAAAAATGTTGGGCAGAAAAGAACAAAAAAGAATAGTGAAAATTAGCAATCACAACACCCATCCTTTGGTGACAAGGACCATGGATTGTGTGTGAAAAAAGTTCAGAGGGTTATGTTACGGCTTTTCGTTCAAACCACCCGGGGCCTGACTTCCCAGGCGCTGAATAATGTGCGACTCCATGTCGCGTCTGTCTGTGGCGTCACCGTGCATAAGCCACAGGCCAGTTACTGTCATATTTAAGATGGAGTGGCCTGCAGAATTGAAATGCACGGCAACGGATGCTGAACATATCGCCGACACCAGACACAACAGAATAAAACCCGTTGCCGTGCATTTCAATTCTGCAGGCCACTCCATCTTAAATATGACAGTAACTGGCCTGTGGCTTATGCACGGTGACGCCACAGACAGACGCGACATGGAGTCGCACATTATTCAGCGCCTGGGAAGTCAGGCCCCGGGTGGTTTGAACGAAAAGCCGTAACATAACCCTCTGAACTTTTTTCACACACAATCCATGGTCCTTGTCACCAAAGGATGGGTGTTGTGATTGCTAATTTTCACTATTCTTTTTTGTTCTTTTCTGCCCAACATTTTTTTTTTTTTTTTTTTTTTTCACACACAGTCCATGGTCTTCTGTCACCTAAGGATGGGTGTTGTGATAATTTTGCTATTTTTTTCTGGTCCTTTTCTCGCCCACCCTTTTTTTTTTTTTTTTTTTTTTCGCGCCGTGTATGTCAGTACGTCCGCAGAGTTACCTTTTGCTTGTTTGTTGAAGTTATGTCCCATTTGTTTATGTCCTGAAGAAGGCGTAAGCCGAAACGTCGACCTGTGCCGTCCTTTGTCAAAGTTAAGTGGTTTCTGTCCCTTTTGTGTCGCTTTTATTTACTTTTCATATTTTTGTTTTTTAATAGGGTCTTTAACGACTGTTTATTATTTGACTGCTTATTATTATAATTATTATTATTATTGACAGCGAAGCTAAATTGACCTTACGTTCATTCTGACTTGCTTTCAAAAATATTTTTTTTATATTAACGGCTGTTTATTATCTGATTATTATTAGTAGTAGGAGAAATAGTAGTTACGGATTCTGATGCTCAGTTTGAAATCCCCGGTGGGCAGGAATTTGGTGGGATTTTCCTACCCAGTCGAGTCAAATTCACGTGCAGACTCGCTTGCGGTGCCTGTCTCGCTTTCGTGTACACACGCGCGTACAATATCCCACGGATCGGAAATGGAAAACATCAGAAAAGTAACACCTTTGTGCATTTAAAATTTGCTGTGATAGGTGTGCAGTCAGGAATATCTTCTGAGGTAGGAGTGGTGGATTCAGCACCCAACGGGGTGAAAATAGAGCTTACATGATTAGTAGCATGTGTCAGTCTACAGACAATTTTCTGTTTTAGATTTTATCTCTTGAAACAAACAATAAAGTAATTTGAATTAAACTGATTTGAATTGAATGAAGGTGAGGGAAGGAGTTTTTAACTGCTCTGCGCCGGCCTACGCCACGTTTCAAGCTCATTTCCGCTGTAACTTGGACGTGGAGTGTGAGGGAGGGGAGGATGAGATGGACTGTCCCTATTCCACAAACGACTGTCCCGAAAACTTCATTCACTCCGGATCAAAGTGCTACCTGTACGTGAAGACGGTAGATACGATAGCTTGGTACGATGCTTACACTAAGTGTAACGATAGGGGGCTGACCCTTGCAAGTTTCAAGACACCTGGAGAATGGAGTGACTTCAGGAAGATAATAACATACGGAAAGAGGACAGGCTTTTTACCAGTGGGCCTCACAACGTCTTCCCAGCAGCGACCGTCTATGTATAGAGAGGTCTGGGAGTGGACTGATGCCACTATGGCATATTATACCAACCTTCACAGCGACAGGTTGGCAAAACCCACGTGTGCATACATCCCGCCAATACACAGCGACATGCTGGTGACCTCGGCATGTGGTTCAGCGAAACCCACGTTCTTTATACTCTGCGAAGAGGTAGCGACCTTGACACTAAGTCAGACGTTACCTGCTCCGGTCACAAATACATCTTCCAGATTCAAGCATAAATCTGCTTTGACGTGTCCTGGCGGTCATGTGACAATTGACTTCTTGTCGTGTGACCTTTCCGCTAACTGTGGAATAAGCGAGTATGTGTCGGAGTGTTCTACGACTGCAGGCGTGTTTCCCATGTTTAGGTGTAATGGTGGCTTACAGACGGTGCACTACACGCTAGTCTGTGACCACGGGAGGGATTGCTTTGATGGGTCTGACGAAACCCCCTGCGAATTTCACAAGTGTCCTGAGAAACAGTGTCGGAACAAGCAGTGCGTGACGACCCGTCAGTGGTGTGATGGCATGCAACATTGCACGGACGGTTCAGACGAGCTATGCCCGCAGGTCGTGTCCAAAATCACTCCGTCTTTAACCCCGCCCTCTGTTGTTGATCTGAAAGGAGACGGAGTGTACTCCCAGACTCCCATGTCGCCAGGCCAGCCTTGCCCTGTGACGCATTTCCGGTGCCCAGAAGGCTTCTGTCTTCCGGTGTATCTGCGTTGTAATGGCGTATATGACTGTCCTGGGTGGGAGGACGAGACGGGTTGTAGTCAGTACACGTGTCCAGGCTTCTATCGTTGTCAGGGCTCCATCGTGTGCGTGCATGCCGATCATATTTGTGACGGATATTTACAGTGCCCACAAAATGACGACGAAGTGTTCTGCAGTTTGGAATGTCCAGAAGGTTGCACGTGTCAAGGGTTGGCCTTCAGGTGCATCCAGCCGTTTCCAGCGCACAGCTACACCGACCTTCGGTACCTGGACGCCAGCGGAACCACGATGATGCTTTCTGACCTGACTCACAACTTCTACTTGATAAGTGTGAATATGTCCTCGTGTTCCCTGCAGACTTTGCCAGCAATAACTCTCCATAACTTGAGGACGCTGAACGTAACTGACAACAAAATCACCGAGCTCAGTTCTTCCAGTTTGTTTGGTTTTAAAAACCTTCAGACATTGTATTTATCAGGAAACCCGCTGGCCTCTCTCATCAGTACTGCGCCAGAAAACCAGATGAGACAACTTCATCTCCTAGACCTTTCTCAAACAATGATAGAAATCTACAGCAGTGAGATGGTGAGGAATTTCCCAAGACTGAAAGGTTTGAACTTGTCCCACGGCTTACTAAAGACAATCGTCCAAGCAGGATTCAACGCTTCGCCTGATCTGGAACTTATTGATGTACGCGGTTCTCCGCTCGAACAATTTCCACCGGACTTGCTCAGACATCTCGCTTCGCTTCAGACTGTCTACTCCAGCAACTTCAAACTGTGTTGCTCGGCAGTTTTGCCTGAGAATTTCAATTCCAAAAACTGCTATTCGCCGGAAGACGAGCTATCCTCGTGCGACGATCTACTTCGATCGAATGTCTACCGCATCTTCCTGTGGTTCATGGCTCTAGCAGCTATAGTGGGTAATCTTGGCAGTATTATTGGGAGATACGTCACACGGGGAAAGTCATCCAAGAGCTTTAACGTGTTTGTGACGAACCTCTGTGTGGCCGACTTGCTGATGGGCGTGTATTTAACTATAATAGGGTCAGCTGACATTGCCTATAAAGGGGATTATTTATGGTATGACCGCACGTGGAAGGACAGCGCTACTTGCATGATAGCCGGGTTCCTGTCACTTCTGTCTAGTGAGATGTCGGCCTTCTTCATCTGCCTCATAACAGTCGATCGTCTGATGGTTACGCGGTTTCCTTTCAGCAGTCATCACTTTCGCACCAGATCTGCTAGCGTCGCCTGTGCCACTTTTTGGGTATTTGGCGTTGCCCTGGCAGCGGTTCCCTTGGTGATGACGAAGCCTGACTGGCAGTTCTACAGCCAGACTGGCATCTGCATACCACTACCGGTAACTAGGAACAACTTCAGTGGCCGGCCGTACGCCTTCGGGGTCATGGTGGTTCTCAACTTCATTCTGTTCTCTCTGATAGGGATAGGACAGATGCTTATTTACGTTTCTGTTCGTCAGAACTCACTGCTCACCGAGAACACTGCCTCTACTAGGGACGCGACAATCGCCAGGCGCCTGACCACCATCGTTGTGTCCGACTTCCTGTGCTGGTTCCCCATCGGACTGCTGGGGCTGCTGGCGTCCACTGGGAACCCCATCCCTGGTGAGATCAATGTGGCCATGGCCATCTTCGTCCTGCCTCTTAACTCGGCCCTCAACCCCTTCCTCTACACGTTCAACGTTATCATGGAGAAGAGGAGGCAGGCTGCAGAGGCGCGATTGTTAGAACGCTTAATGAAGAATGTACCGGTCAGAGGTCCACTCAAGATTTAGGAACAGCAACTCTCACTCCCCTGTTCTACAGGCAAACGTGCTCAGAAGGAAATGTTTGGTGTTTTTTAAAATTTTTTTTATGTTGTTTCCATAGTAATGGAAACAACATCATAGGACGGGCTAAATTTTCCACGTTCATAGGCAAGCATCTGTGGTACAAACGCACGTCACTGCCGATCTCCCGAAGGGACGATTTAGCAATTAAAACTCTGACAATGACGTAAAACGTGTGTCATCCATGCTGGCATGTATGGTGCAGCTTTGAACCCAGAGGGATCCTCAATGGCGCAAGTGATGGCAGGCTGTCTTCAGAGTGAAAGTAGGCGTGTTTCTGAATCAGAGACATACATAACATGTCTCTGTCTGAATGGACAGATCTATTATTACATTCAGTCCTAGAACACGGGTGTGTATGCTTTTGTAATCGTCTCTTATTCCACCACAAGGCAGGTACGTGATCGTCTGCACCGTGCAATAATACTTGCCTGTAGAGTGCAACACCTTGGCCTGTCAGAGTGCAACCCCCTTGCCGTTTACTCACATCCTGTTGGATCAGTGTACCACGTAAACAGTGCCATCAAAGCGCAACAATAATTGTCCGCTGGCAAAGATTTTGCCCAAACGAAAAGTGGTCGGATATTCAAGACTTCGTTTCAAATCGAATCATATGACACACAAGTCTTCGCTTTTCTAAAAAAATTTCGCCATTTTTGAAAATGGCGCTGGCTGTAAGCAGTCACATTTTCACGCCCCGCCGAAAAAAGACTGCACTCTGGAGTCTAGGGATGGTCTAGAAATTATGCAGTATCTTTTCGCGATCTCTGCAACATGTGGAAAGCGGGAATTTCAGTGGGTTTCGTTTTTGCAACTGACTCACACTCAGAAGCATAATGTGTGTGTGGGGGAGCCGGGGTGGCCGAATGGTAAGAGCGTTGGACCTCCAATGCTCGGGTCGTGAGGTCGATCCTCGCTGGGGCCACATATTGTGCTGGCTTTTTCATCGTTGCCCCGTCTTTGATATCACCCGTACGTGGTGGAAAAGGACGTTAAACTCCCAACACCCGCATAATGTGTGTGTGTGTGTGTGTGTGTGTGTGTGTGTGTGTGCATGCGAGCGAGAGAGAGAGAGAGAGAGAGAGAGGGGGGGGGGTCTCTTTTCCGATACCAGTAAGCAATCGTCTGTCAGTCAGGTTTGCGGGAAGTAACTCTGTCAAAGGGGAACGACTTTATTACAAGAATTCATTCACCCATGCAGAACCTCGCATACGCCAAAAAGTTTGTGACGTCAACCAGCTAGGCGAGCTCACACGACCTCATGTGTTTGGGGTGTTGCGTGTGCATAGAGGCACGGAAAGGGTTTCCAGTACTTTCTTTATGTCAGCATGCTTGATGTCAGAGAGTTTGCGTTCGTGTGCGCGCGGGCTGCATACATGACACAACGACTACGACTGTGACTACAGCAGGTCATTGAATGGAAACAACATATTGGGCTGGTGGCCATCTTGTTAGTTTACTGTGATAGCTACGTCAGTGTTGATTTTTGGCTCACTTGTGTAACAAAGTGAGTCTATGTAATAACCCTCCGTCGTCTGTCTGTGTGTCTGTCTGTCTGTGTGTGTGTCTGTCTGTCTGTGTGTCCACAGTAAACCTTAACATTGGCATTTTCTCAGAAACAATGTGCAGCAGAGGCACCAAACTTGGCAAGCTGATAGACAGCCATGAGACCTTCCAAAATATACCATATTGGTTGACCTTGACTCAAGGTCAAGGTCACTAGAGCTGTCTGTTTGGAAATTTTACATTGGCTTTTTCTCAGAATCTAGAAAAGCCAGAGACATCAAACTTTGCATGATGATAGACATTGACAACACCTTTACTGACATACCTGTATTCAGTGACTTTGAGTCAAGGTCAAGGCCATAAAAGCTCTTTAGCGGAAACCTTCCAAAACCTTAACATTGGCATTTTCTCAGAAACAATGAACAGCAGAGGCACCAAACTTGGCGTGCTGATAGACAACCGTAAGAGCCAACAAAAAATACCATATTGACTGACCTTGATCCCAGGTCAAGGTCACTAGAGCTGTCTGTTTGGAAATTTTACATTGGCTTTTTCTCAGAATCTAGAAAAGCCAGAGACATCAAACTTTGCATGATGATAGACATTGACAACACCTTTACTGACATACCTGTATTCAGTGACTTTGAGTCAAGGTCAAGGCCATAAAAGCTCTTTAGCGGAAACCTTCCAAAACCTTATCATTGGCATTTTCTCAGAAACAATGAACAGCAGAGGCACCAAACTTGGCGTGCTGATAGACAGCCTTAGGACGTTTCAAAATATACCCTATTGACTGACCTTGAACCAAGGTCAAGGTCACTAAAGCTGTCTGATTGGCAATTTTACATTGGCTTTTTCTCAGAATCTAGAAAAGCCAGAGACATCAAACTTTGCATGATGACAGATATTGACAACACCTTTACTGACATACCTGTATTCAATGACTTTGAGTCAAGGTCAAGGCCATACAAGCTGTTTGCGGAAAAGCTTTCAAAACCTTAACATTGGCATTTTCTCAGAAACAATAAACGGCAGAAGCACCAAACCTGGCTTGCTGATAGACAACAGTAAGACCTTCCGAGACATACCGTTTAATGACCTTGACTGAAGGGATTTACAACTGCCATTTTCTCAGAATCTAGGGGTACCAGAGGCATCAAACTTTGCATGACGACAGACATTGACAAAACCTGTACTGGCATACTTGTATTCAATTTCCTTGAGTCAAGGTCAAGGCCACTTAAAATGTTTTCCAGAGACCTTAATGTTAGCATTTTCTTGGAAAGACCAAACAGCAGAGGCACCAAGCAAGGCACAATGATAGGCAGCATTGAGAACTATGCAGATAGGTCAAGGTCAATACAGCTGTCTGTTGTGAAATTTTACATTACCATTTGTACAGAAGCTGTGAAAACTAGAGCTATCAAACGTGGCATAAAGATAGTCATTGATAAGCTCTTCACTTACAGATCTCATTTGAATGATCTTGGCCCAAGGTCAAGGTGATACAAGCTGTCCTTGGAAACTGTTATATTGCCATTTGCCATTTTCTTAGGAACTATGAACACAAGAGACACCTTACTTCAGGAAAGACAGTGACAGCTTTACAAACACACTCTTTTGAATGACCTTGACCCATCTCACAAGTGAGCCAAGAAGGCTTTGCTCCTCTAGTTTCATTTTCTTTCTTTCCTCATTTTCTTCCTCCTTCTCTTGTCCTTTCTCTTCTTCTTCCCCATCTTCTGCGTTTTCTTTCTCTTCTGCTCTTTTAATGTTGTTTCTATAGTAATGGAAGAACAAACAAGCAAACGAAAAAACCACTGTAGCTGACGTGGGATTTGGCGTAGTAGGTTAGGCTTCCCATGTCACGGATCTTGGTGGGCAGGAATTTGGTGGGATTTTTCCTTACCAAATTCACGTGCAGACTCGTTTGCGGTGCCTGTCTTGTGTTTGTGTACACGCACGTACAATCGGGACGGACCAGATAAATAAAACGAGTACACATCAGAAGAGTATCACCTGTGTGCATGTCAGATTTTGCTGTGGTGGGTTTACAACCAGGAACCTCTCCCGATGTAGGAGAGAGGTGGATTCAGCACCCAACAGGGTGAAAAGGTGTTCAAACACCTTTTTTGGGCCCAGTGTCCATAAAAGCACCTGTGAATTTGAATCGAGTCGAGTCACTGCAGTGAGAGGCTTGTCGTCTGCTACCTCCCCGTGAAGGGAAGCGGACTGCTTGTCTAGATGCGCTCCGACTCAAAAGGAGCTTCGTGAATGGTGTACTGGCAGTTATAGAATGTGTCTTCAGTCAAAGTTTAGCACTTGTGTTTTTGAACTGACAATGTCTTGCTGGCATAAAAAGGCGAACTTTATGTTGTTTGGTTGCGATCTCCCGACTTCACCTCAACCCCTGTGTCTCTTACACGCGTTTTTCAGCTTATTGTAGGGTAACCACTCGGAAACACAATGAATTGGCGAAAAAAAAAAAGGAGAAAACAAAAGGATATGTGTGTGTTTGCCAATGCTCGAGGGGTGGTCTGCGACATAGATCAAATACTCCTCGGTAACCAACAGAGCCATGTGGTGTACAGTGAACCTGGCTTATATTGAAGGTCTGCTTAGGCCCCGGACAGAGTTGTTCTTGTTCTTTGATATATTGGCCATAATTAATCACAAGGCAGAGTTTCACTGGCTCTGAAGCGAAAAATAAAGTTAATGGACACATTTATGAGCAGATGAAAGTTTTGCATATCTCCAAATGGTACAGTTTTCTGTTTCCAGTTGTTACGAGCGTGGCTGTGCCTTTTGTTTGTGTTTTGTTTGTGTGCAGAAAGGTAACAGCTGTATTGTTTTTTTCCCCCGAAGATTGAGTGAGACAGAGAAGTCGCTACGTTAAGTTTATATTGTGTTTTAGTAATGTAATTGTAAATCTGTTTCCGTGTTCCAGAGGTTTCTAATTGTTATCACGAGTATTCGAGAAGTGGTGACCTTGTTTTGACTGTAACTATTTCGCCTCAGGCGGCGGTATGCACTTAGGGCCTAGAGCTGAGTCGCTCGGAAATTTCGTGCAAATCGCTGTGTTATGACTTGTTTACCATTGGAAGGTGTTATATAACGCGCCTAGGTTCGGCGGGCAGGTACTTGATTATTCTGGATTCTTCTTGTAACCGGCCTCTCTCTCGTCTCTCTCTCTCATCAGATACGGATAAGTCGGGTCGGGTTCGGGACTTTTTAATCAGCACTCAGCAGTATAAGCATAAACAAAAAGTAAAAAGAGGAAACCGTGAAACATACAACATCACACTCGCATAAGCAATAACTACAACCGTGGCTTACGTCTGTCCATCTAATTTAACATCATGACCAAATTCACAAGTCAGAAATAACAAATGCTAATATCATACATCCATCTACTATAATGGATAGCAAAATAATGGCGAATACTTATAAACAATCACAACATGCAATTGCATCATGCACTATGTACCATCAATATACAGTATAAACATAATCACCACCTACCCTGTGGGAAATACACAGGGGTTTGACACACAACCTCAGGCTCCGTCCGCTCCCGCTGATCAGCGTGACGATATCCTGAATTAACACAATACTATTACTATATATATCTCAAATCCTAACTGCATAAAATACTAAATTACCAGCAACTAACCTCAACTTGATCCACATAACCGTTACCGTAATACTAACACAGTATGTAACACCAATATCACTTCCTCCAAATACTGGCAAAATAGAGGCTTCCAAATACAAACTAACTGGTTAAAACTACTAACGCCTTTACAAACATATCACTTTCTCAGTACAAACATTCGGCTACTATTTATTCATCCTCATCCATTCATTCATAAGTACGAACAATCAAACACATGTATGAAACGCACCCGTGATTCGAATGTGAAAGTCGAATATTTCCAAAAGGTCAAAACCCTTGTCAACCACCAAATTCCGCTTCACTGACAGAAAACAGTCGGCTAGTCTCTTCAACGGCCAAAAGTAGAATGAGCTAGTATACAGAAGTGAGAACTCACACACCTTGGTAAACTGTTCTCGCACACTATACTGCACAAAACAGTCACCGGAAAGGGTAAAACACAATTGAACCATTCTCCTGACCAGAATCTGTACTCTGACCATACTAACAACATACTAACAAATATAAGGTAGCATTAGTGTAAATCACATAATCTATTCTAGTACAGTGTAGAACTGAAATGTAAATCACGCGTTGTTTGTACTCCCTACCACATACACCCCCCTGCTGAGGAATGGCGTCCCCGACATTCAAAAACTATATCTTACGTTTTAAAATAGTAATAAGGTGATTTACCTTCTGATTTTTGATTGGTTCTTTTATGAGAGTGGTCCAGAATTTACTAGAATGTTGTAACTGTATATAAGTCCGGAGATGTTTGCGTGTGTGTGTGTGTGTGTGTGTGTGTGTGTGTGTGCACGAGAGAAGTTTTTATTTGCGAAGCTTGAAACTGCTGTGCAACACCAGAGAAGTGCTGTAATAAACTCCACACGGTTATAACTTTTCTACGCGCTCACGTGTCTTCTGTGAGTGAAGGACTAACCAGCAGTCCATAAGAACTCGCTACGTGAGGCGTTGTCCGCCTGTGTGTCATCGTTTCACCTCGATAAGGCGACGGGCTCTTTAATATATCTCCACACATAACACCAGTTTAGTTTTTGTTGTTAGTGTTAATTCCATTCGACACTGGGTACATTTGCGCATGTAGGTATGAAAATATCAATGTCAATTGTTTGCTTTGTCAAAAGGATGCGTCTAATGACAGTACATTTAATTTTGTTGCCGTTACCATCGTTATTGGTTCTTCTCTTTATTTCTTGTTTACTGTAACAGTAAAAAAAAATTCTTCAGTTAAGTTATGCGTTTAAAACGAAAACTTTGTCTTCTTTATTCACACATTGCCAGTTTCGTTGTATGCCCTTGAGAGAGAGAGAGAGAGAGGTGTTATGATACGAGAACAGGTATGTGAACTAGAGGATAATATGGGCAGCTTGGTGAGGAAACAGTAAAGTACATAACAGCGGCTTGTATACAAAGACTGCTGACAAGGGGTAATTTAGCTTCGGATGCATTGAATTTGCCATCAATATAAGCAAAGTTTCGGATGTATTGAACTGATTAAGAACATTTCAATATAAGCGGAGTTTCGGCTATATTGAAACACCGGATATATTGAAGGCAGTGCTAGGTCCCGACTGAGGCACTTTAATATAAGCAAGGTTCACTCAAATAGCTAGTTCTGACCAGGGAGCCAAGACTGCTGAACTGTTGGGAAATGGGCTGACAGTGACTTGGGTTTCGAGTTCCATTCCCGGCCGGAAGCCAATTTTGTGCTGGTTTTTCTTTCTTTTTTCCTCCCTCTTGTTTCCACCATTGTGCCATCGGCCTGTGACATTGAGTTGTATTGAATTGAATGGACTGTGTGAAATGCAAGACAATAGCACGTCGGGAAGGGAACGACTATTGCAGACATTAGGAGTCACATCTCTCTTCTCAGTCCTGTCCCTGGCGTCGTGTGCCCTGGTGGTCACGTGACGCACACATTTCTTGCCTGCGACTGTCTGAGCAGGTGCTGAGTGTGGGACTGAAAACTACTTTGAGTGTGTAGGACTATCGACAGGTGAAACTGTGATGAAAATGCCCTGGACTTGGTTATTTTTAGTAACTGTACTTCTAGTCTATGCTGTAGGGCAGGTGTGTGCAGTTAGGTATCACTATCAGTCAAGGAGAGCGCTAGCACTGACGGTGATAAGATCGCTACTTTCCCCAGCGCTGTACAGCGATCCCGCCCGCGGTTGTGCTTAACGAGAGTTGTGTCCCTTGCTCTCGGGTCAGTAGGTCAAGGCGGTGATTACCTCCCTTGTTTTTACTTTTAGGAAGTTGTTGTTTAAGTCGTACATGTAATTCTAGTGTCTAGAGAGCAACTCTCTGGTTCATTTTTATAGGAGAATGTCGAGTAAGATGTCTCGGAACTACGGAAGGAAAGGTTTAAGGTTTTAAAAGCAGAACAGGGTAAAATATTCCCTAGTCTTTTAAAGTATTCTGACTCGACCTATTTCTAAACGAGTTTGTTATCAGTTGGTTGGAAAGTTTAATTCCAGAAAAGTCAGGTAAGTGTACCACACACCTTACCGAGTATATGCTCTCGCATAGGCGCCAAGGGGCACCAAAAGCTTGCTCTCTCGAGCACAGACCGAGTAATGTCCCGAGCTGATGCTGTCCGATAGTATACGGCAATGGCATCACTTATAAGCTCGATTCAGGAACAATCTGCACTTTGGACTCAGGCCTTCTCTTGGACTTGGGACTTGCGCCTAATTTCGGGGCAGAGGAAAAGCTTGCTCTCTCTCGAGATTGACCGAGTACAAAACCCGTGTTGGATGCTTGTCCTTTGGCCATTGCTCTCTTCTTATTCGCACGGATTTCTAGGTAGGTACTGGGTGGGTTGTCTTGACTGTGGTGTTCCGTTCGTCCGGAAAGTATTCCCCCTGCACTACGGAAGAAATCCACTGACTTCGGTCGAATTTGTTGTACTGTACATTTTGTGTTTCTTTTGCTTTCTCCTGCCTCTTTCGTCCACAGAGGGTGCCAGGATTGGAGCGGAGTGTAGGCTCTGTACACTCCGCAGCACTTGCGGTTACTGGCACCATCCCATTGTCCCTTACCCGTATGGAAATAGTAATTCCATGCGTCCAGAGTCTTTACCACTCTACTAACTTTGTGTTTAGATGTGACCCCTCACCCCTAATCTCTTCAAACTCTTGGCTATCCCTTCCCCACCCCTTGTGTTTGAGCTTTACGCACTGGCAACAAACACTGCCCAGGAGTTTTCTCCCAGGCGGGACTTGTGGCCTCTAAAGATGCGTTAAACGTGCTCTCGTGTTGTCTGTCGCTAGGCTCTGTGCTGGGGCGGGGTCAGGTAGGGATATTGCTGGTTGTAGGTAGGATTGTCGTGTATTGGTAGGTGATAGGTTTTACGTACAGGTTAGCTGCCGCAGGGGCTGCAGCCAGGTTTCGTCCTAGTTGCACAGGTTTAGACCCCTTTTTAAGTTGTTTTAAGATTTTGCTACGCGCAGCAGCAAGTTTCAGTGATACAAAACAAGACTGTGACGTTTCTCCACACAATACTTACTTTCACGCACACAGTGACGTAACGAAAATCTGCGTCATAGACACCTTACGTGCACACTTTGCTGCTGCGTTCTTTTTGGCGGGAATGACGTGTGTGTGTGTGTGTGTGTGTGTGTGTGTGTGGACGGATGTAATGATGACTATCTGCTAAACCACCTCGCCGGATGGCTTTTTACTTTGAGATAAAATGGGCAGTCATATTCTCCAGAGCTATTTTTCACGATTTTTAGCCTGCCGCATTTTGAGAACAGTTATCGCCGATCTGAAAAAATCGGTCATGTCACGATTTTTTTCGAAAAAAATGTTCAAATGGCTTCATTTTCTGAAATTGGGAAGATCATCCAATTATACTGCCTGTTTTCGTAGCACAGCTCTGTAGCTCTGACAGGTTTTGTGTAAGAAAAATATTTCCGAGGTAGGGGTGGTTTGCATATAAGGCCAAATATCTATGAAAAGACTCCTTCAAATTACTTATCATTCCGGTATTTTTGTCACTTCTGACAACTGCACATATGACATGAACTATTGCACTATTATAGCTTTAGTATTAAGAATAACAGAGCTTTTAGATAAACACATTTTTTTCACGTTTCTGCGAGAAGCGCCGGTCAAAAAAGTTCCAACTTTGCAATTTCGTAAGTACAATCCAAGGCACTTTAAGTCCACGTTTCATCAGCTCTCTAGATCTTCCAGATTTTATGTCAAAATTAATTCAGTCCCGGAAGTCACAAAAGCAACAAGGAAATCACAAGATATGAAGAAGTATCATCTGTCAGACGAGCAGCGTGAGGCTGACGGCAATTGTTTGGTTCACAGACAAATCTGCAAGTATCGTCACTGCTTCCGACATTTCATCAGCCCTCTACATCTTCCAGATTTCATGTGAAAAATAATTCAGTCGGAGAAGTCACAAAGCCAATAGGGAAATCACAGGACATAAACAAGCATCCTCAGACGATCTCAGTGCTAGAGGCTGACGCCAAAAGTTTAGTTCACGGAATTGACGTCATCTCTCTCTCTCTCTGTATGACGACCTGCTTGAGGCTGACGTCAAATGTTTAGTTCACGGAACTGACGTCTCTCTCTCTCTCTCTCAGGGGAGCCAGGGTGGCCGAATGGTAGCGCGTTGGACTTTCAATGCTTGGGCCGAGAGTTCGAATCCAGGCCGCTGGGGCCAAATATTTGTGCCGGCCTTTTTCTCGTTGCCCCGTCTTTGATATCACCCTTATGTGGTGGAAAAGAGCGTTAAACTGCTGAACAACCACCCACCCACCCTCTCCCTCTGCCTCTCTCTCTCCCTTCTTCCCACACCCGGCCCCACCCCCAGTCACGTGGCTAATCGGTCGAGGTCGTAGAGGATCTAGTGTCATCGATAGAACTTGGAGAGGGGAGAACCGGCAACAATAACAACAAAACAGACAAAATAAAATGAAGTTTGGAGAAACAACTTTGTAGGACGGGGCCGTTCCTCCTTGTTTTTAAATAGTATTTTGCCGTCAGTTATTGGAGACTTGCTTTGTTGATTAAAACTTTATTCCCTTTATTCTCGGGAGTTTGGTTAATTCTGTTGTTTCGTGTCTTGTGTTGTTGTGTGTGTTGTGTTGGTGTCTACCGCCGTCCTGACAAACAGCTTTCAGACACCAGCATAGTGGACCTAGCACGCGAGAATTATAGCAGGCGGCACTACAAAACTATCCAGCGTCGGAGTATCGAGAATTTGAACTTTTGACCCGTGGAACTGTCGGCGTTGGACTATTCACACGCGGAACTTGACATGTAGAACTACACTCACCCGTGTAAAGCCTGGTGGCGCAATACAGAAATGGCATTGGGCAGGCTGTTGGATGTGCTTCTTGTAGAAGTGAACTTTGTGAATGATGCAAATATCAGACGACCTAATTAAAGGTCTGCAATCTCAGCAAAAAGCAGCAAATATTGCGGGGTTTTTTGTTGTTGTTTTTTTTTTAAAAACTGCGACTCCTTCGACTGTGCATAATCCAGACAACTCTGTCACAGTTACAGAGTTTTCAGCGTTTCGGGGACCCTTATAAAACCAGCGCACGACCCTGCCGTGACATTATTTGGCTTTTGGTCAGTGAGCGAAGCACATCGCTACAGTGCCTAGCTGATGTTGAGTGCTGCACGAGCTTTCTCGCTCAGTGTCAAAACGTAAACTGAGCTGTGAAATCAGGCTGCCCTTGGCTTTTATTGCGGTTTCAGGGACGCTGAAAACTGCAACTGTGAGAGAGTTGACTGTGCTTGACTGTGTGTAATTTTATTTCACACTTCGGAAAGATTTTTATTAGGAGTTTAGATATTTAAAATGTTATCGACTGCTGTCTGGACCAATCAGGAAATGGGCACAGCTGCAGCGTGCGAAACCTGAACAATTATTAATCCATAATACGTGGAGCGGTCGTTTTCGCACCGAGGACCCACCCTTTGAAACACTCTTCCAAAAAAACATAAGGCATATAGAATCGGCCCTCACCTTTAAAACTGCAGCCCAAATGCACTCGTTCTCAGTCCAGCAGCAACAATGAGGGAGCTACCGAGCCTCCGGCGAAGTAATTAAGCAAACAATCAAACCAACGAGGGGTTCGTCTTTCGCCGTAAACCACGATAACTAATCATGTAAGCTGTTTTTACCACAAGCATTCAGACTCTTACCTCCACTGCTCTAGTCGCATACATTTTCTGCGACATTTTAATTTTTCTGGTACGGTGACTAAGGACTTTTGTACCCCCTCAAAATTCTGCGCACTGGCCTGTGAGGAAATGATGCGTAGGGCAGTTGAAATTGCTTGATGTTCAGAAGAATATCATTCAAAGCATGTGCTCATGTACTGACATTCAAAAAAGCACTCGCAAATACTTCGCAGAGAATTTTCTGTGCGGTCATTTTTTACGTGATCCAAGGAAAATAAAATTTCACCCCCAAAAGTGAGCAAAATAACTGTGCACCGGCCGTGACGTATGAGTTCCAAACGTTTGAAATGACGCACTTTCTGATTGATGACGTAACTGGAATGTTTTGGTGAACTTGTAAACCACTGAATGGGTAATGGGAAGTCATAACTCACACTTTCCTTCTCTGTTTCATTACTATTTTTGGACGTAAAACACTCATAGTTAACTCACCGAAAGTTTGCGGGTGGGTGGGTGGGTGGGTGGGTGTTTGGGGGTTTAACGTCCTTTTCCACCACATAGGGTGATATCAAAGACGGGGCAACGATGAAAAAGCCAGCACAAGTATTTGGCCCCAGCCGGGATCGAACTCACGACCCGAGCATTAGAAGTCCAACGCTCTACCATTCGACCACCCCGGCTCCCCCCGAAAGTTTGCACTGGCAGTTGGTGTAAGCAGCATTACATGATTAGTTCGAGTGGTTTACGGCGAACTCGGTAGCTACGCAACAAATCGAACCATCGAGGGGTTAGTCTTTCGCCGTAAACCACTCGAACTAATCATTTACGCTCTATTCATTCAATGCATCCTTACTCATTATGAAGGGATGGGGCTTTGGCCTCGGGGCTTTCCGAGTGGAGTCGTCCATTGCCGGGTTTAGAATAACTCATCATTATGATAAACACTGGTCAGCTAAAGGCGACAGGCTTTTGTGAATTCTCACCAGTGTACAAACTCCCTGTAAGTCTTCAGTCAGAAGAGTTGTCACACAAGCGAGCATTCAGAGAAGCACCCATCTATTCAGTACCTATTTATCAATTGACAGGTTGTCTTTTAAAGTGGATCTGCATACCTGTCTGTTAGAGCACCCTATACCATCAGCTGAGCAGCTAAACTCGTGCTTACAGACGCTGCGTGACAAGCATGCTCCATCCACCCGCCGGAAAGTATCTTCTAAAAAGTCAAATTCTCCTTGGTTCCGTGCCGTGGGTCATCAGCTTCTTACCGCTAAAATAGAGCGACGTCGAGCTGAGAGACAGTGGGTGTCCACAGGCCTTACGGTTCACAGACAAATCTTCAACGCCGCCAAGAGATGTGTCAGTCGCATCGTTCAAGCAGCCAAAACAGCCTTCTTCAGCTCCAAGATCACGGAGAGCAAGTCTTCAAAGCAGCTAGTCAACATCACCGGCAAGCTGACTGCCAGAAACGACCCGTCCCCACTACCAACCATCTTCCCACCTGTTGAACTTCCTGATCGTTTCTCTCAGTTTTTCACAGAGAAGGTCCAGACCATACGAGACAGACTTGATGGACTTGCTTCCTCATCTGCCTCAGACCCTGCCACTGTCTTTCATGATGACCCCCTTACTGCCTTTAGGCCTGTCACTGAACAAGAGGTGCACGAGATGCTGATGAACACCGCACAAAAAACATGTAGCCTTCACCCACTCCCTACCAGTCTTCTCTATGAGTGTCTGGATGAACTGTTGTCGTCAGTGACAAATATGATCAACGAATCTCTGTCCTCTGGCACAT
The DNA here is from genome assembly GCA_018292915.2 of Batillaria attramentaria. Classification (NCBI taxonomy): domain Eukaryota; kingdom Metazoa; phylum Mollusca; class Gastropoda; family Batillariidae; genus Batillaria; species Batillaria attramentaria. Next base: position 580,638 of record JACVVK020000144.1, read on the forward strand.
TCCCCTCTGTCTTTAAGACTGCATTAGTGAAACCACTTCTTAAGAAACCCTCTCTCGATCTCAACAGTCTCAAGAACTATCGGCCGGTGTCCAGTCTCCCATTCCTGTCCAAGATCACCGAGAAAATTGTCCTCTCTCAACTTCTCCAGCATCTAAACTCAAACAACCTTCTGAGCCTCTATCAGTCTGCTTACCGCCCCGGTCACTCCACTGAAACTGCATTCTTGAAAATAGTGAATGACCTCCTGCTGTCTCTTGATGATGGTAAAGTTTCTGTTCTCACGCTGCTGGATCTTTCCGCAGCTTTCGACACCATAGACCACCAGATTCTGCTTCACAGACTTCAGCATGTCTTTGGCGTACATGAGACTGCCCTGGCATGGTTTAAATCATATTTAGCGGACCGAAGCCAGACGGTCTCTGTCAGTGATCGGCTATCAGATCCGACTGTGCTGCAGTTCGGCGTCCCCCAGGGGTCCGTCCTCGGGCCTGTGTTGTTCACAATGTACGTCCATCCGCTCTCCCAGGTCATTGAACGCTTCTCCATCTCGTACCACGCTTTTGCTGACGACACGCAGCTTCATGACTCGTGCCCGCCTGATCAGATTCATGACACCATTAAGAGTCTTCAGGAGTGTATCTCAGAAATTAAACTATGGATGACCTCAAATAAACTGAAATGATGACAAAACTGAGGCCATGATTGTTGCCTCACCGAGAATTTCCCGGTCAGCCTCACTCCCTCAGTCCATGGAAATATGCAGTTCCACAGTGCAGTTCTCTCCTCATGTTAAAAACTTAGGTGTAACTCTGGACAGCAGTCTCTCAATGAGTAATCAGGTCGCAAACGTCTGTAAGTCTGCCAACATTGAGCTGAGACGCATTGCCTCAATCCGCCACTATCTCACAGAGGATGCGACTAAAGTTCTTGTTTGTGCTTTTGTCTTGTCGAAGCTGGACTATTGCAATGCGCTCCTGGCTGGCTGCCCTCAGTTCCTCCTGAACAGACTTCAAAAGGTTCAAAATGCTGCCGCTCGCTTAGTGCTTAAAGCAAAGAAACCAGATCACGTCACACCCCTTCTTCGCACTCTGCACTGGTTGCCTGTGTCCTCTAGAATTCAATACAAGATTTCATCCCTTACGTACAACTGTGTCACCTCCTCCTGCATGTCCTCCATATCTGTCTTCTTTGCTTCATATCAGCTTTACACTCCATCTAGACAACTTCGTTCTGCTGCTGACACTCGGAAACCCCGTGTCCCTCATGTCATGACAAAGACCTTTGGTCAGCGTAGTTATTCATACCAGGGTCCGACTTGTTGGAATGATCTCCCAGTCTCGATCAGATATGCAGACACAAAACTATCTTTCAAAACAAATTTGAAAACCCACCTCTTCACAGCCTTCAACCAATAACTGTTGCCACATCTTCATCTTGCTGGTCATGTGTGTGTGTATATGTGTGTGTGTGTAAGCCAGGGGCAGCCCGTGTATGATGCTGCACATCATGTGTTTTTAGTTAAATGTATGTGTGGAGGCATGTCGTGTGTGTTTCTGGGTGATCGAGTGAGTGTGTGTTCTTTGTAAAGCGCCCTGAGCTCCCGCGAGAGGGAGGGCGTCTTTTAAGTACCCATTTTTTTTCTTCTGTTTTTAGGACATATACATATACATGCCACAGACATTTACAGACAACAGACCTTACATAGATGGACATATATCAAGTTGCTCTAGAAAATATCTTGCAAAACAAACATATTCAACAAATTACATACACACACACATATACGGAGATCCAAGTAGCAATTTATAGTATTACCACTAGTGTAGTAGTAACAATGTAAAAGAACAAAACAACAACAACAAAACAAACAAACAAACAAACAAAAAACCAAACAAACAAACAAACAAAAAAAAAAAAACACAATGTAAAAAAAAAAAAAAAAAATTCACTCACAACATACACAAACATTCCACCTGGGTAGTACAGTGTATCACAGTACATCACAATGATACTCATCAAGGGAAGCAACTTGCCTTGTACTAATTAACACAGATGCAGTTATGTCCCACACAGGTTTTGTCTCCTCAACATAGTCATTTTACACAAATAGCCACACAGCTGCAAGCAAGTAGGATAAACTTACAGTTACAGATGGAGATAGACAAAAGTGAGGGGGGGGGGGGGGGTAGAGGAAGGGGGGCTGGGGGGTAGGGCAGGCTAGGTTGGGGCAAGTGTGCGTACCGCAGTATGTCAGAGTTGTGTGGTTCTCAAACTGTGAACAGACATGTATATGGTTGCCAAGTTTTTTTTAAATGTAGACAAGTTTCCAACTGTTAAGTGCGCATTTTATTCTGCCATATACCTTTGTTTCATTAATTGTTTAAAGGGAGCGATTTTGGGGATAAAAAATTTTGCTGTCAAAAGAATCAAATCAAATGCTTTATCTGTAATAACATTTTCTTTAAAACCAAAGATAATCAAAATTTCTGAAAAAGTCAATGCATCACAATGTCCACAATATGTAACTAGCCATGATCTGAAATCAGCCCAAAAACGTTGCACATGTCGACAATTCCAAAATAGGTGTGTTATGGTTTCATCTTCAAAGTCACAGAACGTACACAGTGGTGATTGGACGATTTTCCTTAAACAAAGGTATCTTTTAGTTGGAAGTATTCGGTGCAATAGTCTATACTGAAACCATCGGAGCTGTGGGTCTTGTGTAGTCTTAAAGGTTTTTTCAAACAATGCTTTCCAACAGAATTGTTGGCCAAAATGTACCTCCCATTTACTCATACATGCTGGAGGTGGGTATGTTTTAGTCAGTATGCGGTAAAAAGATTTAGAGCTGCCATATAAGATTTTCCAGAACAGTGCGTCACCTACACCAACACTTTCCTCTGCTTCAATGCCCAGTTTTTGCTGATACACCTTTATAGCTCTAATTACACCCGCATACACAAGAAAGTTTGTATGTACATTCGGAAATTTCAACTTGAAATTATCATAGCTTAAAAAGCTCCCATCCGTATCTAGCAATTGACAAATATGCAATATATTTCCACGAATCCAATCCTGAAGATGAACAGTTCTTTTGTCCATCACAATATTGATGTTATAATGTATACATTCTGTTATAAACTCTCTAAAGTTCTGGGGGCAACATTTACAGTATACTTTTTTGAAGTGTTTGAATACATCAACCCAAAATCTGTTTGTACAATCATTCATTACAACATCTGCAAATTCTCCACCAAGTTTAGTACATTTCACGAGGTGGGGATAGCAACTAAATACAAATCTTTTATACAGTGTATCAGTGCAGTACAACCTTTTCATCCATGATAGTTTCATTGAAGTAATAAAAGAATAAATATCCAACATTTTGAGACCACCCTCATTATAGTCTGAACATATGACGGATCTCTTAATTTTGTCCTCTCTTTCCATTCCAGATGAATGAGAAAAACAAGCTATTCAATTCTGACAGAAAGTTTGGCGGTGGGTCAGGTATATTTATGAACAAATGAATCACTTTTGATACAGCGAGAGTTTTAATTACTGTGATCTTTCCCAGTGGCGTTAAGCTCCTCCTTGACCAAACAGCTATAATATTCTTAATTTCAGTAAGTTTATTCTCATAATTCAGTCGAACAATAGCACTAATATCTGTAGAAAATTTACATCCTAATACTGTGAAAACATCTGGATTCCACACAAAGTTATACTCCGGCAAAAAACGTGTATGCGAATTACGTTTTGACCCAATCCACACTACCTGGGTTTTATCAAAATTCATCTTTAATCCTGACATATCTGAGAATTTTTAAAGAGTATTGATACATTCCGTAAAGGATTTTTTGTCATCATCTAAATACATTGTAGTGTCATCTGCAAATTGTGAAAGAAGTATGTCCCTTTCATTTATCTTAATGCCCTTAATATCCTTGTTCTGTCTGATCATTATCGAAAGGATCTCAGCTACGACAAGGTATAAATAGCACGAACACGGATCCCCTTGTCTACAACCGCGCTCAATTTTAAACCATTTTGAGTACTGACCGTTTACAGCGACACATGTATTAATATTGTTGTAAAAAGTATGAATCCATTTTTTAAGATCTGGGCCAAAGTTAAAAAAATCTAATGCTTTATCAATAAAGGACCAGGAGACGCTGTCGAACGCTTTTTCAAAGTCAATCATGAGTAGAATTGCAGGAATGTTTTGTTTTTCAGTTTCAAATAATGTATCATAAAGCAGTCTTATGTTTTCCCCAATATATCTTCCCTTCAGAAATCCTTTTTGATCCTCACTTATAATTCCTGGCAGCACGGATTTTAGACGTTCAGCAATACATGCAGATGCAATTTTGTAAGCATTATTCAATAATGTAATAGGCCTCCAATTCTTAAGATTTTTTTTCGGGTTTCCTTCCTTTGGAATACATGTTATTACACCTTGTCTTTGAGTCACTGACATCTGACCAGAGGCAAATCCATTATTTAGTGATCGAACCAGGAACACACCAATATCATTCCAAAATTTTTTATAAAATTCTACAGTATAACCATCTGAGCCTGGACTCTTATTATTTTTCATTCTTTTTAGTGCACTCAAAGCCTCTTCGAGTCTAATTGGACCTTCCAAGGAATCACGCTCTTCCTGTGACAGACATGGTCCAGAAATAATAGTAGATAGGTCAACATCAGTTACTTCTCTAGCCTTATACATGTTTTCATAGAAATGTTTTGGGTTTCTTCAACAATCTCTTCCTGATCAAACACTAGTTCCCCATTGTCCTTTTCCAAGAAATTCATGGACTTTTGCACAAAGTGACGATTTTCAAGGTTACAAAAATATCTCGTAGCCTTCTCCCCTTCACAAATCCACCTAGCCCGTGAACGCACAGTTATTCCCTCCATTTTTCTATTTCTAATCTCTTGTAATTTTGCCTTTTTTATTTCCAAAATATCTAGCACATTTTCCTCTAAGTTTTTCTCCAAAGTGTCTATTTCCTGCTGGAGCTGTTTTTCTTCAAATTCATTTTTCTTTTTTCTTATAGCTGGCATACGAGATAGTTTTGCCCCTGACTTCAAGTAGAAACATTTCAAAAAACAAACTGTCATCAATAGTAAACTGAAAATCATCATTTTTTTATCATACCAATATTTTCAAGATTGTACACAGGAATACAGTACTGTTTCTTCAAGTCCAGCAAAGTCTTCTTCACCAGGTCCACATAAGTTTCATCCTTAAGTAAACTGTTATTAAATTTCCAATACGTACGTGCTCTTATTCTTTCAAAGCCGGTACATAATACCAAAGAAATCTGTGAATGGTCAGACCGATAACTGCTACCAATCCCAACAGACTTGGTACAACTTAAAAGACCTTCAGATATCAAAAAGTAGTCCAAACGACCTTGTTGCATAGTATTAAACCTTCTCCACGTAAATTCCTTTTTGTCTGGATGTAACTCCCTCCATACATCAACCATATCATGGACAGCCATCATTTCCTGGATCTTTAGCCTTGCCCTATTTCGATGTATACCTCTGTAACGAAACGAATCAATAATGGGGTTTAACACAACATTCCAGTCTCCTCCCATGACAATATTCTCATTTTCTAGTTTGGTCACTTCATTAAACATTTTTTCAAAAAATACAGGAGAATCTGAGTCACTCGGTCCATACACATTCACCAGTGTCAGTCTTTTACCACATGCTTCAACATCCATTAGTATGTAACATCCATTTTCATCACGAATAACTTTGTGTACTTTATGTTCAAAATTGTTATTAAACAAAATAGCAACACCTTTACTATTTGACTCCTTACCACTAAGCCAACATTCATAGCCCCACTGGCTTCTGACAATATTTTCTAGGTCATATTTCAGATGTGTTTCTTGCAACAAATAGATACAAACATTTTCTTTCCTCAGTTTATCAAAAACATCTCTTCGCTTTTTACAGTCCAAGATACCATTGCAGTTCACAGAGCAGAAACTCAACAAACCACTTTGTGTGTGAGCCATGAAGGGGCAAGAGGATAATAACCCTTCAACTTTATGATTAAAAACACAGATCATTTTACAACTTGGGAACTTGGAATCATTTTGCATCTCTACATAAGCAGAACGCACTTTTACATTAAGCGGGAAGAGGGAGGGAAAGAGAGACAGAGGGACAAAAACACATACAGCAAAAACACGTGGCATGCATACGACACAAAAGAATAAATAAAAACAAAAACGGTGAAAATAGGCATTTGGTCAGCACTGCTCATACCTGGTCAGGTTGACACCAATCTGCCAAGTCAGCTCTACTCGCCACAGACGTAAACAAGGATGAACGGCCCCGTCCTACAAAGTTGTTTCTCCAAACTTCATTTTATTTTGTCTGTTTTGTTGTTATTGTTGCCGGTTCTCCCCTCTCCAAGTTCTATCGATGACACTAGATCCTCTACGACCTCGACCGATTAGCCACGTGACTGGGGGTGGGGCCGGGTGTGGGAAGAAGGGAGAGAGAGAGGCAGAGGCAGAGGCAGAGGGTGGGTGGGTGGGTGTTCAGCAGTTTAACGCTCTTTTCCACCACATAAGGGTGATATCAAAGACGGGGCAACGAGAAAAAGGCCAGCACAAATATTTGGCCCCAGCAGCCTGGATTCGAACTCTCGGCCCAAGCATTGAAAGTCCAACGCGCTACCATTCGGCCACCCTGGCTCCCCAGAGAGAGAGAGAGAGAGAGACGTCAGTTCCGTGAACTAAACATTTGACGTCAGCCTCAAGCAGGTCGTCATACAGAGAGAGAGAGAGATGACGTCAATTCCGTGAACTAAACTTTTGGCGTCAGCCTCTAGCACTGGGATCGTCTGAGGATGCTTGTTTATGTCTTGTGATTTCCCTATTGGCTTTGTGACTTCTCCGACTGAATTATTTTTCACATGAAATCTGGAAGATGTACAGTGGACGCCGGATATAAGCAACTCGGATATAAGAAAACTCGGTTATTGCCAACGAATTTTTTTCCCCCGGCCAAACTCTTCTTTATTATGTATTACAAAAACTCGGATACAAGAAACTCGCTTATAAGAAAACTCGGTTTTAGGAAAGCAAATTTCTTGTCCCGCTTGATACAAAAACTCGGATATAAGAAACCGAAAGTACATTTCCAAGAAAATTTCACTCATTGTAAGAAACCGAAAGTACATTTCCAAGAAAATTTCACTCATTCTAAGAAAACAGGTCAGGTCTGACGTCACTTAGGACAGGCACATGATGGCGCATGATTTTCTTTTCTTGAATTTTCTTACCATTATGTTCCGTGCAAAATTGAATGTTGGCAAGAAGAAAAAAATACGAGATGCATTTTTGTTGTTCTATTGTTATATGTTGTTTTTATTATTATTTTGTTTTTTTGCCTGATTGGGAGCTCAGTCTCTGTCTCTCTCTCTCTCTCTCTCTCTCTCTCTCTGTATGTCTGTCTCTGTCTACAGGGCTCGCGTTAAGGAGAATAAAACTATCAGTATTAGACTAACTGTTGATCAATTCCTTTCTTTGACAATATACGTGGTCCATCTTTCCTCCATCCCCCTTCCCCCTCCCAACAGAAAAAAAGCTAATTTGCAGCTTTTTTTCAGCCAAATTAGACACGGAAAGCATCGCATATCATACTCTAATGGGACGAGTGTTTTATAGATCAAAAGTTGATACATAATGCACTTTTAATATATCCTATAAATACAAGGGAATTCTCTCTCTCTCTCTCTCTCCCCTTAGTTCTTTTTTGTTTGTTTGTTTGGTTGGTTGGTTTGGTTGGTTTTTTTTTTCTTTTTGTTTTGTTTTTTCTTACCACATGACCGCCAGCGCTACAGTTGGGAAGCAAAAACAGTATTTTCATGTTCAAACAAAAAAATCTGACATTGAAGGACACAAGCGCACTGGTGTATATTAACTCTACACATATATATTCTGTGCAGGTCTTTAAGAGAAACCAGATATTTCTTAATTTAATGCAAAACATACACGAACTGAGAAAAAAGAAATGTTTTAAACCTTTTTTTCACTGAACTCGGTTATAAGAAATATTTTTCAAAATACTTTCTTATATCCGACTTTCAGATATAAGAAAACTCGGATATAAGAAACCAAAAATTTCACCCCCCTCGAGTTTCTTATAACCGGCGTATACTGTAGAGGGCTGATGAAATGTCGGAAGCAGTGACGATACTTGCAGATTTTGTCTGTGAACCAAACAATTGCCGTCAGCCTCACGCTGCTCGTCTGACAGATGATACTTCTTCATATCTTGTGATTTCCTTGTTGCTTTTGTGACTTCCGTGACTGAATTAATTTTGACATAAAATCTGGAAGATCTAGAGAGCTGATGAAACGTGGACTTAAAGTGCCTTGGATTGTACTTACGAAATTGCAAAGTTGGAACTTTTTTGACCGGCGCTTCTCGCAGAAACGTGAAAAAAATGTGTTTATCTAAAAGCTCTGTTATTCTTAATACTAAAGCTATAATAGTGCAATAGTTCATGTCATATGTGCAGTTGTCAGAAGTGACAAAAATACCGGAATGATGAGTAATTTGAAGGAGTCTTTTCATAGATATTTGGCCTTATATGCAAACCACCCCTACCTCGGAAATATTTTTCTTACACAAAACCTGTCAGAGCTACAGAGCTGTGCTACGAAAACAGGCAGTATAATTGGATGATCTTCCCAATTTCAGAAAATGAAGCCATTTGAACATTTTTTTCGAAAAAAAATCGTGACATGACCGATTTTTTCAAATCGGCGATAACTGTTCTCAAAATGCGGCAGGCTAAAAATCGTGAAAAATAGCTCTGGAGAATATGACTGCCCATTTTATCTCAAAGTAAAAAGCCATCCGGCGAGGTGGTTTAGCAGATAGTCATCATTACATCCGTCCACACACACACACACACACACACACGTCATTCCCGCCAAAAAGAACGCAGCAGCAAAGTGTGCACGTAAGGTGTCTATGACGCAGATTTCGTTACGTCACTGTGTGCGTGAAAGTAAGTATTGTGTGGAGAAACGTCACAGTCTTGTTTTGTATCACTGAAACTTGCTGCTGCGCGTAGCAAAATCTGCCCCGTCTCATAAAGTTGTTTCTCTATAGAGAAACAACTTAAAAATCCAACAAGGAGGAACGGCCCCGTCCTACAAAGTTGTTTCTCCAAACTTCATTTTATTTTGTCTTTGTTGTTATTGTTGCCGGTTCTCCCCTCTCCAAGTTCTACCAATGACACTAGATCCTCTACGACCTCGACCGATTAGCCACGTGACTGGGGGTGGGGCCGGGTGGGGGAAGAAGGGAGGGAGAGAGAGGCAGAGAGAGAGGGTGTGTGGGTGGGTGGGTGGGTGGGTGTTTAGGAGTTTAACGTCCTTTTCCCTCACATAAGGGTGATATCAAAGACGGGGCAACGAGAAAAAGGCCAGCACAAATATTTGGCCCCAGCGGCCAGGATTCGAACTCTCGGCCCAAGCATTGAAAGTCCAACGCTCTACCATTCGGCCACCCTGGCTCCCCAGAGAGAGAGAGAGAGAGAGAGAGAGACGTCAGTTCCGTGATCTAAACATTTGACGTCAGCCTCAGGCAGGTCGTCATACAGAGAGAGAGAGAGAGATGACGTCAATTCCGTGAAGTAAACTTTCGACGTCAGCCTCTAGCACTGAGATCGTCTGAGGATGCTTGTTTATGTCTTGTGATTTCCCTGTTGGCTTTGTGACTTCTCCGACTGAATTATTTTTCACATGAAATCTGGAAGATCTAGAGGGCTGATGAAATGTCGGAAGCAGTGGCGATACTTGCAGATTTTGTCTGTGAACCAAACATTTGACGTCAGCCTCACGCTGCTCGTCTGACAGATGATACTTCTACATATCTTGTGATTTCCTTGTTGCTTTTGTGACTTCCGTGACTGAATTAATTTTGACATAAAATCTGGAAGATCTAGAGAGCTGATGAAACGTGGACTTAAGTGCCTTGGTTTGTACTTACGAAACTGCAAAATTGGAACCTTTTTGACCGGCGCTTCTCGCAGAAACGTGAAAAATGTGTTTATCTAAAAGCTCTGCTATTCTTAATACTAAAGCTATAATAGTGCAGCAGTTCATGTCATATGTGCAGTTGGCACAAGTGACAAAAATACCGGAATGATGAGTAATTTGAAGGAGTCTTTTCATAGGTATTTGGCCTTATATGCAAACCACCCCTACCTCGGAAATATTTTTCTTACACAAAACCTGTCAGAGCTACATAGCTGTGCTACGAAAACAGGCAGTATAATTGGATGATCTTCCCAATTTCAGAAAATGAAGCCATTTGAACATTTGTTTCGAAAAAATTCGTAACATGACCGATTTTTAAAAATCGGCGACAACTCTTTTGAAAATGCAGTAGGCTAAAAATCGTGAAAAATAGGTCTGGAGAAGGTGAATTCCCATTTTATCTCAAAGTAAAAAGGCCTCCAACACACACACACACACACACACACACACACACACACACACACACACACACACACACACACGTCATTCCCGCCAAAGAGAATCGCAGCAGCAAAGTGAACACGTAAGGTGTCTATGACGCAGATTTCGTTACGTCACTGTGTGCGTGAAAGTAAGTATTGTGTGGAGAAACGTCACAGTCTTGTTTTGTATCACTGAAACGTGCTGCTGCGTGTAGCAAAATCTGCCCCGTCTCATAAAGTTGTTTCTCTATAGAGAAACAACTTAAAAACGGGGTCCTGTATGACCTCTAGCCTTGACAGGCATGAGTTCACCCGATGTCACAAACAACATCCCAGACGCATATCTTCGTGTGACAGCGAGAACATCGTAAAGTTGAGAAAAATCTTTTCATGTCGCACTGCCTCTACGAACAGCTGACACAACTGACATATCACGTGACACCCTGCATACGTCACAAACGGGTCAGTCGCTGACACCAACATTCATAAAATTACAAACAATCGCTTAACGAGTGAACAATTTAGAAAAAATACAGCACTTTACTCTCAGCAAAAAACTTTAGGCCGGCTGGTAATAGGTAGGGCGCGTGCCATAGAATTCCTGTGACACCGCACTAAACGAACACAGCTGTTTGGAATCTAGGTCATTACACGCACGGCGCGCAGCGGGCAGTCTGGTTCAAGTTTACAACACGCGGGGCCTCACCCGACACGGGGAATGAGGACGCATGCATACACAACTGCGGAAAAAAGCTCAAAGGGAAAAAAAGTACAATCAGATTTAAAAAAAAAAAAAAAAAAACTACTAAAGGAAAAAGGTGCTAGCATTCCAAACAGCCCCGGCTGCGCAGCTACTAAACGTCAGGTCAAAGTTCATGTTTACTACACGTATGCAAAAATTCTGGATCCCTGATGACGTAGCGGGTCAAAATACTGTGCTACAGACAAGATCAGTCCTGGTCAGTGCAGTCACACAAAACAGAAGAAAAAGTAAGAAAAAAGCATGTACACACAGAAACGTGCAACAAATACTTCTTTTCTTTTGACAATCATACTTTCAATTGGAAACTCAGAAAAACTGAAACTGAGAAAATGAAGAGAAAAAAAACTAATGTCAGACGATAATCATTCTAGTATACTGATGCGGTGTCATACAAACACTACTAGTAGGGTAGCAGTAACAAAGTACTTTACCATCAAAAACTGTGTTAATTATCCTCAATCCGGATTGGAGTGGAATAGATCCTCCTCAGAGCTTGTCTGGTCCCGCTGATGCTGCCGTGTACCTGAGGCTGCTGCTGCGTATGTCCGTCGCCTTCTTGGTCGTTGGGCAGCCTGTAAATTATCCAAGTCAGCCAGAGTCTCAACTTCGTAGATATTACTACCACTGTCTTTAACAAAGACCTTTCCATTTCTCGTCCAGGAGTTTTCAATCCCGGGGTGATTTCTGCACCCCATGAGAAGAGAGTACCTGGCACCAGTAAGGTCCTCAGCTATAACAATGCCAGTGCCCTTGAGTTTTTTCCTGTTCTTGAATACTGCCCCGAGAGATCGCCGTGACACAAAGCGTGCAATGACAGGTCTGGGTTTCCTCGCTTCAGAGTCGTTCTGAGCATTTGACCTCTCTACACGATGCACAGCCTCGAAGTCCTCAGGTTTAATGTCCTTAATTCCCAGCTTTTCCTTGAGAATCTTGAGTACTTTCCTTTCACACTCAGCGCTGCTCTCCCGGTCCTCCTCCGTCACACCGAAGATCCTTATGTTGTTGCGCCGTGTGTACTGTTCTAGTGCTTCACTGCTTTTCCTAGCAGTCGAGGCTTCAAACTTGGCTTCCTTTGAAATCATCTCTAGTTCCTCTATACGTTTCTTCGATACAGACAGCTCCCGCTTAAGGGTATCATTTTCCTGCTTCAACTCAAAGACAATACCCTTTAGCTCATCCACCTCTCGCTGAAGCGTGTCAATTTTGTCGACCAGCTCTGACAGTTTCCTCCAAATATCAGCATTTGAAATATCCGTAGCGACAGCTTCATTACTCGCCATGTCTTGAAACTTGTCCTGAGACTTGTCCACCACCTGAAAAATGTTCGAGTAAACTGATTCCTCTGCTTTTTCAGCGCAGGTTTCTTCTCAGAATCCTTCTGCGTAGATGCTCCCGCTTCTGTTGTTTCTTGCGTGACTGAGCAGTCCAGGCTAGAGTCGCTTTGCTTTTTACGCTTTTCACGCTTGGCTCGAGATCGTGATCGTGATCTGTTTACCATGTCACTGGCGGCTACACATCTGGCTGTCGACTGATGTATGACGTTGCCCGTCCAGCCGTGTTGAAAAGTTTTTTTTTCCGATTTACAACCAAAGTGCGCCACCAAAATGTCCAATTTTTGACCGTGGTACAGACACACACTCAACGCATCACATTATGCAGATACCATCTCTGTAAAGGTGCTAATTATCAAGTAATTAGCAAAACATCGAGAGAACCGGTGAAATAGCGATGTGTCCTGCACCTGAGCGGTGCTCACTCCCCAACAAAGAAACTTGTCACTCTTGTCGCTCAGACCATCCCGAGCAATCTTAAGTGTGTGTGTAAGCCAGGGGCAGCCCGTGTGTGTGAAGGCATGTCGTGTGTGTTTCTGGGTGAGTGAGTGTGTGTTCTTTGTAAAGCGCCCTGAGCTCCCGCGAGAGGGAGGGCGTGTTTTAAGTACCCATTTTATTTATTTATTATATGACGCTACATCGAAATGATGCTACAATATACCTTCTGGGTGCCTCCATCTGAAAATGACGTCAAAAGTAATCGACGCTCATCGCATGTACATACTCGTAGACCTTCATAACAATGTACACAGCAATGAGCATTAGCTGAACTCTGTGAGCTGGTGTGGCCTAAAATTCCCACAGCCAAACAGCGTTCAGTTTTATTAATTCCGACACTGCTTCAATCGACCGCGAGTTGCGATTTTACATGAAAAATCACCTACCTCTGTAAAATATTTGAAACAAATACATGACATCTTTACCTTGACACGGTGGATAAGAAGGCCGCTATGGGTGATAAGGGACCTTCAATTGATCTCTCCTGGGGAATAAGTGTCCGTATTGTACTAGTACTGGATAAATCATGTGACACAGAGTACGACATCACATGACAATCAGGCATGGTTCCCTGCCAGAAGGTTCTTTCGTTCAGATAGAAAGAACAGAGATACAGCGTCTTCGGCAGACAACCATCGTCATCGATGAGCAAGTACACGTATTACTACTCTTCGGCCAGAACTCGCTCCCTGTGTCAACACGATCGATGTCGGAACATTTTTCCTCGGCATATCGGCATTTTCAATTTTATAAACACATTGTTTAAGTACCAAATGACAGTAGCCTGCACCTAACACGCACTGCCTACTCAAATTCCGGACAGTTTTAAGCAACACTTATCAACAAACGTTCTCAAGAAGTTCAATCGAAGCTGGCGTCTCACCGAATACATGTATGCTTTTCACTGACTTGGCTGACCGTGGCAAGCCGGACGCAAATGGCGCTGCTAAAGTTCAAGACGACAGCACACTTTACCTACCAAGCACTGCGTACTCAAATCAAAATCAGTTTCAGCGCTATGAAAACCCAAACCTGTGACATAAAGTTGAACAGAATCGAGTCGCTGCAGTCGTGTGCTACCGGTGCAGAGATTGGCAGCGGATTCGTTGTCTAGATCAATCTCCGAATGAACAGAATCTTCTTGGATCATTTGAATCATTCATGCGGTTAAAAATGTAGTTGTTGGTGGAAGGACACTTTAATCGGTGTAAATGTACGACAAATATAAGAATAAACGCTCACAAACCTTCATATTTCGTGAAGAATCGCGACAGGAAGACTCCCGCTCGAACCCTAATCGTCCAAAACGTGAACAGACTAAGCTGTGCTTGATCGGTTTCGGATTCATCTGGCAAATTTACATTTCCTTGAAAGCGTTAGATGCTTGAAAGCAGTAGATTCCAGCAGCAAACAGCACATAGGACAAACCACTATTTACAGGCTTACACTGCTTAACGTTTTTAGCACAAGCACCAGTTTCACGAAACCAGAATGAAACGCAGTGTCCAGGGAGAACATGTTATAATGCGTTTAGTTTGCAGCCGCCAACGAATTAAAGAAAAACAAATTAAAATTTTTTTGTGGTATTTCGGTAAATAAATAATTCTAAGCTACTGACTCTTTAAAAAAACTAAAAGACAAGAGAGATAGAGAGAGAGAAAGAGAGAGAAGAAAAATAAACTGAAATAACTGATCACTAAATTACCCGTTAGTCAGACCCCCCCCCCCCCCCCTCAAAAAAAAAGAAGAAAAAAAAGAAAGAAAATAAAAATAAATGAATAAATAAATAAATAACAAATAAAAAAAAAATGAAATAAAATAAAAATAAAATGAATAAAAAAAGTGTGTGTGTGTGTGTGTGTGTGTGTGTGTGTGTGTGTGTGTGTGTGTGTGTGTTTCCTTTACTCGGTTCTCCTGTTGGGATGGCTTTCAACAATTCTACAATTCTACCCAGCTGATTTCTCTTTACTATTCGATCAATAGTAAAACCCAGAACAATGAGAGAAAGTGTATTTCTGGCTGTGAATACAAAACAGCCCAGCAGTAAGCACACACAATAGAATAACAAAGTTACCCCATAGAGAGCGCGCGCACACACACACACACACACACACACACACACACACACACACACACACACACACACAGAGTCACACGCAAGTGCACACACATTCACACACCTGTAAATAAATGTGAAAAATACTAAAACAAAACAACCAAAAAAAAACAAACAAAAAAAAAAACGCAAGACGTAAAAAAAAAAACCAATTTAACGACAGAAAAATAGCTTTGGCTGAATGCATTAGTCACACACACACACACACACACACACACACACACACACACACACACACACACACACACACACGCACGCACGCACGCACTTTTGAAAGAAAATGTTAGAAAACACAAAAAGCTAAAAAATATAATGCACGCAAAAAAAAATCTTCAGCTGAACGCATTAGTCACACACACACACACACACACACACACACACACACACACACACACACACACACACACACACACACACACATGTACGAAATATTTTAGAAAATAACCCTCCCCCCCCCCCCCCCCCCAAAAAAAAAAACCCGAAAAAACAAAAAAAACAAAACCAACAGACACACAAAGGCGGAAAATGTTCAGCACAGTTGAATTAAAGGAAAATGCGAATGAAGAAAATAAAACAAATTTTTATTGTAGATAAAACAGGATTCCTTACCAAAATTTCAAAAACAAAAATGAATATCTGGGAATGATTATAAGTGTGCGGATTGTTTCAGGCGATAGACACTGTGCGTGTTGGACTCAATCAGACAGAACGATCTTGAACGAACAGTGCAGCTTACAGATCTAAGCTCCCAACAAAAAGCTTTCCGAAGTGTGGAATTACTCAAACATTACTGAGTCGACCCTGCAAGCACAGTCAACTCTGTCATAGTTGCAGAGTTCACATACTGTCCAGAAGCAGCGACAAAACCGTGCCGAAAAACTGCTCCCACTTCCTGTCGGGGTCCGTCCACGCTACTGTGCACATCCCGTGCAACCTGTCTCTCATTGTGTGACCACGCCGCGGATACATCAGTTTAGACGACTGAGCGATATCGGACATGGCGCAAGCTATGCTACTACCGGTAATCACACGTATTGGAAAGCAATTTTGTTTCTTGCGGAAACATTTTAGCTCGAGCTTGCAGAACTAAAAGTAAAACCGCAATTCGGAAATGTTGTTGCCGATAAAACGCGCCTGGCAAATCTGAGTGCCCGCGTGCTCTTCATTTCTCACACATCTCGGCAAATTTCCCCAAAAATCTTTCCGTCAACGTTTGTTGCGCCATTCTGACGGCAACAGTACGGACTTGTATGGGGGGGGGGGGGTCACTGCGGACAGCACTGACTCTGTCACGTCTGCTGTATGACCACTACTACTACTGAGACCATGGCCCGTGGAGCATAGAAAATCGACGACCCATCGCCATTGAACTCTGTTCTGGGCTACTCTTGCCTCTCCAGTCCAGTTGATGCCCTGCTTGCATAGCTCTGCATCAGTGTCCCGCCTCCGGCTGTTGCGAGGCCGGCCTCTCTTCCTTTTCCTCTGCGGGTTCCATGTCAGGGCTTGGCGTGTGGTGCTGGATGCTGGCTTCCTGAGGGTGTGTCCAGTCCTGCCCCACTTCCTCCGCAGGATCTCCTTGGCCAGTGGTTCCTGTCCCGCCCGCTCCCATAGCTCTTCGTTTCGGATCTTCTCTGGCCATATTCACTGCACGGACGGATGACCACTGCACGGAGATACGCACAGTAGCGTGGCCGGACCCCGACAGGAAGTGGGGGCAATTTTTCGGCACGGTTTTGTCGCTGTTTCTGGACAGTATGTGTCGCTGTTTCTGGACAGTGTGTGAACTCTGCGACTGTGACAGAGTTGGCTGTGCTTGCACGGTCGACTCTGTAAAATGTTTTTCACATTTCGGAAAGCTTCTTCTTGGGAGCTTAGATCTTTAAGATAGATAAACAAAGTCAGCGTTTTAATCAAGCATTTTCCAGTTGTTTTATTTCAGAGTCACGAACCCTGTAGAGCTTTCCACGGCGTCTTCAGCTTGGTCTCATTGAGATCTGTGTTAAATTTCAACCACATTTGAGCTTTCAGTTTTGAGAGGAACAGCCGACGGCTGAATGTTTTTGACTTAAGTTTGAACGTTCTTTGACAACCTAGGAGTAGATTTTGACACAAGTACGTTGGAAAGTAGTCTAGGCATCTGGCAACACTATGTGTCATCTACGGGTAAAAGCTGGGTTCTGAGTAAAATTATTCTAATGCTCGGATCGTGAGTTCCATCCCGGCTGGGGCCAAATATTTGTGCTGGCTTTTTCATCGTTACCCCGTCTTTGATATCACCCTATGTGGTGGAAAAGGACGTTAAACCCGCAAACACCCACCCACCCACCCTGAGTAAAATTAAAAAGACAAAAAAATGATTCTTTAAAAATGCAAATTTTTTTTTCTCTGTTTGAGTCTCTCCACCAAGATATGCATACCATCTTTGATCTTTTACGTAAATAGTGAGGCTTGAGATTATTTTTCTAGTGTGAACTGCTGTATTCAGACACTTTAATTGTCAGTAAGCGTGTCCTAAAGTCTGGGTACATTGCATTTTTTTTTTTTTGTAAAAAATTAGTTATCGTTTCCCTTTGAGTACACTATAATGAACCTTTTATTTTCAAGTACGGAAATCAGTTCTACACCGCAAATGATTTTCCTCCATATCGGCTAAAAGACTAGAACTGACTATTTCTAACATCACCTCTGTGACGAACTCGTTGTGACGTAAAACATCAGACAATGCGTCATGTTAAAAAATAACGTCACAAGAGTTCGTCACCTTTTTGAGAGCGTTAGAAAAACGTCGTTCTTTTTGGGTCTGAAACTTCGCCATCTTATCGGATCACCACGCATAGGACCTATGCCGGGAATGATGAGGGGGATGCCACCAGGAATGCGTGGTGCACCTCCGATGTAGACAACTCATTCCATTTCCTCATGGAGAGGAGATTTTCAAACTCAAAACCTTTGAGTGAAGACTTTCTCATGGGACATTGGCATCAATCTGGACGCGGTAGTCTGTCCGTTTTGGAGGTTCAGTTTCTCCAGCGATGCTGTTTACACTGTCTGCCATTGGTGTGGATTTAGTTTTGAGAACTGTAACCCTGGCTTACTGGTGGAATGGGAACGGCAAGTGATGTCTGAAGTTGAGAGGAAAATGTGGCTACATGGCAGTTCATCTTTTCTTCAGGAGATGTGGTGCGTTAGAACCCATCACTACACTAATCTGACTTTCTGATCCGACTACTTGGAGAGATATAGTGGTGATGTGATGTGAGACATTTTCATTGACATTCTGTTCATCATGTTCGTCATCGGTTATTTTATCACGTTTCATGTTGTCTGTCAATTGTGTTTTGAGTTTAAGAATCATATTTCAAGTAATCTATCAATTGTGTTTTTGAGTTTGTAGTGTGCAAGCGACGCATACATTCGCACTCCGTTACAACCTCAAAGAATGACACTCAAAGACTCAGGGAATACGAGATGCAGTAAGGTGCGTGGACCTCACGACTTGTTGTGATTGCTACATTTAGTCAGCTTTGCGTTAGGGTGTTCACATAGGCGCAGAGGGTAGTACAAAGGGACGGAACAACTTTATGGAAGGTAATTTGTAGGTCGTTACGTGGTTCGCTTAGGGTGGCGGTGCGAAGCTAGAATGGCAAGATTTCCTCTTGTACGTCTTATGACACCTCAAGGAACTCACACATAAAACAGCTTCTGTATTTGTTTCAAACGTTTATGACACAATTCCATATTTATCATTGTAAACTTAGTGAACAACCCCCGTGTATGAACGCGCATGTCCAATCAGCAAAGCAAAGCAAAGATATATAGATGACAAATACTTATCTATGGTCCATCATGACTTCTTAGATGACTGGATGCCGTACGAAGCCATATTTACCATTTAGACCTTTTTCTTAGTGAAAGTTCAGGAGAGCAGTTATAGTTCGAAGCTTCAACGTATGTATACACGTATGTATTCATGTTGGTATGCATTTATGTTTGTGTGTCAGTATGTATGTATATTTGTATGTTGGTATGAATACATGTATGTATTTTGTACGATGTATATCTATAGTAAAAAACAAAATAAAAAGAAACATTTTTGACACCGTGTTAACTGCCCAAACTATAACCAGAGCCACTGTGAGGGCGCCTCAGAAACTATATGAGACTTACAGGTTTGAGATATCATATACCATACCGTGAATACAGTGTAGCGGAGTGCAAGTCAGCTTCGGAAACGGTCGTAAGTACGTAGTTTATGCTGCCAACTTGCTTCATTGTGTATTGCAGAATGGTTTGTAATGGAGATTTCGGAACGTCCATAGTGAAGACGGTTCCGCACCACACTCTTTTACAGCAGGAAGAAGTGTCTTTGTTTTTATGCACTTGGCTGTCATGGTCTTAAGAACAGAGAGACTTTTTCCTTGCACCTCATCGTAGTCTCGATGTGCTTCAAGGTCAGCATGATGACGCCCAGGTATTAAAGCTGATCTGTGCGCTCGATTTCGGCTCCATCCAACTTGGTGTGAGGCAATGTAGCTCATTGTTTACAAATGAAAACTACACTTACGGACAAACTATAGAGACGTGTAGTTAAGTTGTTGTTGTTTTTGTTTAGTGCATGACTACAAATCTGTAACAGTGAGATGGTGAGGAATTTCCCGAGAGTGAAAGGTTTCCACTTGTCCCTCGACTTACTAAAGACAATCAGCTCGATTTCGGCTCCATCAAACTTGATCTGAGGCAATGTAGCTCATGGTTTACAAATCAAAACTACACTTACAGTCAAACTATAGAGACGTGTAGTTAAGTGTTGTTGTTTTTTCTACGACTGGTGTTTACAATGGAGACGATAATTCTCTGTTTGATTTTGACTTTACAATCATTGAGCTTTAATGAAGTGGAGATGGGACAAACAGAGACTGTGATCACGAAGATTTCCGATGATTTGTATCACATCAACCTCACTCTTTGCGAACACGGCATGGACTACCCAACAATCCAGATGCACACAGAAGGCAGAATAGTAGCAAACTCTACAGAGGCATACAATTCCTCTATACATTGCGCCTGGGATGTTTCCGCTTCGGGAAGTTACATAAATGTCATAGTGGAAAAGTTTCATGTCGGGAACGACGACAGTGTTTGCAACACGTCCACCGGCTCGAACATAGTCATTAGTGATATGTTCAAAGGCAAAGGTGGCGCGTATTCGGTTAAAGCATGTGCAGAGCCCGAGGTGGTCGTATCTGAGTTTACAAACCGTTTCAAGTTCGAGATCCACCTTATGCATTCAAATAAGTTCACGTCCATAGTGATGCGGTTTGTGGCGACAGAAGAAAAGGCGATATACATGTTCTCCCACACTGCCGTGAATCCAGTGATGGGTTACGTCACGACTTTTGGCTTTGACGGGAGAACACACTACAGTCATAGGACGAGAGCAAGTTTCGAGTTGATACTGCCCATTGGGCACCTTGTCATGGTAAGCTTCCCACATTTCGACATTGAAGAGAGTTCTTACTGCGCGATGGATTTCATAAACCTTTACAATGACAACGAAACCGTACGAATATGGAAGATGTGTGGTTCTCAAGATATTCCTCCTCAGATTTACAATACATCAATCACTCTGCACTTCTTCGCTGGGAGTGATGGATCCGGCACGGGGTTCAAACTGATCTACACCATCCACAACGTCTCAGATCAGCCGCAGCAGGTAAGTTTTTTTTTAAAAACTCTGTCAGCGCTACTGAATGCGCATTCGGTCCTATCTTGCACAAAGTTTAAACAGCGTACCCTGTGATTCCAAACTAGAAGGGTCTTTGGGACGCCCTCTCCATATTTTTAGGGTCCTTTCAGCGGAAATGCGATGCTGCACATGTCCGCTGTTACAGATTTAGGCTAGGAAAATTGCTGAACAAGGTAGAACAAATTTGATCCCAGCTTTTTATCGCAGATTTCAGTAGAACACAGGCCCCTAATGCTGTGGTGGTCTCCGTGAATTTTTTCTCCGTCCGCGTCACAGTTAAAACGACCGTTTATCTTGCCATTTTCACTATATGAGCCCTATAAATGGGCTTTTGAGGGTGTGCACAAAGTATGCGTATTTGCGGGTACAGAAATGCGCAGAATTCCGGTCTAAACACTGTTACTGCTAGAAAAGACATGCGTTGCTGACATACTGAAATTTCACACCAATCAGAATGATGTTTCCTGGATAATTGCGGCCATTAAATTGGCTGTTGATTCAAAGGGCCCTGAAAACCGACTGCATTTGATGCTTGTGCACTTGGCAGGTCACTGCAGGTGACATGTATCGCGGAAAACATTTACGAACATTGAACAGTTTAGTCAGAAAACGCTTCTTTGATGTTGCGAAGGTAAGTATGGAATATGATATCCAAGTGAGCACTTTTTTCGGTAGGGATATTTGGGGGGTGTACTTATTAAAGTAGTTGTTGCGTTGTGGGTAGTGAACGGGTTTTCTCAAAGAATAGTGCACACGCAAGAATAGTATCCCAGTTGTGTCATATCACAAGTTCATTGAAATCGCTTCGGTACTTTGGTCACAAACAGCCACCGGAAGTGCGATCTCTTTATTAATGACGGAATACCCGTAATGATAGGAGTAGGGACACATGATTGGTTGCTGTGATAATATGTGTTTGCGAAAACGAATATAATATGCAAATATTCGGGCACATGCTCGGTGTTTCAGAATTATCTTCTGGAACTTGTAGGAGAGATTCATTGCTTATAGATGACCGTTAATTGAGGTTATCAGTTTCCTATTTAGGCTGAAGGCGGTGCTTAGTAAAGAGCCTGCCATAATTGCTACGCCTGATTTGGTTTCTTTTTATACATTTGTCGTGGTGGAAAAGTCAATGACTAGTTGTATGAAGAAAGATCCCCGAATCCAAACAAGCACGTCTTCTTTACAGGGGTCATTTTTTTCCCCCCATTTTGTCCATTTCCTTCATTACTTGTTGCGTGGGGGGGGGGGGGGGATACAGGTTCCTATTTTGCTGCTAGTAGCCACCAGTTTTAACTTGTCATTGTTTTACATATAATATATTGGAAAAAGTAGAGTGATCCCAGAGGAAGGAAAACGTACATCAAGGTCAAGGTCATCGGTTCGTCTATTTTCTCCCAAACATTTTACTTCATCGCTCAGACTAAGCATAACAGTATAACAGTCAGAACTGAAATGACCTGTATTGTCCCCGTGATTTGATGAGTTCACAGCATCTTCAGAAAAAAATATAACGGCAAAATCTTTATAAGTCAAGCGTGACCTTGACCTTTACTAGAGGTCACAAGAGAGGCATTCTTATCAATGCATACTAGGCAAATGTTATGCCAAAAGTTGTACTTACAAACTGTTCACCCAGTCTCTATGACCTTTATCCCAAGGTCAAGGTCACCAAAGCTGTACACAAGAAATCTTGTCGTACAAACTTCATTTGTGCTAATTTTGTTTAGCCTGGTGCTTGTGACTGCTTGTTCTTTTGCTTAATCTAATGAAGCGATAAAATAAAATGTTTGGGAGTAAGCAGATGAACCGATGACCTTGGCCTTGAAAACATACGTTTGCCGTGTGGTTAACATACAGTGGACGCCGGATATAAGCAACTCGGATATAAGAAAACTCGGTTATTGCCAACGAATTTTTTCCCCCCGGCCAAACTCTTCTTTATTATGTATTACAAAAACTCGGATACAAGAAACTCGCTTATAAGAAAACTCGGTTTTAGGAAAGCAAATTTCTTGTCCCGCTTGATACAAAAACTCGGATATAAGAAACCGAAAGTACATTTCCGAGAAAATTTCACTCATTGTAAGAAACCGAAAGTACATTTCCAAGAAAATTTCACTCATTCTAAGAAAACAGGTCAGGTCTGACGTCACTTAGGACAGGCACATGATGGCGCATGATTTTCTTTTCTTGAATTGGTTCTTTACCATTGTGTTCCGTGCAAAATTGAATGTTGGCAAGAAGAAAAAATACGAGATGCATTTTTGTTGTTCTATTGTTATATGTTGTTTTTATTATTATTTTGGTGTTTTTTTTTGCCTGATTGGGAGCTCAGTCTCTCTCTCTCTCTCTCTCTCTGTATGTCTGTCTCTGTCTACAGGGCTCGCGTTAAGGAGAATAAAACTATCAGTATTAGACTAACTGTTGATCAATTCCTTTCTTTGACAATATAGGTGGTCCATCTTTCCTCCATCCCCCTTCCCCCTCCCAACAGAAAAAAAGCTAATTTGCAGCTTTTTTCAGCCATATTAGACACGGAAAGCATCGCATATCATACTATAATGGGACGAGTGTTTTATAGATCAACAGTTGATAGATAATGCACTTTTAATATATCCTATAAATACAAGGGTATTCTCTCTCTCTCTTTCTCTCTCTCTCTCTCTCCTTAGTTCTTTTTTGTTTGTTTGGTTGGTTGTTTTTTTTTTTTTTTTCTTTTTGTTTTGTTTTTTCTTACCACATGACCGCCAGCGCTACAGTTGGGAAGCAAAAACAGTATTTTCATGTTCAAACAAAAAAATCTGACATTGAAGGACACAAGCGCACTGGTGTATATTAACTCTACACATATATATTCTGTGCAGGTCTTTAAGAGAAACCAGATATTTCTTAATTTAATGCAAAACATACACGAACTGAGAAAAAAGAAATGTTTTAAACCTTTTTTTCACTGAACTCGGTTATAAGAAATATTTTTCAAAATACTTTCTTATATCCGACTTTCAGATATAAGAAAACTCGGATATAAGAAACCAAAAAATTCACCCCCCTCGAGTTTCTTATAACCGGCGTATACTGTAGTCATAACACTTGAAATGAATTCAGCCACTTACTACTGTAGACTTGAGATTGTGTTCTACATACTTTCCATCACACCTTGCCAGTAATGTACATGTACTTCATTTGTAACTTTGAGAATGTCCAACAACAAAAAAAAAAAAAAGGCAAAATAAACGGCGTTTGTTCCCAAGGAAAAACACGTTGAAAATAAAAGAGATTCCACAGATTTGCTTTTGTGTCTATTGTTTTTTATTTGCATTCGCGTAATATCATTTTCCTTGAAGTTTCATATTAAGTTTGTCTAATTTCTTTACCTGTACCCCAAAACAGGAATTAATGAAAATGTCCGATATTTTCTAAGTGCGTTAGAATTTGAGACAAAAAAGTATATTTCAAATAGTATTTTTGGGATGTGCGTCTGCACATGATCTGTCAAGCGTAGCAGCTGCAGCAGCGTAATATGTCAGCCCGGTCCCCATCAGTAAGAGAATCGGCGTCTGTGTGGAAAACGGAAGATTTGATAGCCGCGGGCTGTTACAGGCAAATCTCTTTTCATTTCGTTGGACAACTACAGGGTCTTTGGCCTAACATATCCAGTAGTCAATCTTGAGGTGTGTGCACAATATCTGCTGCAGCGGCGTCATTTCTAAGCGTTGCTGTGTATAGTCACTATTTGAACCCAATCACTATACGGATTCCCCTCATTACCACTCACAGCCAAAGGGACATTGTGGGTGGGCTAGTAATACGTGTGTGGCAAGCCTCTCCTCTAAAAGTTGGTTAACAACAAAAAAAAAAACGCTGTGTTCACAGTCGCCGTCATATCAGGCTACTTGATAACCTACCCCCGTAGCAGTCAATGGTCTGCTAAATTAGAAAAAAAGGTATTTTAAGTCACCTATTTCAAGCAGTAAAGACTTCGTGAAATTTGATGTGGGATGTACGCTTTCCTTCTGCTGAGATCACTCCACTTTTTCCAATATGTAAAACAAAGACAAGTTAATAGTGGTAGTTACTAGCAGCAAAATATAACCTACCCCCCACGTAGCATGTAAGAGAGCAAGTGAACAAAATGTGGAAAGTTGATGACCGCCGTAAAGAAGACGTGCTTGTTTGGATTTGGGAATCTTTCTTCATAGGACTAGTCAGTGTCTTTATCACCAGGACAAATGTATAAAAAGAAACCAAATCAAGCGTAGCAAATATGGTAGGCACTTTACTAAGCACCGCTTTCAAGCCATATAGGGAACTGATAGCCTCAATTAACGGCCATCTATAAGCAATGAATCTCTCCTACAAGTTCCAGAAGATAATTCTGAAACACCGAGCATGTGTCCGAATATTTGCATCATATTATATTCGTTTTCGCAAACACATCTTATCACGGCAACCAATCATGTGTCCCTACTCCTATCATTACGGGTATTCCGTCATTAATAAAGAGATCGCACTTCCGGTGGCTGTTTGTGACCAAAGTACCGAAGCGATTTCAATGAACTTGTGATATGACACAACTGGGATACTATTCTTGCGTGTGCACTATTCTTTGAGAAAACCCGTTCACTACCCACAACGCAACAACTACTTTAATAAGTACACCCCCCAAATATCCCTACCGAAAAAAGTGCTCACTTGGATATCATATTCCATACTTACCTGCACCTGCGACGACAAGGGAGCTTCGCAACATCAAAGAAGCGTTTTCTGACTAAACTGTTCAATGTTCGTAAATGTTTTCCGCGATACATGTCACCTGCAGTGACCTGCCAAGTGCACAAGCATCAAATGCAGTCGGTTTTCAGGGCCCTTTGAATCAACAGCCAATTTAATGGCCGCAATTATCCAGGAAACATCATTCTGATTGGTGTGAAATTTCAGTATGTCAGCAACGCATGTCTTTTCTAGCAGTAACAGTGTTTAGACCGGAATTCTGCGCATTTCTGTACCCGCAAATACGCATACTTTGTGCACACCCTCAAAAGCCCATTTATAGGGCTCATATAGTGAAAATGGCAAGATAAACGGTCGTTTTTAACTGTGACGCGGATGGAGAAAAAATTCACGGAGACCACCACGGCATTAGGGGCCTGTGCTCTACTGATTTCTGTAATAAAAAGTTAGGATCAAATTTGTTCTACCTTCCGCTATATAGAAAGCCTAATTAGACTAGCCTAATTGCTTTTTGTTCATCGAGTTTCCAGGAGAGTGTTGGAAAGACACTGTTGGTCACGGCGAGACACAAAACGTGCGTCCTCTTTGACACGCTGTTCTCATATTTGTGGGTCAGTTTAAGAGTTTTGTGCGTATAAATACGCACACCTGTGCATAATCGGGAACACTAAACCCAATGGATACATGCATACACGATCCGGGTGTGTAACTCACGTGGTGCGATGGGTCAGCTCAGCTAGTTAAATTTTGGAATTTAGAATTGTATTTATTTTTCAAATTGGGTGGTCTGAACATTTCCAAAGGAGAGGGAGAGCAAGCCGGAGTACCCGGAGAGAACCTCGACGATCGGCCCGAATGACCGGTGCCACATACAAGAAGGAAAAAATCTTTGCCCCGTGTGGGACTCGGTTACTGTAGAATATTTACATGGTACTGTAGACATGTTACGCAATACATTGTAAGCTTGCTGAATCAGGTTTTCACTGGGCTTGAATTTCATTCCAATAACGTTTTGTATGGAGTGTTTTTTCAACTAACCCTCCGAATGCCTATTCTCCAGGGAGTGTCAAGGGAGAAAAATGATAGTGCAGGATGAGTTAAAACAATATCAGTATCTTCTTTTTGTGATAATGTATGATCAGTCTACGAGTATTAATTGACAGTGAACTTTACCTGATCTTGCGTTTATTCTGACTTACTTTTCATATTTTTTTGTAATAGGGCCTTTAACGACTGTTTATTATTTGACTGCTTATTATTATAATTATTATTATTTATTGACAGCGAAGCTAAATTGACCTTACGTTCATTCTGACTTGCTTTGAAAACTATTTTTTATATTAACGGCTGTTTATTATCTGATTATAAGTAGTAGTAGGAGAAATAGTAGTTACGGATTCTGATGCTCAGTTTGAAATCCCCGGTGGGCAGGAATTTGGTGAGATTTTCCTTACCCAATCGAGTCAAATTCACGTGCAGACTCGCTTGCGGTGCCTGTCTCGTTTTCGTGTACACACGCGCGTACAATATCCCACGGATCGGAAATGGAAAACGCCAGAAGAGTAACACCTTTGTGCATTTAAAATTTGCTGTGATGGGTGTGCAATCAGGAATATCTTCTGAGGTAGGAGTGGTGGATTCAGCACCCAACGGGGTGAAAATAGAGCTTACATGATTAGTAGCATGTGTCAGTCTACAGACAATTTTCTGTTTTAGATTTTATCTCTTGAAACAAACAATAAAGTAATTTGAATTAAACTGATTTGAATTGAATTGAGGTGAGGGAAGGAGTTTTTAACTGCTCTGCGCCGGCCTACGCCACGTTTCAAGCTCATTTCCGGTGTAACTTGGACGTGGAGTGTGAGGGAGGGGAGGATGAGATGGACTGTCCCTATTCCACAAACGACTGTCCCGAAAACTTCATTCACTCCGGATCAAAGTGCTACCTGTACGTGAAGACGGTAGATACGATAGCTTGGTACGATGCTTACACTAAGTGTAACGATAGGGGGCTGACCCTTGCAAGTTTCAAGACACCTGCAGAATGGAGTGACTTCAGGAAGATAATAACATACGGAAAGAGGACAGGCTTTTTACCAGTGGGCCTCACAACGTCTTCCCAGCAGCGACCGTCTATGTATAGAGAGGTCTGGGAGTGGACTGATGCCACTATGGCATATTATACCAACCTTCACAGCGACAGGTTGGCAAAACCCACGTGTGCATACATCCCGCCAATACACAGCGACATGCTGGTGACCTCGGGATGTGGTTCAGCGAAACCCACGTTCTTTATACTCTGCGAAGAGGTAGCGACCTTGACACTAAGTCAGACGTTACCTGCTCCGGTCACAAATACATCTTCCAGATTCAAGCATAAATCTGCTTTGACGTGTCCTGGCGGTCATGTGACAATTGACTTCTTGTCGTGTGACCTTTCCGCTAACTGTGGAATAAGCGAGTATGTGTCGGAGTGTTCTACGACTGCAGGCGTGTTTCCCATGTTTAGGTGTAATGGTGGCTTACAGACGGTGCACTACACGCTAGTCTGTGACCACAGGAGGGATTGCTTTGATGGGTCTGACGAAACCCCCTGCGAATTTCACAAGTGTGAGAAACAGTGTCGGAACAAGCAGTGCGTGACGACCCGTCAGTGGTGTGATGGCATGCAACATTGCACGGACGGTTCAGACGAGCTATGCCCGCAGGTCGTGTCCAAAATCACTCCGTCTTTAACCCCGCCCTCTGTTGTTGATCTGAAAGGAGACGGAGTGTACTCCCAGACTCCCATGTCGCCAGGCCAGCCTTGCCCTGTGACGCATTTCCGGTGCCCAGAAGGCTTCTGTCTTCCGGTGTATCTGCGTTGTAATGGCGTATATGACTGTCCTGGGTGGGAGGACGAGACGGGTTGTAGTCAGTACACGTGTCCAGGCTTCTATCGTTGTCAGGGCTCCATCGTGTGCGTGCATGCCGATCATATTTGTGACGGATATTTACAGTGCCCACAAAATGACGACGAAGTGTTCTGCAGTTTGGAATGTCCAGAAGGTTGCACGTGTCAAGGGTTGACCTTCAGGTGCATCCAGCCGTTTCCAGCGCACAGCTACACCGACCTTCGGTACCTGGACGCCAGCGGAACCACGATGATGCTTTCTGACCTGACTCACAACTTCTACTTGATAAGTGTGAATCTGTCCTCGTGCTCCCTGCAGACTTTGCCAGCAATAACTCTCCATAACTTGAGGACGCTGAACGTAACTGACAACAAAATAACCGAGCTCAGTTCTTCCAGTTTGTTTGGTTTTAAAAACCTTCAGACATTGTATTTATCAGGAAACCCGCTGGCCTCTCTCATCAGTACTGCGCCAGAAAACCAGATGAGACAACTTCATCTCCTAGACCTTTCTCAAACAATGATAGAAATCTACAGCAGTGAGATGGTGAGGAATTTCCCAAGACTGAAAGGTTTGAACTTGTCCCACGGCTTACTAAAGACAATCGTCCAAGCAGGATTCAACGCTTCGCCTGATCTGGAACTTATTGATGTACGCGGTTCTCCGCTCGAACAATTTCCACCGGACTTGCTCAGACATCTCGCTTCGCTTCAGACTGTCTACTCCAGCAACTTCAAACTGTGTTGCTCGGCAGTTTTGCCTGAGAATTTCAATTCCAAAAACTGCTATTCGCCGGAAGACGAGCTATCCTCGTGCGACGATCTACTTCGATCGAATGTCTACCGCATCTTCCTGTGGTTCATGGCTCTAGCAGCTATAGTGGGTAATCTGGGCAGTATTATTGGGAGATACGTCACACGGGGAAAGTCATCCAAGAGCTTTAACGTGTTTGTGACGAACCTCTGTGTGGCCGACTTGCTGATGGGCGTGTATTTAACTATGATAGGGTCAGCTGACATTGCCTATAAAGGGGATTATTTATGGTATGACCGCACGTGGAAGGACAGCGCTACTTGCATGATAGCCGGGTTCCTGTCCCTTCTGTCTAGTGAGATGTCGGCCTTCTTCATCTGCCTCATAACAGTCGATCGTCTGATGGTTACGCGGTTTCCTTTCAGCAGTCATCACTTTCGCACCAGATCTGCTAGCGTCGCCTGTGCCACTTTTTGGGTATTTGGCGTTGCCCTGGCAGCGGTTCCCTTGGTGATGACGAAGCCTGACTGGCAGTTCTACAGCCAGACTGGCATCTGCATACCACTACCGGTAACTAGGAACAACTTCAGTGGCCGGCCGTACGCCTTCGGGGTCATGGTGGTTCTCAACTTCATTCTGTTCTCTCTGATAGGGATAGGACAGATGCTTATTTACGTTTCTGTTCGTCAGAACTCACTGCTCACCGAGAACACTGCCTCTACTAGGGACGCGACAATCGCCAGGCGCCTGACCACTATCGTTGTGTCCGACTTCCTGTGCTGGTTCCCCATCGGACTGCTGGGGCTGCTGGCGTCCACTGGGAACCCCATCCCTGGTGAGATCAATGTGGCCATGGCCATCTTCGTCCTGCCTCTTAACTCGGCCCTCAACCCCTTCCTCTACACGTTCAACGTTATCATGGAGAAGAGGAGGCAGGCTGCAGAGGCGCGATTGTTAGAACGCTTAATGAAGAATGTACCGGTCAGAGGTCCACTCAAGATTTAGGAACAGCAACTCTCACTCCCCTGTTCTACAGGCAAACGTGCTCAGAAGGAAATGTTTGGTGTTTTTTTAAAAAAAAAATTATGTTGTTACATCATAGGACGGGCTAAATTTTCCACGTTCATAGGCAAGCATCTGTGGTACAAACGCACGTCACTGCCGATCTCCCGAAGGGACGATTTAGCAATTATAACTCTGACAATGACGTAAAACGTGTGTCATCCATGCTGGCATGTATGATGCAGCTTTGAACCCAGAGGGATCCTCAATGGCGCAAGTGATGGCAGGCTGTCTTCAGAGTGAAAGTAGGCGTGTTTCTGAATCAGAGACATACATAACATGTCTCTGTCTGAATGGACAGATCTATTATTACATTCAGTCCTAGAGCACGGGTGTGTATGCTTTTGTAATCGTCTCTTATTCCACCACAAGGCAGGTACGTGATCGTCTGCACCGTGCAATAATACTTGCCTGTAGAGTGCAACACCTTGGCCTGTCAGAGTGCAACCCCCTTGCCGTTTACTCACATCCTGTTGGATCAGTGTACCACGTAAACAGTGCCATCAAAGCGCAACAATAATTGTCCGCTGGCAAAGATTTTGCCCAAACGAAAAGTGGTCGGATATTCAAGACTTCGTTTCAAATCGAATCATATGACACACAAGTCTTCGCTTTTCTAAAAAAATTTCGCCATTTTTGAAAATGGCGCTGGCTGTAAGCAGTCACATTTTCACGCCCCGCCGAAAAAAGCATGCACTCTGGAGTCTAGGGATGGTCTAGAAATTATGCAGTATCTTTTCGCGATCTCTACAACATGTGAAAAGCGGGAATTTCAGTGGGTTTCGTTTTTGCAACTGACTCACACTCAGAAGCATAATGTGTGTGTGGGGGAGCCGGGGTGGCCGAATGGTAAGAGCGTTGGACCTCCAATGCTCGGGTCGTGAGGTCGATCCCCGCTGATTGTGCTGGCTTTTTCATCGTTGCCCCGTCTTTGATATCACCCGTACGTGGTGGAAAAGGACGTTAAACTCCCAACACCCGCATAATGTGTGTGTGTGTGTGTGTGTGTGTGTGTGTGTGTGTGTGTGTGTGTGTGTGTGTGTGTGTGCGTGCGTGCGAGCGTGCGTGCGAGAGAGAGAGAGAGAGAGGGGGGGGGTCTCTTTTCCGATACCAGTAAGCAATCGTCTGTCAGTCAGGTTTGCGGGAAGTAACTCTGTCAAAGGGGAACGACTTTATTACAAGAATTCATTCACCCATGCAGAACCTCGCATACGCCAAAAAGTTTGTGACGTCAACCAGCTAGGCGAGCTCACACGACCTCATGTGTTTGGGGTGTTGCGTGTGCATAGAGGCACGGAAAGGGTTTCCAGTACTTTCTTTATGTCAGCATGCTTGATGTCAGAGAGTTTGCGTTCGTGTGCGCGCGGGCTGCATACATGACACAACGACTACGACTGTGACTACAGCAGGTCATTGAATGGAAACAACATATTGGGCTGGTGGCCATCTTGTTAGTTTACTGTGATAGCTACGTCAGTGTTGATTTTTGGCTCACTTGTGTAACAAAGTGAGTCTATGTAATAACCCTCCGTCGTCTGTCTGTGTGTCTGTCTGTCTGTGTGTCTGTCTGTCTGTCTGTGTGTCCACAGTAAACCTTAACATTGGCATTTTCTCAGAAACAATGTGCAGCAGAGGCACCAAACTTGGCAAGCTGATAGACAGCCATGAGACCTTTCAAAATATACCATATTGGTTGACCTTGACTCAAGGTCAAGGTCACTAGAGCTGTCTGTTTGGAAATTTTACATTGGCTTTTTCTCAGAATCTAGAAAAGCCAGAGACATCAAACTTTGCATGATGATAGACATTGACAACACCTTTACTGACATACCTGTATTCAGTGACTTTGAGTCAAGGTCAAGGCCATAAAAGCTCTTTAGCGGAAACCTTCCAAAACCTTAACATTGGCATTTTCTCAGAAACAATGAACAGCAGAGGCACCAAACTTGGCGTGCTGATAGACAGCCTTAGGACGTTTCAAAACATACCATATTGACTGACCTTGAACCAAGGTCAAGGTCACTAAAGCTGTCTGTTTGGCAATTTTACATTGGCTTTTTCTCAGAATCCAGAAAAGCCAGAGACATCAAACTTTGCATGATGACAGATATTGACAACACCTTTACTGACATACCTGTATTCAATGACTTTGAGTCAAGGTCAAGGCCATACAAGCTGTTTGCGGAAAAGCTTCCAAAACCTTAACATTGGCATTTTCTCAGAAACAATAAACGGCAGAAGCACCAAACCTGGCTTTCTGATAGACAACAGTAAGACCTTCCGAGACATACCGTTTAATGACCTTGACTGAAGGTCAAGGTCATTAAAGCTGTCTTATTGGAAATTTACAACTGCCATTTTCTCAGAATCTAGGGGTACCAGAGGCATCAAACTTTGCATGACGACAGACATTGACAAAACATGTACTGGCATACTTGTATTCAATTTCCTTGAGTCAAGGTCAAGGCCACTTTTAAAATGTTTTCCAGAGACCTTAATGTTAGCATTTTCTTGGAAAGACCAAACAGCAGAGGCACCAAGCAAGGCACAATGATAGGCAGCATTGAGAACTATGCAGATAGGTCAAGGTCAATACAGCTGTCTGTTGTGAAATTTTACATTACCATTTGTACAGAAGCTGTGAAAACTAGAGCTGTAACAAAGTGAGTCTATGTAATAACCCTCCGTCGTCTATCTGTGTGTCTGTCTGTCTGCGTGTCTGTCTGTCTGTCTGTGTGTCCACAGTAAACCTTAACATTGGCATTTTCTCAGAAACAATGTGCAGCAGAGGCACCAAACTTGGCAAGCTGACAGACAGCCATGAGACCTTCCAAAATATACCATATTGGTTGACCTTGACTCAAGGTCAAGGTCACTAGAGCTGTCTGTTTGGAAATTTTACATTGGCTTTTTCTCAGAATCTAGAAAAGCCAGAGACATCAAACTTTGCATGATGATAGACATTGACAACACCTTTACTGACATACCTGTATTCAGTGACTTTGAGTCAAGGTCAAGGTCATAAAAGCTCTTTAGCGGAAACCTTCCAAAACCTTAACATTGGCATTTTCTCAGAAACAATGAACAGCAGAGGCACCAAACTTGGCGTGCTGATAGACAACCGTAAGAGCCAACAAAACATACCATATTGACTGACCTTGATCCCAGGTCAAGGTCACTAGAGCTGTCTGTTTGGAAATTTTACATTGGCTTTTTCTCAGAATCTAGAAAAGCCAGAGACATCAAACTTTGCATGATGATAGACATTGACAACACCTTTACTGACATACCTGTATTCAGTGACTTTGAGTCAAGGTCAAGGCCATAAAAGCTCTTTAGCGGAAACCTTCCAAAACCTTATCATTGGCATTTTCTCAGAAACAATGAACAGCAGAGGCACCAAACTTGGCGTGCTGATAGACAGCCTTAGGACGTTTCAAAATATACCCTATTGACTGACCTTGAACCAAGGTCAAGGTCACTAAAGCTGTCTGAGTGGCAATTTTACATTGGCTTTTTCTCAGAATCTAGAAAAGCCAGAGACATCAAACTTTGCATGATGACAGATATTGACAACACCTTTACTGACATACCTGTATTCAATGACTTTGAGTCAAGGTCAAGGCCATACAAGCTGTTTGCGGAAAAGCTTTCAAAACCTTAACATTGGCATTTTCTCAGAAACAATAAACGGCAGAAGCACCAAACCTGGCTTGCTGATAGACAACAGTAAGACCTTCCGAGACATACCGTTTAATGACCTTGACTGAAGGTCAAGGTCATTAAAGCTGTCTTATTGGAAATTTACAACTGCCATTTTCTCAGAATCTAGGGGTACCAGAGGCATCAAACTTTGCATGACGACAGACATTGACAAAACCTGTACTGGCATACTTGTATTCAATTTCCTTGAGTCAAGGTCAAGGCCACTTAAAATGTTTTCCAGAGACCTTAATGTTAGCATTTTCTTGGAAAGACCAAACAGCAGAGGCACCAAGCAAGGCACAATGATAGGCAGCATTGAGAACTATGCAGATAGGTCAAGGTCAATACAGCTGTCTGTTGTGAAATTTTACATTACCATTTGTACAGAAGCTGTGAAAACTAGAGCTATCAAACGTGGCATAAAGATAGTCATTGATAAGCTCTTCACTTACAGATCTCATTTGAATGATCTTGGCCCAAGGTCAAGGTGATACAAGCTGTCCTTGGAAAACTGTTATATTGCCATTTGCCATTTTCTTAGGAACTATGAACACAAGAAACACCTTACTTCAGGAAAGACAGTGACAGCTTTACAAACATACTCTTTTGAATGACCTTGACCCATCTCACAAGTGAGCCAAGAAGGCTTTGCTCCTCTAGTTTCATTTTCTTTCTTTCCTCATTTTCTTCCTCCTTCTCTTGTCCTTTCTCTTCTTCTTCCCCATCTTCTGCGTTTTCTTTCTCTTCTGCTCTTTTAATGTTGTTTCCATAGTAATGGAAGAACAAACAAGCAAACGAAAAAACCACTGTAGCTGACGTGGGATTTGGCGTAGTAGGTTAGGCTTCCCCTGTCACGGATCTTGGTGGGCAGGAATTTGGTGGGATTTTTCCTTACCAAATTCACGTGCAGACTCGTTTGCGGTGCCTGTCTTGTGTTTGTGTACACGCACGTACAATCGGGACGGACCAGATAAATAAAACGAGTACACATCAGAAGAGTATCACCTGTGTGCATGTCAGATTTTGCTGTGGTGGGTTTACAACCAGGAACCTCTCCCGATGTAGGAGAGAGGTGGATTCAGCACCCAACAGGGTGAAAAGGTGTTCAAACACCTTTTTTGGGCCCAGTGTCCATAAAAGCACCTGTGAATTTGAACCGAGTCGAGTCACTGCAGTGAGAGGCTTGTCGTCTGCTACCTCCCCGTGAAGGGAAGCGGACTGCTTGTCTAGATGCGCTCCGACTCAAAAGGAGCTTCGTGAATGGTGTACTGGCAGTTATAGAATGTGTCTTCAGTCAAAGTTTAGCACTTGTGTTTTTGAACTGACAATGTCTTGCTGGCATAAAAAGGCGAACTTTATGTTGTTTGGTTGCGATCTCCCGACTTCACCTCAACCCCTGTGTCTCTTACACGCGTTTTTCAGCTTATTGTAGGGTAACCACTCGGAAACACAATGAATTGGCGAAAAAAAAAGAAGAAAACAAAAGGATATGTGTGTGTTTGCCAATGCTCGAGGGGTGGTCTGCGACATAGATCAAATACTCCTCGGTAACCAACAGAGCCATGTGGTGTACAGTGAACCTGGCTTATATTGAAGGTCTGCTTAGGCCCCGGACAGAGTTGTTCTTGTTCTTTGATATATTGGCCATAATTAATCACAAGGCAGAGTTTCACTGGCTCTGAAGCGAAAAATAAAGTTAATGGACACATTTATGAGCAGATGAAAGTTTTGCATATCTCCAAATGGTACAGTTTTCTGTTTCCAGTTGTTACGAGCGTGGCTGTGCCTTTTGTTTGTGTTTTGTTTGTGTGCAGAAAGGTAACAGCTGTATTGTTTTTTCCCCCCGAAGATTGAGTGAGACAGAGAAGTCGCTACGTTAAGTTTATATTGTGTTTTAGTAATGTAATTGTAAATCTGTTTCCGTGTTCCAGAGGTTTCTAATTGTTATCACGAGTATTCGAGAAGTGGTGACCTTGTTTTGACTGTAACTATTTCGCCTCAGGCGGCGGTATGCACTTTAGGCCTAGAGCTGAGTCGCTCGGAAATTTCGTGCAAATCGCTGTGTTATGACTTGTTTACCATTGGAAGGTGTTATATAACGCGCCTAGGTTCGGCGGGCAGGTACTTGATTATTCTGGATTCTTCTTGTAACCGGCCTCTCTCTCGTCTCTCTCTCTCATCAGATACGGATAAGTCGGGTCGGGTTCGGGACTTTTTAATCAGCACTCAGCAGTATAAGCATAAACAAAAAGTAAAAAGAGGAAACCGTGAAACATACAACATCACACTCGCATAAGCAATAACTACAACCGTGGCTTACGTCTGTCCATCTAATTTAACATCATGACCAAATTCACAAGTCAGAAATAACAAATGCTAATATCATACATCCATCTACTATAATGGATAGCAAAATAATGGCGAATACTTATAAACAATCACAACATGCAATTGCATCATGCACTATGTACCATCAATATACAGTATAAACATAATCACCACCTACCCTGTGGGAAATACACAGGGGTTTGACACACAACCTCAGGCTCCGTCCGCTCCCGCTGATCAGCGTGACGATATCCTGAATTAACACAATACTATTACTATATATATCTCAAATCCTAACTGCATAAAATACTAAATTACCAGCAACTAACCTCAACTTGATCCACATAACCGTTACCGTAATACTAACACAGTATGTAACACCAATATCACTTCCTCCAAATACTGGCAAAATAGAGGCTTCCAAATAGAAACTAACTGGTTAAAACTACTAACACCTTTACAAACTTATATCACTTTCTCAGTACAAACATTCGGCTACTATTTATTCATCCTCATCCATTCATTCATAAGTACGAACAATCAAACACATGTATGAAACGCACCCGTGATTCGAATGTGAAAGTCGAATATTTCCAAAAGGTCAAAACCCTTGTCAACCACCAAATTCCGCTTCACTGACAGAAAACAGTCGGCTAGTCTCTTCAACGGCCAAAAGTAGAATGAGCTAGTATACAGAAGTGAGAACTCACACACCTTGGTAAACTGTTCTCGCACACTATACTGCACAAAACAGTCACCGGAAAGGGTAAAACACAATTGAACCATTCTCCTGACCAGAATCTGTACTCTGACCATACTAACAACATACTAACAAATATAAGGTAGCATTAGTGTAAATCACATAATCTATTCTAGTACAGTGTAGAACTGAAATGTAAATCACGCGTTGTTTGTACTCCCTACCACATACACCCCCCTGCTGAGGAATGGCGTCCCCGACATTCAAAAACTATATCTTATGTTTTAAAATAGTAATAAGGTGATTTACCTTCTGATTTTTGATTGGTTCTTTTATGAGAGTGGTCCAGAATTTACTAGAATGTTGTAACTGTATATAAGGCCCGGAGATGTTTGCGCGCGCGCGCGCGCGCGCGTGTGTGTGTGTGAATTTTTCCTTCTCGTATGTGGCACCGTTCATTCGGGCCGATCGTCGGGGGTTCTCTCCGGGTACTCCGGCTTCCTCCCCCTCTGCTTTGGAAATGTTCAG
This sequence comes from Batillaria attramentaria, assembly GCA_018292915.2. NCBI lineage: Eukaryota > Metazoa > Mollusca > Gastropoda > Batillariidae > Batillaria > Batillaria attramentaria. Next base: position 618,313 of record JACVVK020000144.1, read on the forward strand.
CCCACTAAGTTTGAAAAATAAATGCATATCTAAATTCCGAAATTTAAATAGCTGAGCTGACCCTTCGCACCACGTGATTGTAATACGTTTATGTCCTGTGTGTGAGAGAATGCGTGTGATTCACGTGAGCGTGCGTATTGGGTTTAGCTCGCGGCGCTTTGAGCCAAAATATTTGGGATAAAGCGCCTTATTAATGCGATTATTATTATTATTATTTTATATTGAAGGCAGTGCTAGGTCCCGACTGAGGCACTTTAATATAAGCAAGGTTCACTCAAATAGCTAGTTCTGACCAGGGAGCCAAGACTGCTGAACTGTTGGGAAATGGGCTGACAGTGACTTGGGTTTCGAGTTCCATTCCCGGCCGGAAGCCAATTTTGTGCTGGTTTTTCTTTCTTTTCTCCTCCCTCTTGTTTCCACCATTGTGCCATCGGCCTGTGACATTGAGTTGTATTGAATTGAATGGACTGTGTGTCGGAAATGCAAGACAATAGCATGTCGGGAAGGGAACGACTATTGCAGACATTAGGAGTCACATCTCTCTTCTCAGTCCTGTCCCTGGCGTCGTGTGCCCTGGTGGTCACGTGACGCACACATTTCTTGCCTGCGACTGTCTGAGCAGGTGCTGAGTGTGGGACTGAAAACTACTTTGAGTGTGTAGGACTATCGACAGGTGAAACTGTGATGAAAATGCCCTGGACTTGGTTATTTTTAGTAACTGTACTTCTAGTCTATGCTGTAGGGCAGGTGTGTGCAGTTAGGTATCACTATCAGCCAAGGAGAGCGCTAGCACTGACGGTGATAAGATCGCTACTTTCCCCAGCGCTGTACAGCGATCCCGCCCGCGGTTGTGCTTAACGAGAGTTGTGTCCCTTGCTCTCGGGTCAGTAGGTCAAGGCGGTGATTACCTCCCTTGTTTTTACTTTTAGGAAGTTGTTGTTTAAGTCGTACATGTAATTCTAGTGTCTAGAGAGCAACTCTCTGGTTCATTTTTATAGGAGAATGTCGAGTAAGATGTCTCGGAACTACGGAAGGAAAGGTTTAAGGTTTTAAAAGCAGAACAGGGTAAAATATTCCCTAGTCTTTTAAAGTATTCTGACTCCACCTATTTCTAAACGAGTTTGTTATCAGTTGGTTGGAAAGTTTAATTCCAGAAAAGTCAGGTAAGTGTACCACACACCTTACCGAGTCTATGCTCTCGCATAGGCGCCAAGGGGCAGCAAAAGCTTGCTCTCTCGAGCACAGACCGAGTAATGTCCCGAGCTGATGCTATCCGATAGTATACGGCAATGGCATCACTATAAGCTCAATTCAGGAACAATCTGCACTTTGGACTCAGGTCTTCTCTTGGACTTGGGACTTGAGCCTAATTTCGGGCAGAGGAAAAGCTTGACTGAGTACAAAACCCGTGTTGGATGCTTGTCCTTTGGCCATTGCTCTCTTCTTATTCGCACGGATTTCTAGGTAGGTACTGGGTGGGTTGTCTTGACTGTGGTGTTCCGTTCGTCCGGAAAGTATTCCCCCTGCACTACGGAAGAAATCCACTGACTTCGGTCGAATTTGTTGTACTGTACATTTTGTGTTTCTTTTGCTTTCTCCTGCCTCTTTCGTCCACAGAGGGTGCCAGGGTTGGAGCGGAGTGTAGGCTCTGTACACTCCGCAGCACTTGCGGTTACTGGCACCATCCCATTGTCCCTTACCCGTATGGAAATAGTAATTCCATGCGTCCAGAGTCTTTACCACTCTACTAACTTTGTGTTTAGATGTGACCCCTCACCCCTAATCTCTTCAAACTCTTGGCTATCCCTTCCCCACCCCTTGTGTTTGAGCTTTACGCACTGGCAACTAACACTGCCCAGGAGTTTTCTCCCAGGCGGGACTTGTGGCCTCTAAAGATGCGTTAAACGTGCTCTCGTGTTGTCTGTCGCTAGGCTCTGTGCTGGGGCGGGGTCAGGTAGGGATAGTGCTGGTTGTAGGTAGGATTGTCGTGTATTGGTAGGTGATAGGTTTTACGTACAGGTTAGCTGCCGCAGGGGCTGCAGCCGGGTTTCGTCCTAGTTGCACAGGTTTAGACCCCTTTTTTAAGTTGTTTCTCTATAGAGAAACAACTTTATGAGACGGGGCAGATTTTGCTACGCGCAGCAGCAAGTTTCAGTGATACAAAACAAGACTGTGACGTTTCTCCACACAATACTTACTTTCACGCACACAGTGACGTAACGAAATCTGCGTCATAGACACCTTACGTGCACACTTTGCTGCTGCGTTCTTTTTGGCGGGAATGACGTGTGTGTGTGTGTGTGTGTGTGTGTGTGTGTGTGTGTGTGTGGACGGATGTAATGATGACTATCTGCTAAACCACCTCGCCGGATGGCTTTTTACTTTGAGATAAAATGGGCAGTCATATTCTCCAGAGCTATTTTTCACGATTTTTAGCCTGCCGCATTTTGAGAACAGTTATCGCCGATTTGAAAAAAATCGGTCATGTCACGATTTTTTTCGAAAAAAAATGTTCAAATGGCTTCATTTTCTGAAATTGGGAAGATCATCCAATTATACTGCCTGTTTTCGTAGCACAGCTCTGTAGCTCTGACAGGTTTTGTGTAAGAAAAATATTTCCGAGGTAGGGGTGGTTTGCATATAAGGCCAAATATCTATGAAAAGACTCCTTCAAATTACTCATCATTCCGGTATTTTTGTCACTTCTGACAACTGCACATATGACATGAACTATTGCACTATTATAGCTTTAGTATTAAGAATAACAGAGCTTTTAGATAAACACATTTTTTTCACGTTTCTGCGAGAAGCGCCGGTCAAAAAAGTTCCAACTTTGCAATTTCGTAAGTACAATCCAAGGCACTTTAAGTCCACGTTTCATCAGCTCTCTAGATCTTCCAGATTTTATGTCAAAATTAATTCAGTCCCGGAAGTCACAAAAGCAACAAGGAAATCACAAGATATGAAGAAGTATCATCTGTCAGACGAGCAGCGTGAGGCTGACGGCAATTGTTTGGTTCACAGACAAAATCTGCAAGTATCGTCACTGCTTCCGACATTTCATCAGCCCTCTACATCTTCCAGATTTCATGTGAAAAATAATTCAGTCGGAGAAGTCACAAAGCCAATAGGGAAATCACAGGACATAAACAAGCATCCTCAGACGATCTCAGTGCTAGAGGCTGACGCCAAAAGTTTAGTTCACGGAATTGACGTCATCTCTCTCTCTCTCTGTATGACGACCTGCTTGAGGCTGACGTCAAATGTTTAGTTCACGGAACTGACGTCTCTCTCTCTCTCTCTCTCTCTCTCTCTCTCTCTCTCTCAGGGGAGCCAGGGTGGCCGAATGGTAGCGCGTTGGACTTTCAATGCTTGGGCCGAGAGTTCGAATCCAGGCCGCTGGGGCCAAATATTTGTGCCGGCCTTTTTCTCGTTGCCCCGTCTTTGATATCACCCTTATGTGGTGGAAAAGAGCGTTAAACTGCTGAACAACCACCCACCCACCCTCTCCCTCTGCCTCTCTCTCTCCCTTCTTCCCACACCCGGCCCCACCCCCAGTCACGTGGCTAATCGGTCGAGGTCGTAGAGGATCTAGTGTCATCGATAGAACTTGGAGAGGGGAGAACCGGCAACAATAACAACAAAACAGACAAAATAAAATGAAGTTTGGAGAAACAACTTTGTAGGACGGGGCCGTTCCTCCTTGTTTTTAAATAGTATTTTGCCGTCAGTTATTGGAGACTTGCTTTGTTGATTAAAACTTTATTCCCTTTATTCTCGGGAGTTTGGTTAATTCTGTTGTTTCGTGTCTTGTGTTGTTGTGTGTGTTGTGTTGGTGTCTACCGCCGTCCTGACAAACAGCTTTCAGACACCAGCATAGTGGACCTAGCACGCGAGAATTATAGCAGGCGGCACTACAAAACTATCCAGCGTCGGAGTATCGAGAATTTGAACTTTTGACCCGTGGAACTGTCGGCGTTGGACTATTCACACGCGGGACTTGACATGTAGAACTACACTCACCCGTGTAAAGCCTGGTGGCGCAATACAGAAATGGCATTGGGCAGGCTGTTGGATGTGCTTCTTGTAGAAGTGAACTTTGTGAATGATGCAAATACCAGACGACCTAATTAAAGGTCTGCAATCTCAGCAAAAAGCAGCAAATATTGCGTGGTTTTTTTTTGTTTTTTTTTTAAACTGCGACTCCTTCGACTGTGCATAATCCAGGCAACTCTGTCACAGTTACAGAATTTTCAGCACTTCGGGGACCCTTATAAAACCAGCGCACGACCCTGCCGTGACATTATTTGGCTTTTGGTCAGTGAGCGAGGCAATCGCTACAGTGCCTAGCTGATGGTGAGTGCTGCACGAGCTTTTCTCGTGTCAAAACGCAAACTGAGCTGTGAAATCAGGCTGCCCTTGGCTTTTATTGCGGTTTCAGGGACGCTGAAAACTGCAACTGTGACAGAGTTGACTGTGCTTGACTGTGTGTAATTTTATTTCACACTTCGGAAAGATTTTTATTGGGAGTTTAGATCTTTAAAATGTTAACGACTGCTGTCTGGACCAATCAGGAAATGGGAACAGCCGCAGCGTGCGAAACCTGAACAATTATTAATCCATAATACGTGGAGCGGTCGTTTTCGCACCGAGGACCCACCCTTTGAAACACTCTTCCAAAAAAACATAAGGCATATAGAATCGGCCCTCACCTTTAAAACTGCAGCCCAAATGCACTCGTTCTCAGTCCAGCAGCAACAATGAGGGAGCTACCGAGCCTCCGGCGAAGTAATTAAGCAAACAATCAAACCAACGAGGGGTTCGTCTTTCGCCGTAAACCACGAGAACTAATCATGTAAGCTGTTTATACCACAAGCATTCAGACTCTTACCTCTACTGCTCTAGTCGCATACATTTTCTGCGACATTTTATTTTTCTGGTACGGTGACTAAGGACTTTTGTACCCCCTCAAAATTCTGCGCACTGGCTTGTGAGGAAATGATGCGTAGGGCAGTTGAAATTGCTTGATGTTCAGAAGAATATCATTCAAAGCATGTGCTCATGTACTGACATTCAAAAATGCACTCGCAAATACTTCGCAGAGAATTTTATGTGCGGTCATTTTTTACGTGATCCAAGGAAAATAAAATTTCACCCCCAAAAGTGAGCAAAATAACTGTGCACCGGCCGTGACGTATGAGTTCCAAACGTTTGAAATGACGCACTTTCTGATTGATGACGTAACTGGAATGTTTTGGTGAACTCGTAAACCACTGAATGGGTAATGGAAAGTCATAACTCACACTTTCCTTCTCTGTTTCATTACTATTTTTGGACGTAAAACACTCATAGTTAACTCACCGAAAGTTTGCACTGGCAGTTGGTGTAAGCAGCATTACATGATTAGTTCGAGTGGTTTACGGCGAACTCGGTAGCTACGCAACAAATCGAACCATCGAGGGGTTAGTCTTTCGCCGTAAACCACTCAAACTAATCATTTACGCTCTATTCATTCAATGCATCCTTACTCATTATGAAGGGATGGGGCTTTGGCCTCGGGGCTTTCCGAGTGGAGTCGTCCATTGGCGGGTTTAGAATAACTCATCATTATGATAAACACTGGTCAGCTAAAGGCGACAGGCTTTTGTGAATTCTCACCAGTGTACAAACTCCCTGTAAGTCTTCAGTCAGAAGAGTTGTCACACAAGCGAGCATTCAGAGAAGCACCCATCTATTCAGTACCTATTTATCAATTGACAGGTTGTCTTTTAAAGCGGATCTGCATACCTGTCTGTTAGAGCACCCTATACCATCAGCTGAGCAGCTAAACTCGTGTTTACAGACGCTGCTTGACAAGCATGCTCCATCCACCCGCAGGAAAGTATCTTCTAAAAAGTCAAATTCTCCTTGGTTCCGTGCCGTGGGTCATCAGCTTCTTACCGCTAAAATAGAGCGACGTCGAGCTGAGAGACAGTGGTTGTCCACAGGCCTTACGGTTCACAGACAAATCTTCAACGCCGCCAAGAGATGTGTCAGTCGCATCGTTCAAGCAGCCAAAACAGCCTTCTTCAGCTCCAAGATCACGGAGAGCAAGTCTTCAAAGCAGCTAGTTAACATCACCGGCAAGCTGACTGCCAGAAACGACCCGTCCCCACTACCAACCATCTTCCCACCTGTTGAACTTCCTGATCGTTTCTCTCAGTTTTTCACAGAGAAGGTCCAGACCATACGAGACAGACTTGATGGACTTGCTTCCTCATCTGCCTCAGACCCTGCCACTGTCTTTCATGATGACCCCCTTACTGCCTTTAGGCCTGTCACTGAACAAGAGGTGCACGAGGTGCTGATGAACACCGCACAAAAAACATGTAGCCTTGACCCACTCCCTACCAGTCTTCTCTATGAGTGTCTGGATGAACTGTTGTCGTCAGTGACAAATATGATCAACGAATCTCTGTCCTCTGGCACATTCCCCTCTGTCTTTAAGACTGCATTAGTGAAACCACTTCTTAAGAAACCCTCTCTCGATCCCAACAGTCTCAAGAACTATCGGCCGGTGTCCAGTCTCCCATTTCTGTCCAAGATCACCGAGAAAATTGTCCTCTCTCAACTTCTCGGCCCCATGGGCTCGCCTTCACGCGGCGGGGCTGATTTTGCCAAGCTTGCCCACCCCTTTTGCTCTTTCTTTACTCTTATTTCTGCCTCACTCGGTCCATTCACCTGTCTTTTGCTCTCTTAAAATCTCCTCCGGGGGGAGGTCAGTAAGCGGGTGTCTGCTGACCCTTGGTCCAGTGAGACATCTGAGGGTCGTTTCTGAAGGCCGACTTCACTGGATTCCCCCCACCTGGTCTTCATCCTGGCGGGCTTTGTTCGCAGCGCCCTGCTGGTGCTGCTGAACACCTGTCATGTTGAAGACCTTCACAACGCACCCCTCTCTGGTGCGTTGTTTTCCCAAACCGCCTCACGGCGGGGAGGTTCCGTGTTGGAGCGGTCTGTTCTCCAACTGCCTCCCAGGCATGTTGTCTTCATTGGCAACTAAGGAATTTTCCTTCCTACCTCTCTGTCTATCCCTCACCAGCCCATTCACCTGTATCTTTCTCTTTAAAACCTCCCGAATTTAGCCGCTCTGTCCTTCCTCTCATTTCTCAGCTGATTTCTAAGTTCGGCCCTTTCATCTATATTTCTTCTTTTTAACCCCTCACTTACGTCTGCACTACCAGTGGTTAGGAATAAGTGATGTTGGGCATATGCTGCGAATTGGTTTATTGCGCCTAGGAGATGATAAGTTGCAATATTTGCTGTATATGCGCTTAGTATTTATCTTTGTTTTACCTAGTTGTAATTGTCATTTGTTTTCTACACTTTTTTGTAACCGGGAGTTCGAGAAATTAGCATGAAGGTGCAGCGTCTCCTGCATGTCCTAGGTTTATATTGCCCCGTAGACTAGTTTGCATCCTTTGTCCAACGTTACATTTTTGTTTTTTTCGTGTAGTGCAGGCACACTCAGCCGCGAATTAGTCTTTGTGGCTTGCGCGGCTTTAAGCCCTAAAAACTCACTCACTCTCAACTTCTCCAGCATCTAAACTCAAACAACCTTCTGAGCCTCTATCAGTCTGCTTACCGCCCCGGTCACTCCACTGAAACTGCATTCTTGAAAATAGTGAATGACCTCCTGCTGTCTCTTGATGATGGTAAAGTTTCTGTTCTCACGCTGCTGGATCTTTCCGCAGCTTTCGACACCATAGACCACCAGATTCTCCTTCACAGACTTCAGCATGTCTTTGGCGTACATGAGACTGCCCTGGCATGGTTTAAATCATATTTAGCGGACCGAAGCCAGACGGTCTCTGTCAGTGATCGGCTATCAGATCCGACTGTGCTGCAGTTCGGCGTCCCCCAGGGGTCCGTCCTCGGGCCTGTGTTGTTCACAATGTACGTCCAGCCGCTCTCCCAGGTCATTGAACGCTTCTCCATCTCGTACCACGCTTTTGCTGACGACACGCAGCTTCATGACTCGTGCCCGCCTGATCAGATTCATGACACCATTAAGAGTCTTCAGGAGTGTATCTCAGAAATTAAACTATGGATGACCTCAAATAAACTTAAATTAAATGATGACAAAACTGAGGCCATGATTGTTGCCTCACCGAGAATTTCCCGGTCAGCCTCACTCCCTCAGTCCATGGAAATATGCAGTTCCACAGTGCAGTTCTCTCCTCATGTTAAAAACTTAGGTGTAACTCTGGACAGCAGTCTCTGAATGAGTAATCAGGTCGCAAACGTCTGTAAGTCTGCCTACATTGAGCTGAGACGCATTGCCTCAATCCGCCACTACCTCACAGAGGATGCGACTAAAGTTCTTGTTTGTGCTTTTGTCTTGTCGAAGCTGGACTATTGCAATGCGCTCCTGGCTGGCTGCCCTCAGTTCCTCCTGAACAGACTTCAAAAGGTTCAAAATGCTGCCGCTCGCTTAGTGCTTAAAGCAAAGAAATCAGATCACGTCACACCCCTTCTTCGCACTCTGCACTGGTTGCCTGTGTCCTCTAGAATTCAATACAAGATTTCATCCCTTACGTACAACTGTGTCACCTCCTCCTGTCCTCCATATCTGTCTTCTTTGCTTCAGCTTTACACTCCATCTAGACAACTTCGTTCTGCTGCTGACACTCGGAAACTCCATGTCCCTCATGTCAAGACAAAGACCTTTGGTCAGCGTAGTTATTCACACCAGGGTCCGACTTGTTGGAATGATCTCCCAGTCTCGATCAGATATGCAGACACAAAATTATCGTTCAAAACAAATTTGAAAACCCACCTCTTCACAGCCTTCAACCAATAACTGTTGCCACATCTTTATCTTGCTGGTCATGTGTGTGTGTGTGTGTGTGTGTGTGTAAGCCAGGGGCAGCCCGTGTATGATGCTGCACATGATGTGTTTTTAGTTAAATGTATGTGTGGAGGCATGTCGTGTGTGTTTCTGGGTGAGTGAGTGTGTGTTCTTTGTAAAGCGCTCTGAGCTCCCGCGAGAGGGAGGGCGTCTTTTAAGTACCCATTTTATTTATTTATCATATGACGCTACATCGAAATGATGCTACAATATACCTTCTGGGTGCCTCCATATGACAATGACGTCAAAAGTAATCGACGCTCATCGCATGTACATACTCGTAGACCTTCGTAACAATGTA
>JACVVK020000144.1:632500-687500 GCA_018292915.2 Batillaria attramentaria
ATTTCGGAAAGCTTCTTCTTGGGAGCTTAGATCTTTAAGATAGACAAACAAAGTCAGCGTTTTAATCAAGCATTTTCCAGTTGTTTTATTTCAGAGTCACGAATCATGTAGAGCTTTCCACGGCGTCTTCAGCTTGGTCTCATTGAGATCTGTGTTAAATTTCAACCACATTTGAGCTTTCAGTTTTGAGAGGAACAGCCGACGGCTGAATGTTTTTGACTTAAGTTTGAACGTTCTTTGACAACCTAGGAGTAGATTTTGACACAAGTACGTTGGAAAGTAGTCTAGGCATCTGGCAACACTATGTGTCATCTACGGGTAAAAGCTGGGTTCTGAGTAAAATTATTCTAATGCTCGGGTCGTGAGTTCCATCCCGGCTGGGGCCAAATATTTGTGCTGGCTTTTTCATCGTTACCCCGTCTTTGATATCACCCTATGTGGTGGAAAAGGACGTTAAACCCGCAAACACCCACCCACCCACCCTGAGTAAAATTAAAAAGACAAAAAAATGATTCTTTAAAAATGCAATTTTTTTTTCTCTGTTTGAGTCTCTCCACCAAGATATGCATACCATCTTTGATCTTTTACGTAAATATTGAGGCTTGAGATTATTTTTCTAGTGTGAACTGCTGTATTCAGACACCTTAATTGTCAGTAAGCGTGTCCTAAAGTCTGGGTACATTGCATTTTTTTTTTTTTTTTTGTAAAAAATTAGTTATCGTTTCCCTTTGAGTACACTATAATGAACCTTTTATTTTCAAGTACGGAAATCAGTTCTACACCGCAAATGATTTTCCTCCATATCGGCTAAAAGACTAGAACTGACTATTTCTAACATCACCTCTGTGACGAACTCGTTGTGACGTAAAACATCAGACAATGCGTCATGTTAAAAAATAACGTCACAAGAGTTCGTCACTATTTTGAGAGCGTTAGAAAAACGTCGTTCTTTTTGGGTCTGAAACTTCGCCATCTTATCGGACCACCACGTATAGGACCTATGCCGGGAATGATGAGGGGGATGCCACCAGGAATGCGTGGTGCACCTCCGATGTAGACATTTCCTCATGTAGACTCATTCCATTTCCTCATGGAGAGGAGATTTTCAAACTCAAAACCTTTGAGTGAAGACTTTCTCATGGGACATTGGCATCAATCTGGACGCGGTAGTCTGTCCGTTTTGGAGGTTCAGTTTCTCCAGCGATGCTGTTTACACTGTCTGCCATTGGTGTGGATTTAGTTTTGAGAACTGTAACCCTGGCTTACTGGTGGAATGGGAACGGCAAGTGATGTCTGAAGTTGAGAGGAAAATATGGCTACATGGCAGTTCATCTTTTCTTCAGGAGATGTGGTGCGTTAGAACCCATCACTACACTAATCTGACTTTCTGATCCGACTACTTGGAGAGATATAGTGGTGATGTGATGTGAGACATCTTCATTGACATTCTGTTCATCATGTTCGTCATCGGTTATTTTATCACGTTTCATGTTGTCTGTCAATTGTGTTTTGAGTTTAAGAATCATATTTCATCATAAGATAAGAATCATATCTATCAATTGTGTTTTTGAGTTTGTAGTGTGCAAGCGACGCATACATTCGCACTCCGTTACAACCTCAAAGAATGACACTCAAAGACTCAGGGAATACGAGATGCAGTAAGGTGCGTGGACCTCACGACTTGTTGTGATTGCTACATTTAGTCAGCTTTGCGTTAGGGTGTTCACATAGGCGCAGAGGGTAGTACAAAGGGACGGAACAACTTTATGGAAGGTAATTTGTAGGTCGTTACGTGGTTCGCTTAGGGTGGCGGTGCGAAGCTAGAATGGCAAGATTTCCTCTTGTACGTCTTATGACACCTCAAGGAACTCACACATAAAACAGCTTCTGTATTTGTTTCAAACGTTTATGACACAATTCCATATTTATCATTGTAAACTTAGTGAACAACCCCCGTGTATGAACGCGCATGTCCAATCAGCAAAGCAAAGATATATAGATGACAAATACTTATCTATAGTCCATCATGACTTCTTAGATGACTGGATGCCGTACGAAACCATATTTACCATTTAGACCTTTTTCTTAGTGAAAGTTCAGGAGAGCAGTTATAGTTCGAAGCTTCAACGTATGTATACACGTATGTATTCATGTTGGTATGCATTTATGTTTGTGTGTCAGTATGTATGTATATTTGTATGTTGGTATGAATACATGTATGTATTTTGTACGATGTATATCTATAGTAAAAAACAAAATAAAAAGAAACATTTTTGACACCGTGTAAACTGCCCAAACTATAACCAGAGCCACTGTGAGGGCGCCTCAGAAACTACATGAGACTTACAGGTTTGAGATATCATATACCATACCGTGAATACAGTGTAGCGGAGTGCAAGTCAGCTTCGGAAACGGTCGTAAGTACGTAGTTTATGCTGCCAACTTGCTTCATTGTGTATTGCAGAATGGTTTGTAATGGAGATTTCGGTACGTCCATAGTGAAGACGGTTCCGCACCACACTCTTTTACAGCAGGAAGAAGTGTCTTTGTTTTTATGCACTTGGCTGTCATGGTCTTAAGAACAGAGAGACTTTTTCCTTGCACCTCATCGTAGTCTCGATGTGCTTCAAGGTCAGCATGATGACGCCCAGGTATTAAGGCTGATCTGTGCGCTCGATTTCGGCTCCATCCAACTTGGTGTGAGGCAATGTAGCTCATTGTTTACAAATGAAAACTACACTTACGGACAAACTATAGAGACGTGTAGTTAAGTTGTTGTTGTTTTTGTTTAGTGCATGACTACAAATCTGTAACAGTGAGATGGTGAGGAATTTCCCGAGAGTGAAAGGTTTCCGCTTGTCCCTCGACTTACTAAAGACAATCAGCTCGATTTCGGCTCCATCAAACTTGATCTGAGGCAATGTAGCTCATGGTTTACAAATCAAAACTACACTTACAGTCAAACTATAGAGACGTGTAGTTAAGTGTTTTTTTTCTACGACTGGTGTTTACAATGGAGACGATAATTCTCTGTTTGATTTTGACTTTACAATCATTGAGCTTTAATGAAGTGGAGATGGGACAAACAGAGACTGTGATCACGAAGATTTCCGATGATTTGTAGTACATCAACCTCACTCTTTGCGAACACGGCATGGACTACCCAACAATCCAGATGCACACAGAAGGCAGAATAGTAGCAAACTCTACAGAGGCATACAATTCCTCTATACATTGCGCCTGGGATGTTTCCGTTTCGGGACGTTACATAAATGTCATAGTGGAAAAGTTTCATGTCGGGAACGACGACAGTGTTTGCAACACGTCCACCCGCACGAACATAGTCATTAGTGATATTTGCCGGATACTATGGTGACTCGTATTCGGTTCAAGCATGTGCAGAGCCCGAGGTGGTCGTATCTGAGTTTAGAAACCGTTTCTCGTTCAATATCGACCTTTTAAATAAGTTCACGTCCATAGTGATGCGGTTTGTGGCGACAGAAGAAGAGGCGATATTCATGTTCTCCCACACTGCCGTGAATCCAGTGATGGGTTACGTCACGACTTTTGGCTTTGACGGGAGAACACACTACAGTCAGAGCACGAGAGCAATTTTCGAGTTGATACTGCCCATTGGGCACCTTGTCATGGTAAGCTTCCCACATTTCGACATTGAAGAGAGTTCTTACTGCTGGATAGACAATGACAACGAAACCGTAGTAATATGGAGACATGAAGATATTCCTCCTCAGATTTACAATACATCAATCAGTCTGAACTTCTTCGCTGGGAATGATGGATCCGGCACGGGGTTCAAACTGATCTACACCATCCACAACGTCTCAGATCAGCCGCAGCAGGTAAGTTTTTTTTAAAAACTCTGTCAGCGCTACGGAATGCGCATTCGGTCCTATCTTGCACAAAGTTTAAACAGCGTACCCTGTGATTCCAAACTAGAAGGGTCTTTGGGACGCCCTCTCCATATTTTTAGGGTCCTTTCAGCGGAAATGCGATGCTGCACATGTCCGCTGTTACAGATTGCCTTTTTTTTTATACAGATTGCTTTTTGTTCATCGAGTTTCCAGGAGAGTGTTGGAAAGACACTGTTGGTCACGGCGAGACACAAAACGTGCGTCCCCTTTGACACGCTGTTCTCATATTTGTGGGTCAGTTTAAGAGTTTTGTGCGTATAAATACGCACACCTGTGCATAATCGGGAACACTAAACCCAATGGATACATGCATACACGATCCGGGTGTGTAACTCACGTGGTGCGAAGGGTCAGCTCAGCTAGTTAAATTTCGGAATTTAGAATTGTATTTATTTTTCAAATTGGGTGGTCTGAACATTTCCAAAGCAGAGGGAGAGCAAGCCGGAGTACCCGGAGAGAACCTCGACGATCGGCCCGAATGACCGGTGCCACATACAAGAAGGAAAAAAATCTTTGCCCCGTGTGGGACTCGGTTACTGTAGAATATTTACATGGTACTGTAGACATGTTACGCAATACATTGTAAGCTTGCTGAATCAGGTTTTCACTGGGCTTGAATTTCATTCCAATAACGTTTTGTATGGAGTGTTTTTTCAACTAACCCTCCGAATGCCTATTCTCCAGGGAGTGTCAAGGGAGAAAAATGATAGTGCAGGATGAGTTAAAACAATATCAGTATCTTCTTTTTGTGATAATGTATGATCAGTCTACGAGTATTAATTGACAGTGAACTTTACCTGATCTTGCGTTTATTCTGACTTACTTTTCATATTTTTTTGTAATAGGGCCTTTAACGACTGTTTATTATTTGACTGCTTATTATTATAATTATTATTATTTATTGACAGCGAAGCTAAATTGACCTTACGTTCATTCTGACTTGCTTTGAAAACTATTTTTTATATTAACGGCTGTTTATTATCTGATTATAAGTAGTAGTAGGAGAAATAGTAGTTACGGATTCTGATGCTCAGTTTGAAATCCCCGGTGGGCAGGAATTTGGTGGGATTTTCCTTACCCAATCGAGTCAAATTCACGTGCAGACTCGATCGCTTGCGGTGCCTGTCTCGCTTTCGTGTACACACGCGCGTACAATATCCCACGGATCGGAAATGGAAAACATCAGAAGAGTAACACCTTTGTGCATTTAAAATTTGCTGTGATGGGTGTGGAATCAGGAATATTTTCTGAGGTAGGAGTGGTGGATTCAGTACCCAACGGGGTGAAAATAGAGCTTACATGATTAGTAGCATGTGTCAGTCTACAGACAATTTTCTGTTTTAGATTTTATCTCTTGAAACAAACAATAAAGTAATTTGAATTAAACTGATTTGAATTGAATGAAGGTGAGGGAAGGAGTTTTTAACTGCTCTGCGCCGGCCTACGCCACGTTTCAAGCTCATCTCCGCTGTAACTTGGACGTGGAGTGTGAGGGAGGGGAGGATGAGATGGACTGTCCCTATTCCACAAACGACTGTCCCGAAAACTTCATTCACTCCGGATCAAAGTGCTACCTGTACGTGAAGACGGTAGATACGATAGCTTGGTACGATGCTTACACTAAGTGTAACGATAGGGGGCTGACCCTTGCAAGTTTCAAGACACCTGGAGAATGGAGTGACTTCAGGAAGATAATAACATACGGAAAGAGGACAAGCTTTTTACCAGTGGGCCTCACAACGTCTTCCCAGCAGCGACCGTCTATGTATAGAGAGGTCTGGGAGTGGACTGATGCCACTATGGCATATTATTTCAACATTAGGGGCGACAGGTTGGCAAAACCAACCTGTGCATACATCCCGCCAATACACAGCGACATGCTGGTGACCTCGGGATGTGGTTCAGCGAAACCCACGTTCTTTATACTCTGCGAAGAGGTAGCGACCTTGACACTAAGTCAGACGTTACCTGCTCCGGTCACAAATACATCGTCCAGATTCAAGCATAAATCTGCTTTGACGTGTCCTTCCGGTCATGTGACAATTGACTTCTTGTCGTGTGACCTTTCCGCTAACTGTGGAATGAGCGAGTATGTGTCGGAGTGTTCTACGACTGCAGGCGTGTTTCCCATGTTTAGGTGTAATGGTGGCTTACAGACGGTGCACTACACGCTAGTCTGTGACCACGGGAGGGATTGCTTTGATGGGTCTGACGAAACCCCCTGCGAATTTCACAAGTGTCCTGAGAAACAGTGTCGGAACAAGCAGTGCGTGACGACCCGTCAGTGGTGTGATGGCATGCAACATTGCACGGACGGTTCAGACGAGCTATGCCCGCAGGTCGTGTCCAAAATCACTCCGTCTTTAACCCCGCCCTCTGTTGTTGATCTGAAAGGAGACGGAGTGTACTCCCAGACTCCCATGTCGCCAGGCCAGCCTTGCCCTGTGACGCATTTTCGGTGCCCAGAAGGCTTCTGTCTTCCGGTGTATCTGCGTTGTAATGGCGTGTATGACTGTCCTGGGTGGGAGGACGAGACGGGTTGTAGTCAGTACACGTGTCCAGGCTTCTATCGTTGTCGGGGCTCCATCGTGTGCGTGCATGCCGATCATATTTGTGACGGATATTTACAGTGCCCACAAAATGACGACGAAGTGTTCTGCAGTTTGGAATGTCCAGAAGGTTGCACGTGTCAAGGGTTGGCCTTCAGTTGCAACCAGTCGTTTCAAGCGCACAGCTACACCGACCTTCGGTACCTGGACGCCAGCGGAACCACGATGACGCTTTCTGACCTGACTCACAACTTCTACTTGATAAGTGTGAATCTGTCCTCGTGCTCCCTGCAGACTTTGCCAGCAATAACTCTCCATAACTTGAGGACGCTGAACGTAACTGACAACATAATAACCGAGCTCAGTTCCTCCAGTTTGTTTGGTTTTAAAAACCTTCAGACATTGTTTTTATCAGGAAACCCGCTGGCCTCTCTCATCAGTACTGCGCCAGAAAACCAGATGAGACAACTTCATCTCCTAGACCTTTCTCAAACAATGATAGAAATCTACAGCAGTGAGATGGTGAGGAATTTCCCAAGACTGAAAGGTTTGAACTTGTCCCACGGCTTACTAAAGACAATCGTCCAAGCAGGATTCAACGCTTCGCCTGATCTGGAACTTATTGATGTACGCGGTTCTCCGCTCGAACAATTTCCACCGGACTTGCTCAGACATCTCGCTTCGCTTCAGACTGTCTACTCCAGCAACTTCAAACTGTGTTGCTCGGCAGTTTTGCCTGAGAATTTCAATTCCAAAAACTGCTATTCGCCGGAAGACGAGCTATCCTCGTGCGACGATCTACTTCGATCGAATGTCTACCGCATCTTCCTGTGGTTCATGGCTCTAGCAGCTATAGTGGGTAATCTGGGCAGTATTATTGGGAGATACGTCACACGGGGAAAGTCATCCAAGAGCTTTAACGTGTTTGTGACGAACCTCTGTGTGGCCGACTTGCTGATGGGCGTGTATTTAACTATGATAGGGTCAGCTGACATTGCCTATAAAGGGGATTATCTATGGTATGACCGCACGTGGAAGGACAGCGCTACTTGCATGATAGCCGGGTTCCTGTCCCTTCTGTCTAGTGAGATGTCGGCCTTCTTCATCTGCCTCATAACAGTCGATCGTCTGATGGTTACGCGGTTCCCTTTCAGCAGTCATCACTTTCGCACCAGATCTGCTAGCGTCGCCTGTGCCACTTTTTGGGTATTTGGCGTTGCCCTGGCAGCGGTTCCCTTGGTGATGACGAAGCCTGACTGGCAGTTCTACAGCCAGACTGGCATCTGCATACCACTACCGGTAACTAGGAACAACTTCAGTGGCCGGCCGTACGCCTTCGGGGTCATGGTGGTTCTCAACTTCATTCTGTTCTCTCTGATAGGGATAGGACAGATGCTTATTTACGTTTCTGTTCGTCAGAACTCACTGCTCACCGAAAACACTGCCTCTACTAGGGACGCGACAATCGCCAGGCGCCTGACCACCATCGTTGTGTCCGACTTCCTGTGCTGGTTCCCCATCGGACTGCTGGGGCTGCTGGCGTCCACTGGGAACCCCATCCCTGGAGAGATCAATGTGGCCATGGCCATCTTCGTCCTGCCTCTTAACTCGGCCCTCAACCCCTTCCTCTACACGTTCAACGTTATCATGGAGAAGAGGAGGCAGGCTGCAGAGGCGCGATTGTTAGAACGCTTAATGAAGAATGTACCGGTCAGAGGTCCACTCAAGATTTAGGAACAGCAACTCTCTCTCCCCTGTTCCTCGTGTTCTTTCTCTTCTTTTGTTTGTATGTTTTTTCTATAGTAATGCAAGCACAAACAAACAAAAAACCTACAGCAGTTGATGTGGGATTCGACCTCGTAGTTCAGGCGTCCGCTATTACGGATCCTGATGCTCAGGTTGAAATCCCCGGTGGGCAGGAATTTGGAGGAGTTTTTTCTTACCCAATCGAGTCAAATTCACCTTTTAGGCTCGCTTGCGGTGCCTGTCTCGCTTTCGTGTACACACACGCTTACAATTAATATCCCACGGATCGGAAATGGAATACATCAGAAGAGTAACACCTTTGTGCATTTACATTTTGCTGTGATGGGTGTGCAGTCAGAAATATCTTCTGAGGTAGGAGTGGTGGATTCAGCACCCAACGGGGTGAAAATAGAGCTTACATGATTGGCTGGAGTGGTTTACGGCGAAAGACTAACCCCTCGATGGTTCGATTGTTTGCGTATCTACCGAGCCTGATGGTTCGATTGTTTGTGTAGCTACCGAGCCTGCGGGGGTTGGTCTTTCGCTGTAAACCTCTCGAACTAACCATGTACCCTGTTTATACCACGAGCATTTTTAAATCCAATTTAGTGATCCAAGTGCTATTAGTTGACTGACCTTTTAACAGAGACCATTCCCACCGACACCGCGAAAAGTAGTTCCATTCAAAACCACTGCGTGCTGTCTTGTTTTTTTTCGAGTTTGACGAACAACATTAAATGTGAATATGACACTGTCGAACCAAATTGCCAACACAGTAAATTCAAGCACGAAAGAACACTATCAAAGTTTACTAACTGCGTGGCCATGTTCTTGCGCTAAATTCATGTATCGGTGTAGAACTGGCTGCAAGCGTCAGCCTCCGTAGCGAAGGGAGGGGGGGGGGGGAAGTGTACACATGGGCAGATTCAAACACATTCGACATGTATTGCAGCGATGTGTCGGTCATGAAAGCGCCAAGTTTCACTCGGGTCACACTATGAAGGCTATATCTTCGAAAATCCATCACGGTGTTGCCTTTTCGTCTGTTCGTGCATCGTGCGTGTGCTCGACTCGTCTCCTTCCCGGCGTTTTGTGGCGAGATTCATGGTTGTCTGTCTTGTTTACACGTCTCTGGGTATCGTTTGGTTTATTGTTTTGCTGTTCTTTACGTTCTCTTTCAAAATGCAGTCAAACATCACCTCATTTTTAAGTTGTTTCTCTATAGAGAAACAACTTCATGGGATGGGGCAGATTTTGCTGCGCGCAGCAGCAAGTTTCAGTCGTACAAAACAAGGCTGTGACGTTTCTCCAGACAATACATACTTTCGCGCACACTGTGACGTGACGAAATCTGCGTCATAGACACTTGACGTGCACACTATGCGTTCTGTTTGGCGGGAGTTGTGAGACACGTGTGTGTGTGTGTGTGTGTGTGTGTGTGTGTGTGTGTGTGTGTGTGTACGGATGTAATGATGGCTATCTCCTAAACCACCTCGTTGGAGGTCTTTTTGCTTTGAGATAAAATGGGAATTCACCTTCTCCAGACCTACCTTTCACGATTTTTATCCTGCCGCATTTTCAGAACAGTTATCGCCGATTTCGAAAAAAAAAAAAAAAAAAAATCGGTCATGTTACGATTTTTTTCGAAAAAGTTGTTCAAATTCCTTCATTTTCTAGACTTTGGAAGTTCACCTGATTACACTGACTGTATTCGTGCTACAGCTCTGTAGCTCTGGTTTTGTGTTAAAAAAAAAATCCGAGGTAGGGGTGGTTTGCACATAAGATCAAATATCTATGAAAAGACTACTGCAAATTACTTATCATCCCAGTGTTTTTGTCTAGTGTGACAACTGCACATATGACAGGAACTACTGCACTATTATTGCTTTAGCATTAAGAATAAATGAACTTTTAGATAAACACAGCTTTTCCAAGTTTCTGCGAGAAGCACCGGTCAAAAGAGTTCCAAATTTGCTATTTCACAAGTACAATCCAAGGTATTCTAGTCTATCTATGTTTCACTAGCCCTCTAGATCTTCCAGATTTTATATAAAAATTAATTCAGTCAGGGAAGTCACAAAAGCAACAGGGAAATCACAAGACATGCACAAGTATGTGAAGATGACGTCAAACGCTTAGTTCACAGACAAAATCAGCAAGTATCGTCACTGCCTCCGACATTTCACCAGCCCTCTAGATCTTCCAGATTTCATGTGAAAAAATAATTCAATCGGGGAAGCCACAAAGCCAACAGGGAAATCACAAGACATAAACAAGCATCCTCAGACGATCTCAGTGCTAGAGGCTGACGTCAAATGTTTAGTTCATGGAAATGAGGTCATATCTCTCTCTCTCTCTCTCTCTCCCTCTCTCTCTCTGTATGACGACCTGTCTGAGGCTGACGTCAAATGTTTAGTTCACGGAACTGACCCCTCTCTCTCTCTCTCTCTCTCTCAGTCTGGGGAGCCAGGGTGGCCGAATGGTAGAGCGTTGGACTTTCAATGCTCCGGTCGAGAGTTCGAATCGCGGCTGGGGCCAAATATTTGTGCTGGCCTTTTTCTCGTTGCCCCGTCTTTGATATCACCCTTACGTGGTGGAAAAGGACGTTAAACTCCTAAACACCCTGTGACCCACCCACCCATCCTCTCTCTCTGTCTCTCTCCCTCTCCCCCCTCCCCCCCGGCCCCACCCCCAGTCACGTGGCTAATCGGTCGAGGTTGTAGAGGATCTAGTGTTATTGGTAGAACCTGGAGAGGGGAGAACCGGCAACAATAACAACAAAACAGACAAAATAAAATGAAGTTTGCCGTTCCTCCTTGTTTAACCATTTTCAGCGTTTTTCCCCAGATGGTCAGAAATCTCCATTTCAAGGCCACTGACCGACGACGTAACTGGAGTGTGTTTTTGTGAACTCCTAAAGCATGGAGTGGGTTGTAGCAGGTCATCACTCACACTTTCGCTCTCTGTTTCCTTACTATTTTCGGACGAAAAGTACTCGAAGTGAACTCACTGAAAATTTGCAATGGCGAGTGGTTAAAACGTGTTTACACCCTTTGTTTTAGGTCCCCTGTCCTTAGGGGCCCTTGTGACATAAAGTGTAATCGTGTGGAGTCACTGCAGTCAGGGGCTTGTCGTCTGCTACCAACCCTTGAAGGCAATGCTCTGAAGTGAAAACTATTTTCCAAGTTATACAGCTGAAGAACCTGAACGTTTGTATGATAGACCATGGCAAGTTTCTGAATTATGAAATATCAGTAAAAACATGCTTTGTCATGCCGTTGCCATGGAAACGGATATACTGTCGGCCACCTTGGAAACTCTTAGGAATGACTTTTCTACTCCACAAATTAACTTTGAGGTCTGATTTTTGGTAATTAGATTTAACATATAACGCACTACATACTGTCAACAGCTTTTTAGGATAGAGTCACTGGTTGATTTTTTATGAACTTTTCCCACTTTGTTCACAAAAACAATTTATCTAAATTCAACATCAGATTTCTGCACTTACAGTTAACAAAGCACAAAAAGCTGTTGACAGTATGTAGATAACTCATTTGTATTTATGCATACCAAATTTGAAGACAATCTGACCACTCACTCCTTCAATACTGTATACTTGATTGAAAAAAAAAAGAAGACAAAATTCGCAAAACTGAGAAAACGACGATTAAAGTTCAAACAGTGTGTTTCTGTCCAATATATCCCCTTGCAGCACACCTCGCTGTTCAAAACTGGCCTGCAGCATATGCAGAAACATTACAGTGCTCAAAAATGACTTCAACTAGGAAATGAACAAACAAAAAAATGACAAAAACATTGATTGCCTGAAGGGAACGGGACTGTTGCTCTAGATGAAGTTTAAAACCAACATTTCGGAAACGGTTAATAGCTTCTCCCTCCAGGCTTGTCTACATGAGAAAATCTTTGCGGAGCCATTTGCACGAAGCGTTCCTATAGGCTGAAGCTGGTTGTTGAACAGTACATCTACCGCACTGTTTGTGCGAAACTGTGCTGAAACTGTCATATCAGTTTATGAAACTACCTTAGTGATTAATCTCAGTTTGAAAAACCGAGTTTTCGCTAAAAGCTGAGTTGTAAAACCAAGCTTCAGCTTTGGTGCAAAGTCGTACACCGGACTGGTGCAAACGTCACTCCATATGAAATCGGTGAATGGCCGCTCCCGCTTGATATTTCCCCATGACTTCTTTGGTATAGGTATGTACGTGAAATGTTTGTTGCATTTTCTGGGCAGTTTGTCGTGTTCATCTACGAAACGTTTGCTCCATTTCTATACGTTCTTATCATTTGGTTGCTCCAGAGTCCCATCAGTATCGCTATGCTGACACAGCTACCTTCCGCTGCAGCATATATATTTTCTGGCATGTTTTGACCACCATCGACCATGTCGACCACCACCCTCGACCATATCGACCACCACCATCGACCATATCGACCACCACCATCGACCATATCGACCACCACCATCGACCATGTCGACCACCACCATCGACCATGTCGACCACCACCCTCGACCATATCGACCACCACCATCGACCATATCGACCACCACCATCGACCATGTCGACCACCACCATCGACCATGTCGACCACCACCCTCGACCATATCGACCACCACCATCGACCATATCGACCACCACCATCGACCATGTCGACCACCACCATCGACCATGTCGACCACCACCCTCGACCATGTCGACCACCACCCTCGACCATATCGACCACCACCGTCGACTATATCGACCACCACCCTCGACCTTGTCGACCTCTACGGCGACATTGTCGACCATCACGGTCAATGCAAACCCTAATACCCCCCCCCCCACACACACACACACACACGCACACACACACACTTCTCTCTTAAGTATATACTCTGCAAGGCGCCTCGTATTTTAAGTTGTTTGGTTTATGTAGCTTGGTGAATGTAGCTTAGATAATGTTATGACTGCCAAGCGTCAGTGACGCTGTTCTGTCTTCTGTTTTGTGTCTCACAAAACCAATGGATCGGAACCACAGCTCAAATTGTTTAAACTACCAAACACCCCCACACACATCATCATCACACAAACAATCATTGTCCCCAAAAATTGCGGAACCCACGCACAATGCCCCGTTCTGGGATATATGGGAGACCACGGCGCAGCAAGAATACCCGTACTTGTTGAACCACTCAACATGTTTGCTGAGTTGAGTTAAGTGAGATTCGTACTCACGTCGCCTGATCCGTGACTTGCTCTCGTTCGGACTTTCTTCAACCGGTTCTGCCATTTTGGGTCACTGTAGTTGTCATCCACTTCTACGATGTTAAACGTCGCTCTATGAAATGAAGCGACTACATGTACAATCTCAAGTTTTAAAGACTTAGGCAGTGTCAATCCCCTCCCTAACCCCGCCCACTACGTCTTTTCGCTGCTTATTGACATGTGGTTGTGCATCGCTTTCAGTCTGTCCAGCCGAGCCCAGTTTCACGTTTGGCGCCATGCGTTACGTCAGGAGACAGGTGGCCAACTACCACCTCCAGGGGGTAAGGCCGCGTACCTGGTGTCCTGGACAGGGGTGTGAATTAACCGAGGTGTCGTGCGCTGCCACCGGCGCCTCTTGTCTGCCACATGAGCCGTGTTGGTCTGATGTTAGTTGCTTAGTTGATGTGGGCACCTCTGCTATAAGCGGGAAACTTTAATGCGCTGTTGAACGTAATTAAACAACCACGCCCACCAACACCCGCATTAGCCAACACCCATCCCCTCCCCCCCCCCCCCCCCCCCCCCCCCAACATCCGCCACCACTCTCTACCTTCGCCGAATAGTGACATGTGGTTGTGCATCTCTTTTAGTCATTCCAGTCGAGCCCAGTTTCACGTTTGGCGCCATGCGTAAGGCCGCGTACCTGGTGTCCTAGACAGGGGTGTGAATTAACCGAGGTGTCGTGCGCTGCCACCGGCGCCTCTTGTCTGCCACATGAGCCGTGTTGGTCTGCTGTTAGTTGCTTAGTTGGCGTGGGCACCTCTGGTATAAGTGGGAAACATTAACGCAGAACGTAATTAAACAACCACGCCCACCACCACCCGCATCAGCCAGCACCCCCCCCCCCCCATCCCCCACCTACCCCCCCCCCCCCACCACTGTCTACATTCGCCGAACATCGACTCGGACATGATGTGTTCGATCGTAGTGAAGGACATTAAACTCCACCACATACAGACATGTCTTCGATCTTGCGTGTACTCTTCCTGAAGTTCAGAGTGTGGGCATGTTTTTTTTTTTTTTTTCCCCCGCCCAGGTTCTGCCGATTTCATACCACTTTTAAAAGTAATCTTACACGAGTTCTTACTTGAGTTAAGGGGCATCGCTTCCTTTTCTCTCTGACACCGCCTGCTCTAAAATCGTTCACAGCTTTGTCACATCACGACTGGAACTTTGTAATTCGGTGTTAATTGGCCTGCCGGCAGAACAGATAAACCGTCTCCAACGTGTGCAAAAAAGCGCGGCACGGCTGATTTTGAAAAAGAAAAATCCGACCATATCACACGCTTCCTGCGGCATTTTCACTGGCTGCCAGTGAAATTCTGCATTCAGTACAAAATCTGCATACTTGTATTTCGCTTTTTTGATGGAACTCTTCCGGCCTACCTCTCAAATTCCCTTACAGTCCACCAAACAGCACGCACTCTTCGTTCTTCATCTGAAAAACGACTGATTATTCCCCGTCGAAACCTCAAAACAGTTGGTGAGCGCGCGTTTAGTTTTGCTGCCCCGTCACTCTGGAATGCACTACCTGCCGGCCTGAGAAACCAGTCGGATATAGATCGTTTTAAGTCTGACTTGAAAACGCATCTGTTCCGGCTGGCTTTCGACTGAGCCCACTAACCCCATCCTGATTCAGCTCTCTCTCTCTCTCTCTCTCTCCCTCTGTGTGTGTGTGTGGGGGGGGGGGGGGTATGGGTCCGGGAGTACGCGCTTTGAGTCACTCTGTAAGAATTTTGTGCTATATAAGTACAGTTCATTATTATTATTATTATCTTTTTGATGTGTGGTATGTCTCTCTCTCTCTCTCTCAAATGAAATATTAATACAATCTTCATGTACCTTCAGCACACTACAAAACCAAAATGGCAGTTTTAACAAGAAGAAGAAGACAAAACAAGCCTTTCATATTCTTTGTGGTCAACAATGTCGCGTTATGGTCAGTCGACGATTGTCGCCGTAAGGGTCGACGAGGTCGAGGGTGGTGGTCGATATGGTCGATGGTGGTGGTCGACATGGTCGAGGGTGGTGGTCGACATGGTCGATGGTGGTGGTCGATATGGTCGATGGTGGTGGTCGACATGGTCGATGGTGGTGGTCGATATGGTCGAGGGTGGTGGTCGACATGGTCGAGGGTGGTGGTCGACATGGTCGATGGTGGTGGTCGATATGGTCGATGGTGGTGGTCGACATGGTCGATGGTGGTGGTCGATATGGTCGAGGGTGGTGGTCGACATGGTCGAGGGTGGTGGTCGACATGGTCGAGGGTGGTGGTCGACATGGTCGATGGTGGTGGTCGACATGGTCGATGGTGGTCAAAACATGCCAGAAAATATGGCTCGCTGCAGATATGATCTCAGTAGCAGACGACTTCTCGTTTGGCGAATCTTTTGTTAGATTTGCGAGGTCTGTGTTCACAGATCGGCAGAAAATCGGCCTGCCTTCGAGCATGTTGATATTTAGTGACAGTCATTAAATGATTTCAAATCAGTTATGTAGGAGACCTAAATTAAATTGAATACAAATATAGTTTTATAGGCTGGGTTTCGACGGTAGGGCCGTAGGCGTAGTTTGAGGGAGGTGACAGAGAAGAAAGTTGTAGCGCCGGCCCAAGGCCGATGGCCGCGGGCTACAACTTTCTTCTCTGTCAGCTCCCGAAAACAACACCTACGTCCCTACCCCCGAAAACCTGCTTGTAATAGTTTTGTTTTCATTTCCATCTTTGAAAACTGAAGTTTTAAACCACTATTTCGGAAATAGTTAATAGCTTCTCCCTGCAAGCTTTGATTACAGAAGTAAATCTATGAGGCGCCATTTGCACGAAGCCGGCAAACCTGAGGCCGAAGCCCGTTGCTGAACAGTACATGTATCGCCGCATTGTTTTTTGCGTTTGGCACTTACGAAACTGCTCTAAAGGTGTCATCCTAGTTTATTAAACCTACCTTAATGATGAACGTTAGTTTTTAAATCCGAGCTTTTGCGTAAAGCTGAGTTGTAAAACCAAGTTTCAGCTTTGGTGCACAGCGGCTACAAAACGGTTTGGTGCAAACGTCGCTCCATGTGAAATCGGGGAATGGCCGCTTCCCGCCTGAAATTTTCCCTGGGCTTCTTTGGTATAGGTATGTACGTGAATGTTTGTTTCGTTGTCTGGGCAGTTTGTCGTGTTCATCTGCGAAACGTTTGGGCCATTTCTATGCGTTCTCTTATCATTTGCTATCTGTGATAGTCTCCCTCGCTGCCGACCTAATCGGCGCGAGGAGACCGTTCTTAGTCGGCTCCACATTGGGCACACACACATCACGCATTCCCATCTGCTGAAAGGGGAAGATCCCCCCTGGTGTGTCCCGTGTGATGAGCCTTTCACCGTTAGTCATTTTTTTAATCTCTTGTTGGAATCTCGCCGAGATCCGCGGGAAACACTATTCTGCCGATTCATTGAAGGTGTTGTTCAGGGATGTTCCCCCTGACAACATCTTCAATTTTCTGAAAGAGGTCAACCTCTTCTACAAAATATAGTCTTCTTTAAATATGACTTGCTCTGACCTCAGTTTCCCAGTCTTTTAAGTCTTGAAGGATATTTCTCATTTAAGCTCAATAGATTTTTAGTATATATTTACACCCTGTTTTAACTTGGAAATTTTTATGTTTTAAAGGACCAGGCAGATAGGGACTTCTGCTAGCCGCGAATTAGCCTTTGTTGCTTGCGCGGCGTAAAGCTCTAACTAACTAACTAACTAACTCTTATCATTTGCTTGCTCCAGAGTTCTACCAGTATCGCTATGCTGACACAGCTACCTGCCCCTGCAAAAATGATCTAAGTAGCAGACGTCTTCCCATTTGGCGAATCTTTCGTTAGATTTGCGAGGTCTGTGTCCACAAATCGGCAAAAAAAAAAAAAAAAAAAAAAATCGGCCTGCGTAGGCGCTAGGCGCATGTTGATATTTACTGATAGTCATAAAATGATTTCGAATCAGTTACGTACTGTTTGCACGTAATATTCGGCTGAGCTATGTCCGAAACGATTTCACGGCTTTGCAGCAAGGAAACAGTAGACGAAAGTCAAGCACCCAAGCGCTTACGGGACCGCACCAGATTGGCTGATTTACCGCAATGTCAAGGGCACTGGAATGTTTTATGCCTGGTGGATTTTAGGCAGGGACCTTCGCATTGTTTACGTGGGTATCGCCTTTGTTTACAAAAATATCAACGTCCTTTCCTTTGGCGGTACATCCAGGACAACAGCATGGCTCTCCACCAATCGCTGTAGGAGAACTAAAATGAAATGAATACAATACAGACAGTGTACACTCACGAAGGTACATCATCCTCGTAGGATGATACAAAGCTCGCAGAACGTGAACACAGCTGTCATGCATCGGCCACTGTCGCTTTCGATTTCACTTCGCAAAATCCCATTTCCTTCAAAGTGTTGTTAGGTTGGTTTGCGTCTGCAGTCGAAGTTTAGAACTTGTGTTTTTGAACTGACTTGTCTTGCTGGGTATAAAAAGGCAAACTTTATTCTGTTGCGTCGCGATCTTCCGACTTTACCTGAACCCGTGTGTCTGTTACGCCCAGCTTTCAGCTGTTAGTAAAGTAATCGCTCAAAATACACCGTGAATCCCCCTCCCCTTTAAAAAAAGGGTATAAAGCCATTACACCATTTACTTTCCTTGAATACCGACGTGTAATGTCAGTGTATTAAATCCTTGACGCGATCAACTGCTTCGCTAAAGCTCAGTGGCTGATCTGCGTCATGGGTCAAATACACGTCGGTATCCAGCAGAGCCATGTGGTGTCATAGCTAATTCTGACAAGGGAGCCAAGAGTACTGCACTGCTGGGCTGTGAATACCTTGGGTGTCGGGTTCCATTCCCGGCCGGAAGCCAATTTGGTGCTGGTTTTTTTTTCTTCTCTTTTCTTCTTTTTTTCACCTTGTGTCATCAATATCTGACCTTGAATTAAATTAAATTGAATTGGATTGGATTGGATTTGAATGGATTGGATTGGATTGGATTGGATTGGATTGGATTGGATTGATTGTGTATGGTGCAAGACAATAACACATCAGGGATGGAACCGCCACTGCAGATATTATCATTATGTCATGTCAGTCTCTTTTCTTCTGTCAAGCTACACGGGTTTAAAGGTCTGCAGTCTCAGCAAAAAGCCGCAAACACTGCCTTGTTTAAAACTGCGACCCCTTCGACTGTGACAGTTGACTGTGCTTGCACAGTCGACTCTGTCAAATTTTTTCACACTTCGGAAAGCTTTTTGTTGGGAGCTTAGATCTTTGAGGGGGGAAAATGCTATCTATGAGCCGGTGCCAGAAGGTGCTCTCGGCTACACCATGCTTCTTTCAACTTCTGTAACTAATTACAGAACCTTTACACTGGAGTGCTTTTTTTCGTTGGTACTGATTTTGAAAGCAGTGTTAATAGATAAAAAGCAAGGAGAGCATCGACAGATTGTAGACTGTGTAATTTTTGGAGCGCAAATTCCTGGCTGAAGTTAGTGTTTCTCAGGGGCGCGCCGATTACGTCGCTTTGGGTGGGTAAGTGGGTGGGTTGTTGTGAGTTTAACGTCCTTTTCCACCACGTAAGGGTGCTATCAAAGTCGGGGCAACGAGAAAATGGCCAGCACAAATATTTGGCCATAGCCGGGATTCGCGTCGCTATATGTTGTATTCAGTTGCCTCAGTAGAAAATCACAATAAATAATATCTCCAACCAGAAAGATTGATACCTACTGCTTATAGAAAGGCTATAAATTGTGTGTTTTAGTTCCCATAAATACGTCTTGATTAAAAAAATATATGGAGTTAAAAGTCATGTGTCGACTGTGACTTATGTGGTCACAAGAAACAAAACATAAAGTCTTGCTGATCAGTAAGGTATTGCAGGATTCTGGAGCTAATGCCACCCGGTCTTGGGTCCAGCTTCTTCAGCGGCTTCTAATCTCGCTGAGCGTGACGGAGTCACACTTGGGGTTCCTCCCCGTCTGTGCTGAGACTGGTTCTAGCTGTGAAGTCCTCTCTAGCGCACGGAGTCTTCTCGCTGAAAACAGACTTCAGCTGCTTGGTCAGGGCTTCAGCACGATCCTTGGCGACAGTGATGAGGTTCTCGTCTACTTTCAGGGACGAGGGGGGGGGGGGGGGGGGGCTGTTTGGGGCAGCTGCTGCAGCTTCAGTCCTCTTTCCTTTGAAATAGGCCAAAAAAGTTTTTGAGATTGCGCCGCCCTCCTACTCATCAGCTTCTTGGTGTAGGACCAGTGTGCTGGTGGAGTCGACGCTGGAATTAGTGCTTGAGTCTTTCAGCTTCTTGCGCAAGTCATAACAGTCACTCTCTCCATCCCTTGTAAAGCCTCTTTCTCTTCCTGGTGGCCGAGCTTCAGAGTAGCGTTATCCACCCATGGGTTGTTGTTTTTGGCATGGAAGGTGTGGGGAACATGCTGCTGGACGATGGAGGTCGTGCCGTCTTACAGGTCGTCCAGGCCCCATGGGCTCGCCTTCACGCGGCGGGTCTGATTTGGCTGAGCTTGCCCACCCCTTTTGCTCTTTCTTTACTCTTATTTCTGCCTCCATCGGTCCATTCACCTGTCTTTTGCTCTCTTGAAATCTCCTCCCAGGGGAAGGGGGGGGGGAGGGGGGTCAGTAAACGGGTGTCTGCTGACCCTTGGTCCAGTGAGACATCTGAGGGTCGTTTCTGAAGGCCGACTTCACTGGATTCCCCCCACCTGGTCTTCAGCCTGGCGGGAATTGTTCGCAGCGCCCTGCTGGTGCTGCTGAACACCTGTCATGTTGAAGACCTTCACAACGCACCCCTCTCTGGTGCGTTGTTTTCCCAAACCGCCTCACGGCGGGGAGGTTCCGTGTTGGAGCGGTCTATTCTCCAACTGCCTCCCAGGCATGTTGTCTTCATTGGCAACTAAGGAATATTCCTTCCTACCTCTCTGTCTATCCCTCACCAGCCCATTCGGCTGTCTCTTTCTCTTCAAAACCTACCGAATTTAGCCGCTCTGTCCTTCCTCTCATCTCTCAGCTGATGTCTAAGTTCGGCTCTTTCACCTATATTTCTTCTTTTTAACCCCTCACTCACGTCTGCACTACGAGTGGTTAGGAATAAGTGAAGTTGCATGGGCATATGCTGCGAACTGGTTTATTGCGCGTAGGAGATGATAAGTTGCAATATTTGCTGTATATGCGCGTAGTATTTATCTTTGTTTTACCTACTTGTAATTGTTATTTGTTTTCTATGCTTTTTTTGTAATCGGGTGTTCGAGAAATTACCTTGAAGGCGCAGCGTCTCCTGCATGTCCTAGGTTTATATTGCCCCGTAGATCAGTTTGCATCAGTTGCCCAACCTTACATTTTTGTTGTTTTCATGTAGTGCAGACACACTTAGCCGCGAATTAGTCTTTATGGCTTGCGCGGCTTTAAGCCCTAAAAACCCACCCACCCTCAAGTCCCGACAGAAAACCTATCTCTTGACCCTCTCGTAGCTGTGCCATGTTTTGCTGGTGTGAGTGCGTGTGTGCGCAGGGAACAGGTGTGTGTGTGTGTGTGTGTGTGTGTGTGTGTGTGTGTGTGTGTGTTATTAGTTCTTATCTGTTTTGTCAGTTTTACCTGTCTTGTGTTTATCTGTTTTCTTATGTCTTATATGAATAAATGTGTATTTTATGTAAAGCGTCGAGAGGTTAGATAAGGTTAGACGCTATATAAATATTCTTCCATTATTATTATGCACGTTCTAATAAGAGGCAAGAATCCAAGGAATACCGCGGTTGCCAGTTACGAAGAGTCGGGTGCTCTCCAGCGCCGGAGACGCGAACGGTCCCCCATGCTATGCATGCGATGGCGAGCAACGTGAACGTTTCGACCGGCAAAGATGTTCGCGATAAAATTAAATCAATGAAAGTTCCTGAACTGAAAAAAAGATATCTGAAAGACAGGGGCGTGCGTTTTAGTGGCAAGCACAGTCAACTCTGTCACCGTTGCAGAGTTCACACAGTGTCCAGAAAACGGCGACAAAACCGTGCCGAAAAACTGCAAAAAATTGTTCACACTTCGGAAAGCTTTTTGGTGGGAGCTTAGATCTTTAACCATGGAAGTTTCATTTGTGTGCTTTCGTACAAGTTCAGACACAGACACTGACACAGTTCTGACAGCAAACATCCCTGCTCAAAAGTCCTTGTAGGAACACCGATCGTGTCATGGGCCGCGTCGGTGAGCTGGGTTGGCCGAATGGTAGAGCGTTGGACTTGTAATACTCGGGTCGTGAGTTCGCATCCCGGCTGGGGCCAAAATAATTGTCTGGCTTTTTCATCGTTGCCCACTCTTTGATATATCACCCGTATGTGGTGGCAAAGGACGTTAAACCCCAAACACCCCCCCCCCTCCTCATGGGCCGAAGCGCTTCATTTCCTGGATTTCTTGGCCTGTGGACATTTGGGGCCATCTTTACCAGCTGCACAGGCAGCAAAACTAGATTTACCCATGCTCAGCCGCCACTCGCCGGGTAGACCCTGCTGCCAAGTCAAGTCAACAATTGTATTCAGGACCCCCTAGTGGGATTGAATATGAACTGACACCATCCATAATAAACAGTCGACATAAGGCGGAGAAAGAATACATAGATATATACACACATACTTAAAAGTAGACAATGAGAAATGCAAAACAAAACAAAACAAAACAAATCCACACACACACACACACACACACACACACACACACACTGGGCAACTACAATCTCAAACAAGCAACAACAAAAAAAAAGGGGTGGGGGGTGGGGAGAAAAAACAACACCCCAACCCCTCCCCCCAAAACAAACAAACAAACAAACAAACACACAACAACAACAAAAAAGCAAACAACAACGACAACAAAACTTTAAAAAACACCCCCCCAAAAAAACAAAACAAAAACAACAACAACAAAACAACCAAACAAACAAAAACAAAACAAACAAACCCGAAAATCTCAACACCATCAGCAAAACAAACAAACAAACAACACACACACACACACACACACACACACACACACACACACAACAACAACAACAACAACAACAACAACAAACTCGCAACACCCATCCTTTGGTGATAGGCGACCATGGACTGTTTTGTAAGAGCTCTCATGATAGTTTGTCGGCCTCTCTGAAATAATCATGATTGAACATTCTGTTTCCGTGGCTAGAGTGAGCTAATAGCTCAATTAACATCCGCTGTGAAGACACCTGGACAGTGACAGCGTCTGTAATGCTGGCACTGAGCCAACAGAAGAGTACTCGATGACGCGGCGACCACACTGAGCGCTCCAATAGCGTAATACATGTCACAGTCGTAGAATTTGAATGTTCGACGTACCGCTCGCGCAAAGTGTAATCACCATTGTACCGCATGAAGAGCTGTACTAATCAGAGTATTTCGAGCGTACAGGCGCAGTCACATGCGAAACTATTCCAAAACCTAAGCTGGCCTAGTAAAGGCGGAATTAGCCCGTTTGACCGAAAACGTTAAGGGAGATAATAGTGAGACTCAGTAGGACTTCGTAGAGAGGACTTCGTTGAGCAGCGTAACCCATTTACATGTAAATTAGGCTCACACGACAGAGGCCGCGAGCTGCTTACGCGCTGCGATTAGCTAATGGTACCCGTAACGTGCCTAATTTACATGCAAGTGGGTTACGCTGCTCAGCGAAGTTCTCCGTACGAAGCCCTACTAAGTCTCACTAATTTGTAGGACGTACCTTCGGACGACGTCGTGGGTAAAAAGTTGCACACACATTGCTTTAGATGAACGTATCTCGGTCAATATTTAGGTCACACCTTTGAAATTACATGACTTTGTCAATAAATGGTTTGACTATGTTCGTGCCAAATATTGTGTTGTTTAACTTGTAATTAGCAGGCCCCCCGGGGGCAACCACCTTCTCGTGGTGGGGGGCGTATGTGGCCCGTTGACCCTGTGGGCTATGCTGGATAGGGTTACCCACACCAGACAGGCCGCAGGCGAGGGTCCAGCTAAGAGTTGCCATCTTGTCCGGAGAAGACTGGTGATATCAGATATGATATACAGTTCTTTCTGGTTTTAACACCTATCCAGTTCTGACACCATCTTCGTAGAAGATATTCTACAGTGTTAGACTGGTCCCTACACACTAACCTGCAGGGCTCAAATATCTATGAAAAGACTCCTTCAAATTACTCATCATTCCGGTATTTTTGTCACTTGTGCCAACTGCACATATGACATGAACTGTTGCACTATTATAGCTTTAGTATTAAGAATAACAGAGCTTTTAGATAAACACACTTTTTCACGTTTCTGCGAGAAGCGCCGGCCAAAAAAGTTCCAATTTTGCAATTTCGTAAGTACAATCCAAGGCACTTAAGTCCACATTTCATCAGCTCTCTAGATCTTCCAGATTTTATGTCAAAATTAATTCAGTCACGGAAGTCACAAAAGCAACAAGGAAATCACAAGATATGAAGAAGTATCATCTGTCAGACGAGCAGCGTGAGGCTGACGTCAAATGTTTGGTTCACAGACAAAATCTGCAAGTATCGTCACTGCTTCCGACATTTCATCAGCCTTCTAGATCTTCCAGATTTCATGTGAAAAATAATTCAGTCGGAGAAGTCACAAAGCCAACAGGGAAATCACAAGACATGAACAAGCATCCTCAGACGATCTCAGTGCTAGAGGCTGACGTCAAAAGTTTAGTTCTCTCTCTCTCTCTGCCCCCCCCCCCCCCCCCCCCGGGGCAACCACCTTCTCGTGGTGGGGGGCGTATGTGGCCCGTTGACCCTGTGGGCTATGCTGGATAGGGTTACCCATACCAGACAGGCCGCAGGCGAGGGTCCAGCTAAGAGTTGCCATCTTGTCCGGAGAAGACTGGTGATATCAGATATGATATACAGTTCTTTCTGGTTCTAACACTTATCCAGTTCTGACACCACCTTCGTAGAAGATGTTCTACAAGTGTTAGACTGGTCCCTACACACTAACCTGCAGGGCCCATTTTAGTCCTGCAGGCCTATATATTTTACAATAACCTTATCTGTTTACTACAAGGCCCATTTTAGTCTTGTAGCTCATGCTCCTTTTTCTTTACTGTGGTCTTTTAAGATCCGGAGTGTTTGCCGTGCTCCGCGACCTGTGTCGGAGGAGGAGAGGATCCTGGCAGCTGAGGCCTCCTACAGGTCGCGTCCTGTAGTGCCAACACGCTGCTTTGGCCTTGAATTCTCCTAGACAGGAGGCTAGGCGGCCCGGCCTAGTCAATCGGCTCTGGTCACGTCCTGCCCTGCTGCACTTTCTGGTAGTTAGTTAGACGCTGGACACCACGCGATGGTCCTTTGTTACCGGTCAGGTGTCATACGACAGCGGTCCTCTCTCCCAGGTAGTGTAGTAGAAGGCGGTGGCTTAACGGGTCAATCGGGGGTACTCCTCCGAGTATGTCTTCTGGGTAGCCCTGGTGCGCGTCAGCTGGAGACCCGCTGACATTATGCGCATCCCCTTGTTGGAGTCGGTGGCGGCTGGGGACCCCGGAGGATGAATCATGCAACCAATACCATGGCACACACACATACAAATACTTTCTCACGCAACCGAAAGAGAGTCAAACGCGTTGACTTTGAAGTCGACAGTGACTCAGAGACGGAAGCTCCACGTCCCGCTTCCCAGTCCCAACCACAGTCTCAGTCCCAGTCTCAGTCTGTTGAAACTTGGCCTCGTTTTTTGATAGTTCACTGCACGGCAGAGGGCAAGAAGGCTGCGCGCCTACACCCCTTCCTCGTGGGAGAAACCCTGCGGAGCTGCACAGGGAGGCCTGATGCCTCACGGCTTCGTTCAGGGGACCTCCTGGTGGAGTGCAGGCGCAAAGCCCATTCAAATAGTCTGTTGCAGTTGCAGAAGATCGGGGACTATCCTGTTACTGTTTCCCCTCACAGATCCCTTAACTCCTCGCGAGGAGTCATCCGTGACGAGGCACTGGCAGACTTGGGAGAGGCGGAGCTCATCCGCACTCTCAAGTCTCAAGCGGTGACCCATGCAAATGTGTTTAAATCAGGTACCATTATTCTGACTTTTGGCCAGCCAACGGCACCAGAGAAGCTGTGGGCAGGCTTCTACTGGGTGAAGGTTAAGGCCTTCATTCCGTTGCCTCTTCGCTGCTTCAAGTGCCAGAGGTTCGGGCACGGGCAGGCGTCCTGTCGAAGTGACCCCACCTGCGCAAAGTGCGGAGGGAAGGGTCATGACGACAAGGACTGCAGCTCGTCGCCCACCTGCGTCAACTGCAAAGGTTCTCACCCCTCTTCTTCTAAAGATTGTCCGAAGTGGAAGGAGGAGTGCACTATCCAGCGCATCCGTGTCGAGCAGAAGGTCTCCTTCCCTGAAGCTCGCCGGATTGCGTCTGGTTCCTCGGCCGCCTCTTCCACTTCAAGCACATCATCCACTTCCACATCCATCTCTTATTCTGCTGCTCTCTCTTCTAAACCCAAGGGGAAGGATGTGGCCTGTCAGACAGACACCCCTCCCCTTCCTTTCACTTTTCAGGCCAAGCCCCCTGCTGTTCAGTCAGCCAGTCAGTCCAAGTCAGCCAGTCAGTCCAAGTCAGCCAGTCCATCAAAGTCATCATTGAACGTTGTGACCACCTCCAAGGTGGCCATTGCCAGTCCCGCGGCCCAGGGTGCCAGGCCGCCGTCGGGGACCCCTGGCACCGCAAAGTCCTCGACCCAGGGCGCGGGGTCGGGACCTCAGTCCCAGCGCGCCTCCGCCCCCCGCCCCCCTGTTCCCCCCAAACCATCTGGAAAAAAAAGGCAAAAATAAAAAACCGTGGGGTCCTCTTTCAGCTAGGATCCAGAAGGGAGACAAGGGAGTCGAGGTGACCAACCCCTTTAGTGTCCTTGAGGACATGGAGGTGGTCACAATTGAGGACCGCCCTCTGCCCCCATCGCCCCTTGTGTCCCCTTCCAAGACACCAGCCGTCACATAGCCGTCGCTGCTTTGTGCGGTTTTTAATCTTTCACATTTTAAATGGCTACAAATACTATAATACATTGGAATTGTCGAGGCTTTCGGGCTAATTTTGAAGAACTTAAAATCTTAGTAAATTCTCTAAAGCCGGGTGTGGTGGCCCTTCAGGAGACCTTTCTCCAGGAGTCATCCCCCGCATCTTTTACTGGTTTTAACTTCGTCCACCAGGGGTCCTCTTCGGAGAGGCCTCATGGTGGCGTTGGTATTTTAATTCGAAAGGACATTTTGTACAGTCCAGTTCCCCTAAACACCCAGTTGCAAGCTACTGCTGTCCGTACTTCCTTACACAAATCTGTCACGGTGTGTAGCATCTATCTGCCGCCATCCGAACGTGTCTCCTCGCGAGACCTTAACTCCCTTATTGATCAACTTCCCCGCCCCTTTCTTCTGCTTGGAGATTTCGACGGTCATGCTCCACTCTGGGGCAGCGACCACTCAAACGACAGGGGTCAGGTTCTTGAGGACCTCTTTTCCTCGCTTGACCTCTGTGTCTTAAACGAAGGCTCCCCAACTTACCTCCATCCAGCAACTGGTACTTCTTCAGTCCTCGATCTGTCTGTCTGTGATCCTTCCCTCGTCCTTGATTTTGAGTGGCGTGTCCACGATGACCTGTGTGGCAGCGACCACTTCCCGGTCATCCTGTCGACCGCCAGCAGCGAGGAGGACGCAACAGTGGGTCGTTGGAACCTGAAGAAGGCTAACTGGGATTTGTTTAGTGCCTCTTGCCGGTCACGTCTGACCGAGGAGGCGGTGATGTCCTCGGAGGATCCTGCCTCCGCTTTTACTAATATTTTGATTGAAGTGGCCAACGATGTCATCCCGAAAACCTCGACAATCCACAAAGGTCCTAAAATTCCATGGTTCAACCAACAGTGTAAAAATGCGCAGAAAGATCGCAAGCGCGCACAAAGACGAGCGTTCAGATGCCCCTCCCAGGCTAACATTTTAGCATTTAAACAGTCTCGAGCGAAAGCTCGTTTTATTTATAAAAAGCAGAGAAGGCTGTCCTGGAGGCAGTTCGTCTCCGGCCTGTCATCCAAGACCCCTTCTCAAAAAATTTGGAAGGCTATTCGCAGAATCAAAGGTAAAGCTGATACTTCTTCTATCCGCCATCTCAGAGTGGGTGACAGGCTTGTCACCGACAAGAAAGCTGTTGCTGACTTGTTGGCGTCAACCCTGTCGCACAACTCATCCTCTAACCACTATTCTCCCTCTTTCCAGAGGATCAAACAAATTAAGGAATCCTTCCCCTGCAACTTCCAGTCCACTAACTCCGAACCATATAACTCTGTGTTTAGCTCAGATGAGCTTCAGCAAGCTCTACTGAAGAGCAATGATTCTGCTGCTGGCCTGGACACTGTCCACTATCAGCTTCTGACACACCTTCCCGAGGAAGCTCTTTCTGTTCTCCTTTCTGTCTTTAATCATATTTGGACCACTGGCGTCTTTCCGCCCTCATGGCAAAAGGCGGTGGTCGTTCCTATTCCTAAACCTGGGAGGGATCATTCTGATCCGGGTAATTATCGCCCAATTGCGCTCACTAGTTGTCTTTGTAAAACCATGGAACGGCTAGTTAACAGTCGTCTCGTGTGGGTTCTTGAATCCGAGGGACACCTTTCTGACCTGCAGTGCGGGTTCAGACAAGGCCGAAGCACCCTTGACCACCTGGTCCGATTTGAGTCCTTCATACGGGACGGCTTTGTCAATAAACAACACATTGTAGCCATTTTCTTTGACCTCGAGAAGGCCTATGACACCACATGGAAGTTCGGCATCCTGTCCGACTTACATGACATAGGCTTCCGGGGTCGGTTACCTATTTTTATTGATCAATTTTTATTAGGGCGGTCCTTTCGAGTCCGCATCGGTTCTACCCTATCAGACCCTCAGGAGCAGGAGATGGGTGTTCCCCAGGGCAGCATTCTGTCTCCCGTTCTTTTTAGTTTAAAAATTAACAACATAGTAAAAGCTGTTACAAAAGGCACGGATGCTTCTCTGTTTGTTGATGACTTTGCCCTTTGTGTCAGAGGCAAGTCACTTCACTGAGTGGAGAGGCATCTGCAGCTCTGTGTAAACAGTGTCCAGCAATGGGTTGCTAGTAATGGTTTTAAATTCTCACCATCCAAGACTGTATGCATGCACCTCACTAAACTTCATGGGGTCTTCCCTGAACCTAGTCTTGCCATTGACGGTTCTCCCATCAAAGTTGTCCAGGAGGCAAAGTTCCTTGGTCTTATTTTTGACCGCAGACTCACCTTCCTTAGTTTTAGTTAGTTTAGTCCTCTTTATTCCCTGGGGAACATAGGGCTGCAACCACACTCCGCCAGCGCACTCGGTTCTGGGATGCCCTCTTTAGTTCGGCCCACGTCGTTCCGGCGGCCTTGGCTTCAGCGTCCGTACTCCTCCGCCAGGTCTGCTTCGGTCGGCCCACTTTGCGCTTTCCCTGGGGGTTCCAATCAAGGGACTGCCTGGTGACATTTGATGTTGACTTTCGCAGAGTGTGTCCGATCCATCCCCATTTCCTTTTCTTGATCTCCTGCTCGATGGGGACCTGTCTTGTTCCCTCCCAGAGGTCTTGGTTGGTGATCACCAGTGGGTATCTGATGTTGAGAATGTTGCGGAGGCATCTGTTGATGAAGGTTTGCAGCTTGTGGGAGCTTGTCTTGGTGGTGCGCCATGTCTCCGAGCCATAGAGTAGGACCGACTTCACATTTGAGTTGAAGATTCGGATCTTGTTTCGCAGGGATAGGGCTGTGGATCTCCAGATGGGGCGCAGAGTGCGAAAGGCATGTCTGGCTTTGTTGGTGCGGCTCTTGATGTCCTCGTCTGTTCCTCCATCCTTACTGACAACGCTGCCGAGGTAGGTGAACTTGTCCACCTCTTTGATGTCTTCCTGGTGCAGCTGGATGGGGTCGTGCTGTTTGTGGTTGACTCTCATGACTTCGGTCTTGCTGATGTTGATCTTGAGGCCGGTCTTCTCAGCTTCTTCGGCGACTCTGTTCAGCTTCTCCTGCGCATCTTGTTGTTTGTGGGAGAGGAGGGCGATATCGTCCGCGAAATCCAGGTCCTCGAGCTGTTTGCTGAAGGTCCACTGGATCCCTGTCCTCTTGCCGTCGGTGGCTTGCCTCATGACCCAGTCGACCACCATCAGGAAGATTGTGGGTGAGAGGATGCAGCCTTGACGAACGCCGGTCCGTACTGTGAATGGCTCTGTCAGTTTCCCGTCGTGGATTACCTGGCAGGTGGCATCTTCGTACAGCTGTCGGATGATGTTGACAAACTTTGGTGGAAAACCGTAGTGAGACATCAGCTTCCAGATGACCTCCCTGTCAACACTGTCGAACGCCTTCTGGAAGTCAACGAAGGTGCTGTACAGGGGGGTCTGCCACTCCAGGGACTGCTCGATGATGATCCTCATCGTGGCTATGTGATCAGTGCAGGATCGGTCGTTGCGGAATCCTGCCTGTTCCTCCCGGAGTGTCTTGTCCAGCGCAGTCTTCAGCCTCTCCAGGATGATCCTGGTGAGAACCTTCCCTGGTATGGACAGGAGCATGATGCCTCGCCAGTTGCTACAGGATGAGAGGTCCCCTTTCTTTGGCAGCTTTACCAGGTGTCCCTTCTTCCAGTCTTGTGGCACGCTCTCGCTCTCCCAGATCTTCCTCAGGAGCGGGTGCAGCATGTCGGTGGAGGTCTGGATGTCGGCCTTGAGGGCTTCTGGTGGTATGCCGTCGGGGCCTGCTGCTTTGCCAGACTTGAGGGACTTGATGGCTTTGATGATCTCTGTCTTGGTAGGGGGGTTGGTGCTGATGTCGAGTAGCTGGGCTGCCGGTGGTATGTCTGGTGGGACTGGTGGTGGAGGCCTGTTGAGCGTTGCCTTAAAGTGTTCAGCCCACCTTGTCCTTTGGTCTTCCTCTTTGGTGATGATTTGTCCGTTCTTGTCTTTGACCGGTCTGGTGGGGTTGTTGTTTTTCCCAGAGAGTGTCCTTGTTATTTCGTAGAGCCGTTTCATGTTCCGTTGTCCTGCTGCTGTTTCTGCTTCTTCTGTGAGGTCGTTGATGAAGTTCCTCTTGTCGTTCCTTGCGCTCCTCTTGACCTGCCGGTTGACGTCCCAGTATTGAGCCTGCAGGTCGCGCTTGTGGTCTTGGTCGTCAGTGTGGTTGATCAGGTCTTTCAGACGTTTCCTCTCTGTGATGAGGTCCCAGGTGTCAGATGTAAGCCGCTCTTTGTGTTGTCTCGTCTTCTTTCCCAGCACTTCCCTGCATGTTGCTGTCCAGGTTTCTCGCAGGTCATGCCAGTGCTCCTCGATTGTCTCTTCAGGTAGTGTGTCGAGAGCGCTGAATCTGTTCCTCAGTTCACATCTGAAGGCGTTGGTCTTGACGCTCTCCTTCAGACTGTGCACGTTGTACTTGTGGGATGGTCTGTCTGCCTGGTCTCTGTAGGCCTTCAGCTTGATCTTGATCGCTGCAATGACGAGGTGATGGTCTGAGGCTGCATCAGCTCCCCGCTTTGCTCGGACGTCCAGCAAGCTTCTTCGCCACTTCCTGCCGATGGTGATGTGGTCGATCTGGTTTACAGTTCTTCCGTCCGGTGATGTCCAGGTGGTTTTGTGGATGGTCTTGTGGGGGAAGATGGTGCCTCCGATGACCAGGTCGTTGGTGGTGCAGAATTCTGTGAAGAGCTCTCCGTTCTCGTTCTGTGTCCCTGTTCCGTGTTTGCCCATGATGAGTTCTCTGTCTGTGTTGTCGGTGCCCACTTTGGCGTTGAGGTCTCCCATGAGGATCTTCAGGTCTCTTCTCGGTGCTTTGTCGAGGGCGGCTTGGAGCTGCTCGTAGAAGTTCTCCTTTTCTTCCTCGTCCGCCACGTTGGTGGGGGCGTAGCACTGGAGGATGGTGACTTTCCTGCCCTTAGAATTGAATCTGGCGCTCAGGATCCTTGGTGACACTGGTTCCCAGGACAGTAGTGCTTGTGTTGCTTCAGGTGTCATCAGCAACGCTACTCCGTGCATGTGTGGCTGGCCGTCTTCGTGTCCGGAGTAGAGGATGGTGTCTCCGGAGGTGAGTCGTGTGCGTCCTGTTCCTGTCCATCTTGTCTCGCATAGGCCGAGCAGCTTCAGATTGTATCTATGCATTTCTTGACTCACTTGTGCTGTCTTTCCTGTTTCATATAGGGTTCGGATGTTCCAGGTCCCTATCCTGGCTTTGGTCTTGGCCGTCAGAAGAGTAGTCGGCGCACTGGCTTCCCGAGGGCTTTCACCAGCTCGCGTCATGGGCTCTACTAGAGAGGACTCTTCCTGGACCAAGTTGCGTTGTAGATCTGTGGTTGTAGTTTCTGTAACGTGTTCTTTTTTAAAGAGTTGGGTTGTTAGCCCTACTCAAACCCCCAACCTGGAGGACCAGTGAGTGCGCTTCGTCTGGCCTCTACCCTTTGACCTGTCCAGCATGGGTGGCCCTACCAGGAGACGAATCTCCCGCCGGCATAGCTCTCGGGGTCATGGAGACACGCAAGCCCCATCTCCAACGGCAAGGATGCACTAATCGATGGGGCTCACCTTCCTTAGTCATATCAAACATCTGCGAGCTTCGTGTATGAGGGCACTGGACGTCCTTCGGGTCGTGGGTCACACCGACTGGGGTGGTGACCGTACCGTCCTGCTGCGCTTATACCGAGCTCTTGTTCGTTCTAAGCTGGACTATGGGTGCATTGTTTATAGCTCTGCATCCAAGTCCACCCTCAAACTCCTCAATACTGTTCATCATGAAGGTCTTCGCATTTGTCTGGGCGCCTTCAGAACGTCCCCAGTTCATAGTCTGTACGCTGAGGCGGGTGAATCCTCTCTGGCGCTCCGCCGCACTCGCCTCATGCTCAACAATGTCCTGAAGCTGAAGGCCAACCCGGACAACCCTGCCTATAACTGTGTGTTCAAACCAGATTTTGAGGATCTTCATGATGTCCATAAAAACGAACCTAAACCCCTGTCCCTCCGCGTCCGACCCCTTCTACAGGCGGCCGGAGTGGACATCAATTCTGTTGATGAGTCAGTTTTTCCCGCCACGCCTCCTTGGACCCTTCCCATCCCCGAAGTCAGGCCGGACCTGACCTCTCACAAGAAAGCCGAGACCCCTGACCCTATCTATTTTCACGGGCTGCAGCAGATCCTGGCCGACTTCCCGGGCTTCCGTCGGATCTTCACTGACGGCTCCAAGTCCGAGGACGGTCGTGTTGGGGCTGCTGCCGTCATGGATGGTTATTCTTTTACTTGTCGTTTATTGGATGATAGTTCAGTGTATAGTGCCGAATTGCGAGCCATTTTACTCGCACTTCGGCACGTATACCAGTCTAAAGACTCGAATTTTTTAATATT
This sequence comes from Batillaria attramentaria, assembly GCA_018292915.2. Classification (NCBI taxonomy): domain Eukaryota; kingdom Metazoa; phylum Mollusca; class Gastropoda; family Batillariidae; genus Batillaria; species Batillaria attramentaria. The sequence goes on from JACVVK020000144.1 coordinate 665,391, forward strand.
GTCAGATTCATTGTCGGCTCTTCAGGCTCTGCATGGCAGGAGATTGGATCACCCACTTCTGGTGCTGATCCATGAACTGCATGCATCCTTGATTGCCGACAACAAGGACATTGTTTTTATCTGGATTCCAGGTCACATGTGGGCATCCGAGGAAACAGGTGCGCTGACCGGGCTGCGAATGCTGCCCGCGATGGCCCTGTGGAGGATGAGCGCATGGCCTGTAGTGATTTTAAACCTCTAGTCTCCAAGTTTGTTCAAAGGGAGTGGCAGACCCAATGGGCTGCCCTCCCGGAGAACAAACTGTACAAAGTTTTACCAAGTCTCTGTGATAGCCTCCCTCGTTGCCGCCCTAATCGGCGCGAGGAGGTAGTTCTTAGCCGGCTCCACATTGGGCACACACACATCACGCATTCCCATCTGCTGAAAGGGGAAGATCCCCCCTGGTGTATCCCGTGTGATGAGCCTTTTACCGTTCAGCACTTTTTGATCTCGTGCGTGGATCTCGCCGAGTCTCGTGACAAGTTTTATTCTGTTGACTCATTGAAGATGTTGTTCAGGGATGTCCCCCCTGACAACATCTTCAATTTCTTGAAGGAGGTCAACCTCTTTTATAAAATATAGTCTTTCAGCCTAACATAATCTGTGATATTGTTCTTAGTCTGGAAGAATACAATCTTGTACAGGATCTCATTTAAGTCTCACAAATTTTAATAATATATTTACATCATGTTTTAAGCTAGCCCTTTTATGTTTTAAAGGACCTGGCAGGATGGGACTGTGCTAGCCGCGAAATAGTCTTTGTTGCTTGCGCGGCGTTAAGCCCTAACTAACTAACTAACTAACTAACTAACTAACTCTCTCTCTCTCTCTCTCTGTATGACGACCTGCCTGAGGCTGACGTCAAATGTTTAGTTCACGGGACTGACCTCTCTCTCTCTCTCTCTCTCTCTGGGGAGCCAGGGTGGCCGAATGATAGAGCGTTGGACTTTCAATGCTTGGGCCGAGAGTTCGAATCCCGGCCGCTGGGGCCAAATATTTGTGCTGGCCTTTTTCTCGTTACCCCATCTGTTTTTATCATCCTTATGTGGTGGAAAAGGACGTTAAACTCCTAAACACCCACCCACCTACCCTCTCTCTCTCTGTCTCTCTCTGTCTCTCTCTGTCTCTCTCTCTCTCCCTTCTTCCCCCACCCGGCCCCACCCCCAGTCACGTGGCTTATCGGTCGAGGTCGTAGAGGATCTAGTGTCATTGGTAGAACTTGGAGAGGGGAGAACCGGCAACAATAACAACAAAACAGACAAAATAAAATGAAGTTTGGAGAAACAACTTTGTAGGACGGGGCCGTTCCTCCTTGTTTGATTATTCACTGCACGGCAGAGGGCAAGAAGGCTGCGCGCCTACACCCCGTCCTCGTGGGAGAAACCCTGCGGAGCTGCACAGGGAGGCCTGATGCCTCGCGGCTTCGTTCAGGGGACCTCCTGGTGGAGTGTAAGCGTAAAGCTCACTCAAATAGTCTTTTGCAGCTGCAGAAGATCGGGGATTATCCAGTTACTGTTTCTCCCCACAGATCACTCAACATCTCTAGGGGAGTGATCCGTGATGAGGCACTGGCGGACTTGGGGGAGGCGGAGCTCATCCGCACTCTCAAGTCTCAAGCGGTGACCCATGCAAAAGTTTTTAAAACTGGTACCATCACTTTGACATTTGGCCAGCCAACGGCACCAGAGAAGCTGTGGGCAGGCTTCTACTGGGTGAAGGTTAAGGCCTTCATTCCGTTGCCTCTTCGCTGCTTCAAGTGTCAAAGGTTCGGGCACGGGCAGGCGTCCTGTCGAAATGACCCCACCTGCGCAAAGTGCGGAGGGAAGGATCACGACGACAAGGACTGCAGCTCGTCGCCCACCTGCGTCAATTGCAAAGGTTCTCACCCCTCTTCTTCCAAAGATTGTCCGAAGTGGAAGGAGGAATGCACTATCCAGCGCATCCGTGTCGAGCAGAAGGTCTCCTTCCCTGAGGCTCGCCGGATTGCGTCTGGTTCCTCGGCTGCCTCTTCCACTTCGAACACATCATCCACTTCCACATCTGTTTCCTACTCTGCTGCTCTCGCTTCTAAACCCCAGGGGAAGGAGGTGGCCTGTCAGACAGACACCCCTCCCCTACCTTTCACCTTTCAGGCCAAGCCCCCTGCTGTTCAGTCAGCCAGTCAGTCCAAGTCAGTCAGTCAGTCCAAGTCAGCCAGTCCATCAAAGTCGTCATTGAATTTTTCGACCACCTCCAAGGTGGTCATTGCCAGTCCCGCGGCCCAGGGTGCCAGGCCGCCGTCGGGGACCCCTGGCACCGCAAAGTCCTCGACCCAGGGCGCGGGGTCGGGACCTCAGTCCCAGCGCGCCTCCGCCTCCCGCCCCCCTTGTTCCCCCCAAACCATCTGGAAAAAAAGGCAAAAATAAAAAACCGTGGGGTCCGCTTTCAGCTTGTCACCCAGAAGGGAGACAAGGGAGTCGAGGTGACCAACCCCTTTAGTGTCCTTGAGGACATGGAGGTGGTCACAATTGAGGACCGCCCTCTGCCCCCATCGCCCCTTGTGTCCCCTTCCAAGACACCAGCCGTCACATAGCCGTCGCTGCTTTGTGCGGTTTTTAATCCTACACAATTTTAAATGGCTACAAATACTATAATACAATGGAATTGTCGAGGTTTTCGGGCTAATTTTGAAGAACTTAAAATCCTTGTAAATTCTCTAAAGCCGGGTGTGGTGGCCCTTCAGGAGACCTTTCTCCAGGAGTCATCCCCCGCATCTTTTACTCGTTTTAATTTCGTCCACCAGGGGTCCTCTTCGGAGAGGCCTCATGGTGGCGTTGGTATTTTAATTCGAAAGGACATTTTGTACAGTCCAGTTCCCCTAAACACCCAGCTGCAAGCTACTGCTGTCCGTATTTCCTTACACAAATCTGTCACGGTGTGCAGCATCTATCTGCCGCCATCCGAACGTGTCTCCTCGCGAGACCTTAACTCCCTTATTGATCAACTTCCCCGCCCCTTTCTTCTGCTTGGGGATTTCAACGGTCATGCTCCACTCTGGGGCAGCGACCACTCAAACGACAGGGGTCAGGTTCTAGAGGACCTCTTTTCCTCGCTTGGCCTCTGCGTCTTAAACGATGGCTCTCCAACTTACCTCCATCCAGCAACTGGTACTTCTTCAGTCCTCGATCTGTCTGTCTGTGATCCTTCCCTCGTCCTTGATTTTGAGTGGCGTGTCCACGATGACCTGTGTGGCAGCGACCACTTCCCGGTCATCCTGTCGACCGCCAGCAGCGAGGAGGACGCAACAGTGGGTCGTTGGAACCTGAAGAAGGCTAACTGGGATTTGTTTAGTGCCTCTTGCCGGTCACGTCTGACCGAGGAGGCGGTGATGTCCTCGGAGGATCCTGCCTCCGCTTTTACTAATATCTTGATCGAAGTGGCCAACGATGCCATCCCGAAAACCTCGACAATCCACAAAGGTCCTAAAATTCCATGGTTCAACCAACAGTGTAAAAATGCGCAGAAAGATCGCAAGCGCGCACAAAGACGAGCGTTCAGATGCCCCTCCCAGGCTAACATTTTAGCATTTAAACAGTCTCGAGCGAAAGCCCGTTTTATTTATAAACAGCAGAGGAGGCTGTCCTGGAGGCAGTTCGTCTCCGGCCTGTCATCCAAGACCCCTTCTCAAAAAATTTGGAAGGCTATTCGCAGAATCAAAGGCAAAGCTGATACTTCTTCTATCCGCCATCTCAGAGTGGGTGACAGGCTTGTCACCGACAAGAAAGCTGTTGCTGACTTGTTGGCGTCAACCCTGTCGCACAACTCATCCTCTAACCACTATTCTCCCTCTTTCCAGAGGATCAAACAAATTAAGGAATCCTCCCCCTGCAACTTACAGTCCACTAACACCGAACCATATAACTCTGTGTTTAGCTCAGATGAGCTTCAGCAAGCCCTGCAGAAGAGCAATGATTCTGCTGCTGGCCTGGACACTGTCCACTATCAGCTTCTGACACATCTTCCCGAGGAAGCTCTTTCTGTTCTCCTTTCTGTCTTTAATCATATTTGGACCACTGGCGTCTTTCCGCCCTCATGGCGTGAGGCGGTGGTGGTTCCTATTCCTAAACCTGGGAGGGATCATTCTGATCCGGGTAATTATCGCCCAATTGCGCTCACTAGTTGTCTTTGTAAAACCATGGAACGGTTAGTTAACAGTCGTCTCGTGTGGGTTCTTGAATCCGAGGGACACCTTTCTGACCTGCAGTGCGGGTTCAGACAAGGCCGAAGCACCCTTGACCACCTTGTCCGATTTGAGTCCTTCATACGGGACGGCTTTATCAATAAACAGCATATTGTAGCCATTTTCTTCGACCTCGAGAAGGCCTATGACACCACATGGAAGTTCGGCATCTTGTCCGACTTACATGACATAGGCTTCCGGGGTCGGTTACCCATTTTTATTGATCAATTTTTATCTGGACGATCCTTTAGAGTCCGCATCGGTTCTACCCTATCAGATCCTCAGGAGCAGGAGATGGGTGTTCCTCAGGGCAGCATTCTGTCTCCTGTTCTTTTTAGTTTAAAAATTAACAACATAGTGAAAGCAGTAACCAAAGGCTTCCCTATTCGTTGACGACTTTGCCCTTTGTGTCAAAGGCAAGTCGCTTCACCGGGTGGAGAGGCATCTACAGCTTTGTGTCAACAGCGTCCAGAAATGGGTCGCTGAGAATGGTTTTAAATTTTCCCCGTCCAAAACAGTTTGCATGCACTTCACGAAACTTCACGGGGTCTTTCCCGAACCCGCCCTTAGTATTGATGGTTCTTCTATCAAAGTTGTCCAGGAGGCGAAGTTCCTTGGTCTTATTTTTGACCGCCGACTCACCTTTCTCAGCCACATCAAGTATCTACGAGCTTCGTGTATGAAGGCACTGGACGTCCTTCGGGTCGTGGGTCACACCGACTGGGGTGGTGACCGCACCGTCCTGTTGCGTCTCTACCGAGCTCTTGTCCGTTCCAAGCTGGACTATGGTTGCATTGTTTACAGCTCTGCTTCCAAGTCCACCCTTAAACTCCTAAACACTGTACATCATGAGGGTCTTCGTATTTGTCTGGGCGCCTTCAGGACGTCCCCAGTACATAGTTTGTACGCTGAGGCGGGTGAACCCTCTCTGGCGCTCCGCCGCACTCGTCTCATGCTCAACTATGTGCTGAAGCTGAAGGCCAACCCGGACAACCCGGCTTTTAACTGTGTCTTCCACCCTGTTTATGAAGATCTTTGTGATGTACATAAGAACGAGCCCAAGCCCCTGTCCCTCCGTGTCCGACCCCTTTTACAGGCGGCCGGAGTGGACATCAATTCTGTTGAAGAAACTTTATTCCCAGCTACGCCTCCTTGGACACTACCCACCCCTGAAGTCAGGCTGGACCTGACAGCACATAAAAAGGATTCGACCCCTGACCCTATCTATTTTCACGGTCTGCAGCAGATCCTGGCCGACTTCCCGGGCTTCCGTCAGATCTTCACTGACGGGTCCAAGTCTGAGGACGGTCGTGTTGGGGCTGCTGCAGTCATGGACGGCCGCGTTTTTACTCGGCGCTTAGCGGACGGTAGTTCTGTGTACAGTGCCGAGCTGCGAGCCATTTTACTCGCACTTCGGCACGTGTACCAGTCTGTTGAGTGCAATTTTTTTAATTCTGACTGATTCCTTGTCGGCTCTCCAGGCTCTGCATGGCAGGAGATTGGATCACCCGCTCCTGGTGTTGATCCATGAACTGCATGCATCCTTGATTGCCGACAACAAGGACATTGTTTTTATCTGGGTCCCAGGTCATGCGGGCATCCGAGGAAACAGGTGCGCTGACCGGGCTGCGAACGCTGCCCGCGATGGCCCTGTGGAGGATGAGTGCATGCCCTGTTCAGATTTTAAGCCTTTAGTTTCCAATTTTGTTCAAAAGGAGTGGCAGACCCAATGGGCTGCCCTCCCAGAGAACAAACTCTTTAAAATCCTTCCAAGCCTCTGTGATAGTCTCCCTCGCTGCCGACCTAACCGGCGCGAGGAGACCGTTCTTAGTCGGCTCCACATCGGGCACACCCACATTACGCACTCTCATCTTTTGAAAGGGGAAGATCCCCCCCTGGTGTGTCCCGTGTGACGAGCCTTTCACTGTCCATCATTTCTTGATCTCGTGCGTGGATCTCGCCGAGATTCGAGACAAGTATTACACCGCCGATTCATTGAAGGTGTTGTTCAGGGATGTCCCCCCTGACAACATCTTCAATTTCTTGAAAGAATGTAATCTCTTTCATAAAATATAGTCTTTTATATAATGCAATCTGTGATACTGTTTTTAGGCCTGAAGAAATTAATCTTGTACAGGATCTCATTTAAGTCTCACAAATTCTTTATATATATTTACACCATGTTTTAAGCTAGCCCTTTTTATGTTTTAAAGGACCTGGCAGGATGGGACTGTGCTAGCCGCGAAATAGTCTTTGTTGCTTGCGCGGCGTTAAGCCCTAACTAACTAACTAACTAACTAACTAACTGTAATTAGCAGAGTAATTAAAGAATAAGTTGTGAATTGCCTATATAAAAACCATGGGTAATTTGTTTCCCACGATGTAGGACTAGGAATAAGTTGAAATTTACCTTTCTTAAAACCATGGGTAATTTGTTTCCCACGTTGTAGGACTAGGAATAAGCTGCAATCTGCCTATATAAAAACCATTGGTAATTTGTTTCCCACGACGTAGGACTGGGAATAAGTCGAAAATTCCCTATTTAAAAACCATGGGTAAGTTGTTTCACACGATGTAGGACTAAGAAATTTTTTAGCGACGTAGCCGGAAGGTTAAGTCGACTGTGCAGAGCGGCGAGATCAAGCTAGAACTGCAAGATTATCAGTTCTTGTATTTCTTAAACTTCAATGTTCGTAACGCCGCAAAGATGGAAGGCTGTCGTTTTCGAAGCTCTAACGTTGTTAGCAAGATAGAAGGATGTTTTATTTGGCCATCGCGACTGTTTTCGTGACTTTGTGGCTTCTACTGTTAGCGAAATAATAATAATAATAATGTGTATTGTATAGGCGCTTTACCCAATTTCATGAATCGGCTCAAAGCGCCGCGAACTGAACCCAACACACGCATTCTCTCACACACTGGACATAAACACATTACAATCACGTGGTGCGAAGGGTCAGCTCAGCTATTTAAATTTCGGGATTTAGAATTGCATTTATTTTTCAAATTTGGTAGGCTGAACATTTCCAAAGCAGAGGGGGAGGAAGCCGGAGTACCCGGAGAGAACCCCCGACGATCGGCCCGAATGAACGGTGCCACATACGAGAAGGAAAAATTCTTTGCCCCGAGTGGGACTCTAACCTCTGACCTCTCGCATTGGTGACAGGTCGCTTAACCACTAGACCACCGACCGCCCCGACAACTTTCTTTGAGCCTACGGTACGGTCCATTCTTGAACAGACTGGGACTCGACAAATCTTCTAAAAATAGCCACCAATCAGTACCGTCTAGCTGGTCCTCAGTCCGCAACCAAATAATGTCGTCTGCTCAGTACGCGGCACACTTCTAGAACAACAGATACCCCGGCCAGTGTCACCACAATCCAATCCAATCCAATCCAATCCAATCCAATCAAATCAAATCAAATCAAATCAAATCATATCAAATAATGTCGTCTGCTCAGTACGCGGCACACTTCAAGAACAACAGATACCCCGGCCAGTGTCACCACAATCAAATCAAATCAAATCAAATCAAATCATGTCGTCTGCTCAGTACGCGGCACACTTCAAGAACAACAGATACCCCGGCCAGTGTCACCACAATCAAATCAAATCAAATCAAATCAAATCAAATCAAATCAAATCAAATCATCTTAACTTTAATGTCTAGTCCTTTTAAAACCAGAAAATTTTCTTTTGGTGCCCGCTCTGCACAATATAAGTTTGGTTAAGAATATCAAATAAGAGTATACCCAATGATAATTCCGATAATAAATTAGGCTAAATAATGGTATTAATGATAATAATAGCTTGATTAAAAATAATCCATAAAAATCCATTTATGGTTTCAGGTGCTAAATTAATTGTGACCCAACTGTTTGAGTTTCTGATGCACAGATTTTGCTTTGAAAATGTTCAATAATAATAATAATAATTGATATTTATATAGCGCTCTATCTCACAAAGAGCTCACAGCGCTTTACAAGAAAAGAAAAACAGAACAATGCAATCACATACAAACAAGTAGAACACCCTCACAAAACACACAAAGTATCAAACACTACAATCAGGTCCATGGTCACAAAATTAAAAACTAAATGCAATTCTAAAATTCCAAAACATTAAATTGCTGAGCTGACCCTTCGCACCACGTGAATGTTATGTCCAGTGTGTGAGAGGGTGGGGTGGGGTGGGGTGGGTGGGTGTTTGGGGGTTTAACGTCCTTTTCCACCACATAGGGTGATATCAAAGACGGGGCAACAATGAAAAAGCCGGCACAAATATTTGGCCCCAGCCGGGATCGAACTCACGACCCGAGCATTAGAAGTCCAACGCTCTACCATTCGACCACCCCGGCGCCCCCCAATGTGTGAGAGAATGCGTGTGATTCACGTGAGCGTGCGTGTTGGGTTTACCTCGCGGCGCTTTGAGCCAAATATTTGGGATAAAGCGCCTATATTAATGTGCTTATTATTATAATTATTATTAATACAGACGCTTTATCCCATTATTATTAATAAGCATATGCGATGGAAAGTTTTCCACCCGCTTGGGGAGCCGGGGTGGCCGAATGGTAGAGCGTTGGACTTCTAATGCTCGGGTCTTGAGTTCGTATCCCGGCTGGAGCCAAATATTTGTGCTGGCTTTTTCATCGTCGCCCCGTCTTTGATATATCACCCGTATGTGGTGGCAAAGGACGTTAAACCCCCAAACACCCACCCACCCTTTTCCACCCGCCGCTTTAAGCCTGTCATACGTATTGAAACTCCAATGAACATGTACAAATGCAGCAGTGCCCATACCTGTCGGAAACATTTCTTGACACTCCGCCCCCACCCCCACCTCCTCCCCCCGGTTCACCCAACAGCCAACGGTTACTCCCCCCCCCCCCGCCCACTACCACCCCCACCCCACCCAGAAGGAGAAGAACTAGCAAGAGAGATCTCTCGTTACTTCGCATGTGTCTTCCCAGTAGCGCTGCCCTGATCACGCGTGTCAAGCATTAAGGATTGTCGTCTGGCTTCAAATCTCCATACTCCTAATGGGTTCTTGCCAAATGAAGAGAAGCTTTTTTGTGGCCATTGTGACCGTGTCTGTGGCTTCGGCTTCTAATAGCAGAGATGCACGACTTCATCATCCATTAGCGTCTTTTCCCCTTTGATCTCTCCCGTTGTATAAGTACGGAAATCTCAGTGGTGATAATAACTCATGTCACACATCACGTGACAACCATTTCCGTGTGTTCCCTGCCAAGGTTTTTATCTATATAGATAGAAAGAACACAGATAGAACCTTTCGGCAGAGAAACACAGAATAAGGAACTGCCGACTTCGGATCCTGAGCTGCCGGGTTCGAGTCCCCGGTGGGCAGGAATATGGTGGGATTTTTCCTTCCCATATCGAGTCAAATCCATGTGCAGACTCGTTTGCGGTGCCTGTCTCGCCTTCGTGTACACACGCACGCACAAACATCAAGTGTGCACGCTAAAAATCCCACGTTCATCTTTCGAAGAAGAGTAGGCTGTGGCCGGTGGCGTGGTAAACAGAAATACTGTCGCACGCACCAGAGTGAATAGCAGGGTGGAGGTTTGCACATAAAGTAGCGCTTAACGGCAGCAGGCTTTCACTGCTTCGTCCTCCAGCCCTGCGGCGCCGTGAGCATTTCAGCAGAGATGGATATGTGCGCCGAGGAGAAGTCTACCATACCATACCATACTCTTGGTGCGCTGCACCCCGATCTTGTGTCAACACGACCGGCAAAAACGAAACATGTTTACGGCTCGGTATCGGTGATTCCAACTTCATCAACTAGTTGTTCAAGTAAAAAACAAACAAACAAACAAACTTTACCCGATGCCTAACAAGCACTGCTTACTTAGATCATGGACAGTTTCAACGAACACTAACCAACATCCGTTCTGGAAAAAAATTCACTCGAAGCTGGCGTATTCGGCACCGGACTAACTCGCTGACTTGACTGGTCGTGGCAAGCTAGGCGCAAATAACGCCACGACATGAGACGTTACCTAAAAAGCATTGCGTACTCAAATCAAAGCCAGTTTCACCTGTGAAATGAAGCTGATTCGAGTCTAGTCAATGCAGTCGTCTGCTATCCGCTGTGAAGGCCCCGTCTTTGGTATCACCCCCACGTGGTGGAAAAGGACGTTAAACTCCCAAACACCCGCCCACCCACTTTCTCTGCAGGCGTATTCCGTGGCGCATTCATCATCACACGCGTCAAGCATAAAACATTAAAACTTGGCGTAATATTTCTTGTGGCTGTGTATGTCGCGGGCAAGATGATACATGTAGTACGTGTAACGAAGTGATTGCGTCGCTTGCACACCACAAACTCAAAACACAATTGACAGACAACCTAAAATATGATTATTTAAACTCAAAACACAATTGACAGACAACATGAAACGTGATAAAACAGGCGTGGGCATTGTCCGCCTAAAGGCAAATTTCCGCCTAAATGAAATTGGGTTTCCGCCTAAAAAAGGAAATTTATGCCTAAAAGAGTCTGTATTTTCCGCCTAAATCAAAATGGGTTTCCGCCTAAAAAAAAAAAAAAAAAAATACCGCCTAAAAAAAGTCTGGTTGATTTAAAAAAAAAAAAAAAAAAAATGCAGCTCCGCTTTTCTTTTCACCGATTGCCGCAGAGATGTTGGCCGCCCACTCGAGTTACGCGATACCTAAAAGGAAAGTACAGCGTTTTACGTGGGCAGCACTAAGGCTGAAACCCCCCCGCCCCCCCCCGCTTTTCACTTTCTTCGGGTAAAGTCATTCCGTCTGCCTGTCGCTCCCCCCCCCCCCGTTTTTCGCTTTCTCCGGGTGAAGTTGTTCCGTTCGTTTAACACCCCTCCCCCCCCCCCCCCCCGCTTTTCAGTTTCCTTCCGGCTTTGTGCACCGCGAAAATTTCAGTCTTTTTTGACTTCTCCAATTCCCATGCCTGATAAAATAACTGATGATGACATCGACGAAGAGAATGTCCATGTAGATGTCTGGCATTACACACCATCACCACAGTTGCCAGGAGTGTACCGCTTCGGTAAATAAGCACATTTGAATTGCCAGCCTCAACTGTAAAGTAAATAACGGAAGTCGTTCCGAATCTCCTGAAGGGCATGTCCCACGGGACAGTCGTAGTTGACAAAGTCCCTTTTGCTATTGCTTTGGGAGAACGTCGCTCTAGCATAGTCGGCCTCCACCACCAGTCTGGTATACTCTCCACTCACAGTTACAGGGACTCCACTCAGGGGCGCCGGAACCGGGGGGGGGGGGCAGGGGGGGGGGCAGCTGCCCCCCCCTGTACCCAAGCAGGGGGGGGCAAGAGTGTCTTTTTTGCCCCTCCCCCCCCCCCCTGGAAAATCAGGTGACTGTGGCAAGAGGGGGGGGGGGGGCAAAGCCATGGTTTTGCCCCCTCTCCCCTTTCCCCTACCTCTTCCCTACCCCTCTTCCTGCTCTCTCCCTCATCCCACCCAACAGAGAACTGTTTTTGCAGACCGAAGGCTGTCCGCTCCTCTGATTGGCCTCCCCCCCCCCCCCCCCCCCCGCTTTTCACTTTTTTCGGGCAATGTCCTTCTTTTCAGTGGCTCCCTGGTTCGTAAAGGTTTTTTTGTCTGCGCAGCATCTGATCGCCCCCCCCCCCCCCCCCTGTTCACTTTCTTCGGGCAACGTTCCCCCCTCCGAGATTCTGCTCCCCCTCCCCCCAACATCTTCCGGCGCCCCTGCCACTTCTTAATTTCTCCAACACCAGCCCGATACCACCGCTCCATGGCGTCAGTGAGTCAGCCCATAACTTCGCTCACAGTCCAACAGACACAAGATGGCGAAGTTTTTGAAAAAAACGATGTTTTTCAACGCTCTCAAAATAGTGACGAACTGTTGTGACGTAATTTTTTAACATGACGCATTGTCTGATGTTTTACGTCACAATGAGTTCGTCACAGTACGTTTGGTAAATTGGTACTGCAGTCATCAGCGATTTTCGACAACAACTTTTTATGGATCCACTGTTGTAGACGTACTGCAGAGAAAAGGTTCTTCAGGAATAGATTTTACAACATTAACAGACGCTGTTCTTTGAGTTTCCGTTTCTCCTCCACGTAAGCGAAACCAGCCTAGCTAACCATAATCATAATCATAATAAAAAACTTCAAAACTGTTGGCGAGCGCGCGTTTAGCTTTGCTGCCCCGTCACTCTGGAACGCACTACCTGCCGGCCTGAGAGACCAGTCGGACATAGATCGTTCCAAGTCTATCTTGAAAACGCATCTGTTCCGGCTGGCTTTCGACTAAGCCCACTTACCTCCTCCTGATTCAGCTGGTCTGTGTGTGTGTGTGTGTGTGTGTGTGTGGTATGAGTGCGGGAGTACGCGCATTGAGTCACTTTGTGAGAATTTTGCGCTTTATAAGTACAATTCATGATTAATAATAGTAATAATAAAGACTTATATGGCGCCTATACATGAAAATTACACAGGCTTTAAGCGCCGTACATCGTAACAAAAATAAAACGGGTATCACTGACAGTACACAGATGACATAAAGCACAACAATATACACAAACATGAGTGACTGTTATACACTAAGGAACTGCAACAAAATACATATACCGCACAGTATGATGATGATGATGATGATGATGATGATTAGCCATTTGTATAGCGCTACAAGAAAACTTCCATGCAGTAAACATGCTCACGGCGCCTTTGGGGGTTCAACACAGACTCACAGGGAACATTTAAACAAAGCCTCTCAGCATGCAGGCTGACACGGTGTGGAAGGGCAGGGTAAAATGGATAGATCGATACTTTCACTGAATTTTTTGAAAATATGTCAAGCCCTTTTACCAAGGAATGAAACTATTCCAATTATTATAGGACTATGGCGCCATTCACTGACGTCACTTTTTCCACTGTCTAATGAAAGTTTTTGGAGTTCACGTGAATTACTGAACTAGATTACATTTGACACCATTGTCCCTTGAGGTTCTCGGGACGTATAATTATTTTGGACTCACTTCAATTTTCTTTTTTCAACCAGCATTTTCCCACGAATTTTCAATTACGCTGAGGTCGTCAGCCGTTTCAGAATCATGTCCATGGTTGATAAAAAATGACGTCAAAGGTTTTGAAGCATCTGCTCCCAATAAGTATCTCAAAATCACAGGTTTACCAAAATTTGGGGAGCCGAGATGGTCGAGTAGTAGAGCGTTGGACTTCTAATGCTCGTGTCGCGAGTTCGTATCCCGGCTGGGGCCAAATGATTATTTGTGCTGGCTTTTTCATCGTTGCCCCGTCTTTGATATCCGTATGTGGTGGAAAATGACGTTAAACCCCCAAACCCGCACCCACCCCTCCCGAATGTCTTTGGTGACTGAGATTCTAAACGCACTATACCATCTGTTCATTCTTGATTCTCTCTCTCTCTCTCTCTCTCTCTCTCTCTCTCTCATCATTCAGTTTTTATAATGCTGATTATAATATGTGTGTGTGTGTGTGTGTGTGTGTGTGTGTGTGTGTGCGCGCGCGCGCGCGTGCGCTTACTTACTTAGTTTCTGTCGTTTAGCAACGGCAAGGTTGTAAACTGGCCGGTGGCCAAAATCTTCTACCGTTGAAAAATCATGGTCTGTCATTGTCATTGTCTCTCTCTCTCTCTCATGGTAGAGCGTTGGACTCTTGGACTCTCAATGCTCAGGTCGTGAGTTCGAATCCCATCTGGAACCAAATATTCGTGCTGGCCTTTTTCTCGTTGCCACGTATTTGATAGCACCCTTACGTGGTGAAAAAGGACGCTAAACTCCCAAACACTCCTACCCTCTCTCTCTCTCTCTCTCTCTCTGTGTCTCTCCCCCCACCCCCTCTCTTCAGCGAGGACAGAATCTCATCGTTGCAGACTGGCATGGTGGGCAGAATGATTTTCTTTTCGTGATACCTGAACAGGTCTTCAGTTTGTCTGATCCGGGATTAAAGGATCCCATTCAGTACAGCTGATGTTGTTCTCGCCGACCGGTATCAGGCGGGCTAGCTGTGTCTACAGCGAGACGTTAACAGTTAACACATATCGTACCGCGTACAGGATTTCCCACCTAAACTGAGCCGGCTCTCATTCCCGTTCCGGGGGCCCAACGCTACTCTTTGCCCCCTAGGCGATGCCACCTCGGGCTAACCGAAACCGGGCTGAGCTTAGTAATGCCTAAGAAGGAAAAAAAAATCAAACTACTCGGTGACAAGGAAAGTGGACAGTTGCGAACAGCTTTGAGGTCCCCGTGTTATTTCACAGTGTGGACAGAAGCGGTGAAAACTGTCGCATTCACCAGCACCAGTACATTCTCGGCCTGTTTCGAGATTATTACCTGCATGAATAATCTCCCTTGCCACAACGAGCGGAGCGCAAAGCGGCGGAGCGCAAAGCTGCCACGAAAAATAGTAGATTGCTGCGGATCTATGCATGCACGGGGGACTACTCATGCCGGTAAAAATCTCGAAACAGGCCGAGAATGTACTAGTGCTGGTGAATGCGACAGTTTTCACCGCTTCTGGGCACACTGTGAAATAATACTTTCATCAAACCCTACAAATCGCGAAGCATTAGACACTAGGAATAAAACTAAAGTGCAGCTAGAACTTTTCGAACAGCAAGCAGCTAACAGTGCCCGCATACGATCCCGTGCGAAATGGATTGAGGAGGGCGAAAAAAGCACGAAATTCTTTTTAGGTTTAGAAAAAGCACGGAGAAATGCAAAAGTGATGGACAGATTAACACTAAATGATGGTACAGTATTGCACAATCAACAACAAATTCTACAGGAACAACAAAAACATTTCGCATCTTTGTATACCTCACAAACAGAACCAAACCGTATGAAACATTTAGCAGACGAATTCCTAAAAGACACAAATATTCATCGTGTCTCTGAGATCGACCGAGAGTCCTGTGAAGGTTTTGTGACAGTTGACGAAGCTACATTTAGTTTAAAACAATTAAAGAATGGCTCTGAGCCAGGAAGTGATGGTATCACGGTCGAGTTTCTAAAGGTATTTTGGATTCACTTGAGAGAGATTGTTGTAGACTCAATAAACGCTGCTTTTGAAAACGGACAAATGTCCCCGTCCCAGAAAAAAGCCGTCATCACCTTAATACACAAGACGAAGATTTGAAAATTAAAAATGCGAGAGTACCGGCCCCCGTAGAGTAGTGGTTAGCACTTCGGACCATGGACCGGGAGACCCGGGTTCGAATCCCAGCCGAGGCAAGCGGGAATTTTCCTACCTAGGTCGGCTCCTACCCAGAGCGGGTGTGCTATGGGCCCAATGGGGAGGCTGTTGCCACACAGCCGAGATTCACCCACGTCACGGGTGCGACTTTTGGGGTGCTTCCCTTGGTATGACACGTCTTATGATGTGGATAATTACACGGCCGGCACCGCAGGTGCCGTAGTTTCCGGGCCTGGTGAACGCCGGGATATTCATGGCAGGAAGCGTGGAATGCGGCCCTGTCCCGCAGTCCCAAACCACACGGACCTCCATAGCATCATCTTACCATCAACCTCATCTCCATCATCATGCATAATAAAAATTGCCCCAGCCTTCGAGCCCTCCGTGGATTCTACCCATGACCTGGGAGGAACACCACTGGAGCTGGCAAAAAGAGTTGGGGCAGCAAAAAAAAAAAAAGAAAAAAAAAAAAGCGAGAGTTCGCAATAACATATAGTAAAATAAAGAAAGCAAAGGACAGCAAACAAATTGATAAATTAAATAAATCCCTAAATGAGTGTGACGTAATACTTTCATCAGAATTTGTGGTGTTCAGTCTTATAAACTGCATGGTACGAAGTGTGTTAAAACCTCACCATGAGGTAATTAGACACTAGGACTGGACACCGACCGGATAATGTCCGTGTCACTACCTGTCGGTAGGCGGGCCTTAATTATCCTCCATTTCAAACAGACACACACCTGGAGGTGTATTCATTTCAAGATAAAGCCGCACTGCTGGACACCGACAGGATGATGTCCGTTTCACTACCTCTCAGAAGGCAGGCCTTAATTGTGACCCTTCACCACGAAATGAGTCGTCTTGTAACACGAACAAATAGCACAAGAAGACTCATTTCGTGGGTGGAGGGTCACAATTATCCTCTCTTTCAAACAGACACACTTAACGTCCTTTTCCACCACATCCGGGTGATATCAAAGACGGGGCAACGATGAAAATGCCAGCACAAATATTTGGCCCCAGCCGGGATCGAACTCACGACCCGAGCATTAGAAGTCCAACGCTCTACCATTCGGCCACCCCAGCTCCCCGACACACAGATGGAGAGGTACTCATTTGAAGATAAAACTGCACTGGTCAATGGTTGCAAGTCAGACATCAGCCTACTTAAAGCTCCCTTCCGACTTTTCACAGTCTTGATCGATTCTCTCTCTCTCTCTCTCTCTCTCTTAGGTTGTAACAACGAAAATGCTATGCTAGAACCATTTATATACCATACTGTGAAAACCAGAGAAGAGTACCTAGATCACTTATCTGCTTTGAGTGAAGGAGATGATTGTACATGACAACTGTATAAATACTCACCCTGTGTTGAAGGGGCTGGTGGCCCACAACAATAAAAGTTCGAGTTCGAGTTCTCTCTCTGTCTCTCTCTCAACAGTTAAAATCAATAGTGATACTAGTCTTGTCAGACCTCTCAGCAAACGGTCACTGTTTTGAAGAATGTGTCGTGATTTTAAGCGCGTAGAACTGTCATTAACCGTAACACATTATACTAGCGCTATATAAGTACTGTCATTATTATTATTATTATTATTATTATTATTATTGTTGTTGTTGTTATTGTTATTATTATTATTATTATGTCCAGCCTTGTAGTATTTACATCAGACCCAGCAACATACAGCTCGCTTCGACTGTGACGTCACCACCATCTACTTACGTTTGGCAGGAGGTCCTTTCAGTACCAGGTCCCGAGAGTTTGGAATTCACTCCCTCTACATGTCCGTCGGTCTCCATCTTTCACAGTGTTTAAAAACAAACTAAAAACCCACTTCTTCAAGTCAGCCTTCTCTCCCTCTTAGTTAATTAACCGCGAAATGGTTTTTGTTGCTTGCGCAACTCTATCCATCTGTAGATACTCATCCCCCCCCCCCCCCAGCTCAATATCCTTGTTGTCTGTACTGTCAAAGCCTCTTGAGAAGCACATTCATAAACATCTCACCGAATACATGGAACAGCGCAAACTTTTTCACCCATTTCAGTCTGGTTTTCGTGCCAGTCACTCGTGCCACACAGCTCTCAGTCGACTATCCGACACGTGGCTGTCTAATATGAATAAGTCTCAGATAACAGGGGCAATATTCCTGGACTTTAAAAAAGCTTTCGATGTCGTGGACCACAACTTTTTAATTTCAAAACTCCATTTTTATCTCAGGAATGCATCAGCCGTTTCGTTTTTTACTTCCTATTTGAGTGAAAGAAAGCAGAAAGTTCTAGTGAACGGGTCATACTCCTCTCTCAAAAACGTAAAGTTTGGTGTACCACAAGGGAGTGTCCTCGGGCCACTTCTATTCTGTTTATATATTAATGATCTACCCCTTCACTTAACGTCTAAAAATGCCCAGTGCGACTTGTTTGCGGATGATACGTCGATCCACACTGCAGGCAATTCTGTTACTGACGCAGCTGGCACTCTCCAAAGAAGCCTTCATGACGTGTCTGCGTGGTGTAAAAATAATGCCATGGTCATCCATCCCACAAAGACTAAATCTATGGTAATTGCTACCAGACAGAAACACCAGCTACGCCCCCTGTCACTAGACTTGTTGCTTAACGGTAATCCCATTGAGCAAGTGTCTGAGCATCGGCTACTAGGGATTACAATTGACGACCAGTTGAAGTGGCAAGCTCACACCGACAATGTTTGTAAGATTATCTCCAAGAATCTATTCATGTTATCAAAATTACGCCAGTTCACAGACACGGACGCTAGAAAACTGTTTTACGATGCTCATATACGGTCTCATGTTAATTACGCATCAACGGTGTGGGATAGTTGTAGCGAGGTTCATTTGAAAAGACTGAACTCCTTACTCAGAAGAGCGGCAAAGCAAATGATACCTGATCCAACAGTTACAACGGACCAGAAATTTAAAAAGGCAGGTATTCTTTGTCTAAATGATCAGTTACGCTTCAACAAGGCAACACTTATGTTTAAAATATGGAATCACAAAGCGCCTGAGTATATGTCTCACTTTTTCTGTCGCTCGGAATCTAGCTTTGGAAACAGAAACAAACTGTACCTTATCCCAAAACCGAGAATCGACATTTTTAAGACTAGCTTATCATTTGCAGGTGCATCCCTTTGGAATTCACTCCCAAGTAATTTGAAAACCGCTTCTTCAGTGACGTCCTTTAAAGCCAGTCTTTACAAATATCTCGCAAACATCAATGTCTCCTGATAACACATATCTTTCCCACTAGGAAGACATTTTCTATCACCATAACTGCATACTTGTTTTCTCATATAGTTCTCCCCACTGTATATTCATCAGGATGTCGATTAATTTGTTTTAATGCTGTGTGTGTGTGTGTGTGTGTGTGTCACTCTGTGTGTGTGTGGGGGGGGGGGGACATTTTTTTTTTTTTTCTACGCCTTCCTTTTCCGTAGTCATAGCTTTAGATGTAGTACTTCAGTAGTTTGTAGCAACGGCAGATACGTAAAATGACTATGTGGACAACAATGTCAATATCTTTACCGTTGAGAAATAAAGCTTCATTGATTCAAAGTGATATGTGTGTGTGTGTGTGTGTGTGTGTGTGTGTGTGTGTGTGCGTGCGTGTGTGTGTGTGTGTGTGTGTGTGTGTGTGTGTGTGTGTGTGTGTGTGTGTGTTTGCATATTTGTTGGTATGAGTGCGGGAGTACGCGCATTGAGTCACTTTGTGAGAATTTTGCGCTATATAAGTTCAGTTCATTATTATTATTATTATTGTTTCGCGCGGTAGAGAGGTTTTGGTTCCTTACGAGTCACTAACACGATCGCAGTGCACGGATGCAGATCGACCTACTTGCGCGTAGTGATTATCAACTGTGGCAGAGATGAGATGAGAGGCGAAATCGGCGCGTGCAGTTTGACCAAACATCTGCGCTATCGAGCATACAGACACGAGTGCTCGCCCTTTGCTTGTGCTTGTACCCAAGTCTACCCGTTTACTGATCCCCGAGTCAGAGAATACGGTGAAGATGTTATTAGATCGATAAACCATGCTACGCGGCGAGCGCTGTTTGCAACAAACCGCGTGTTTATCCGTTTGCGCTCGCGCACATGGTTTGGTATTTACGTTTTGATATCACACGGTGTAATATAAACTAATGTTCCACCGCCGCGCAGGCACTGAGCATGTTATGAGCTGTGAGCGCGCATGCAGAAGCATGTGACAAGGAGGGCTGCCTTGATTGGTTGAATAGGTGTATAACCGAATGAGGGAAGGAAACGACTAAGGAGAAAAAACAAACAAAATCAGCAACCACATCGAGGGCTTGCATCTTGTGAAGACGTACAGAGAGACAGAGAACGTTCTGCTGAAACTTCCTGACAAAGGTAATTCATTCTCTCTCTCTCTCTCTCTCTCTCTCTCTCTCTCTCTCTCTCTCTCTCTCTCGTCATTGAGTTTTATTGGTCATTGTGTAACTTGTTTCCGCACTTTCTTACGTTACATTCCTGTAGCTTTTAGGCTTTTAGATTTTCATTCCTTTGCTTATATTTTCGTAGTTTAGCAACGGCAAGTTCGAACACAGTATTTCTGCCCAAGCTTTTACCGTTGGAAAATAACAATAACTCTTCTTCTTCTTCTCTCTCTCTCCTTTGACTTTTAAGCTGGCAAATCGTGAATTATGAAATTCACACACACACACACACACACACACACACACACACACACACACACACACACACACACACACACACACACACACACACACACACAAACCAACCAAACAAACAAACAAAACAAACAACAACAACAACCACACGCTACTGAAAACACTTGCAATGCTGAATAAATGATATGCACAATGGTTAAACTAGATATACTGAAAACTTCACCTCTGAATTATTTTCATGCTGCATGCCTTTTCCCAAGCGGCCCCTGAATTGTTTGAACTCATTTCTCACCAAGCAAGTTTTGCCGCATTTGCTTGTGCTTTCAAAGTACAAATCACCGCTTCTTTTTCATGTAACTCAATTCAAACTCACCAAACAAATCGTAATGAATTCTTGCAGTCTTCAAGGATTAAAATTTGGCTCAGTGGGGGTGTTACGTTGTTTATACTCGTGTTTGCTGCAGTAAGAAACGTTAAAGGACCCGTAAATCTGGCCTGATTTTCGTAGACAAGGCCAAAACCGAAAAAGAGTCAAAAACGTGGGATACTCGTGTTCGGTACCGGAAACGCAGCAGACGCTCTTTTTCCGTGCCCAGCTATTTGTAAACCCCGTATCTTTTTTTTTTTTTTTAACTGACGTTCTGGTCTAGCCAAGTCGGCCACGGTAATTCGTTTTCAGTAGTTTGGATCTGACAGCTTCACACATTGTAAGTTTTAATTTTCAGTCTATTAGAAATGTTTTTATGGATGTTTACGTCATTGAGAGTTACGCTATAGAGAGTTACTTTGATGGTTTTATTTGATCTAGGATACTAGTGTTCTGTAAAATGACAAGTGTCAGTGGTTCGTTTGTTTGTTTTTATTATTGAAAGGCTGAAGGTGAACGTTTTCCTTATGAAGGTTTATTGTTTGTTTTCAGTTTTTCACCTTATGGCTTTTTATGGCACTACTGTAATAAAACTGCCGGTGACACTTACTGTACACTGTGTTGGCTAATCTGGGATTGGTGCGATACGTGAAGACAGCACAATGTCCTATATTACATGCACTGAAAACTTCACCTCTGAATTATTTTTATGCTGCATGTGTTTTCTAAGTGGCTCCTGAATGGTTTTAGCTGCGTAGAAAAAAAAACCAAACAACCAAACACGAGTTCTTCTGTGAGTTTCCTCTGCGTTGTTCTATTACATACGGGTTCTAGACTTTATTTAGCTGCATTTCTTTGTACTCAGTTTCCAACTGCCAATCACCTACAAGTAAGTTTGAAGTTGCGCACCAGTGACCTCACTAAAAAAATTCATATCATGGATTTAAATTTGGCTGGGTTGGAGTGCTGCGCTTTGATTATACTGCGTTGTTCGCAATCAGTACTCCATAACTTGATTTTTTTTTAATATAAATTTTTGCCCAAACCAACCAGACTGTGCTGCAAAGGCCATGGACTCTTGGCGTCGTACGTCGATCAGAAATTTCGCCTTCATAGGATTTATTACATTTGCATCCTCTGTCCAACGTTACATTTTTTTTTCAAGTAGTGCAGGCACACTCAGCCGCGAATTAGTCTTTGTGGCTTGCGCGGATTTAAGCCCTAATAACTCTCTCTCTCTCTCTCTCTTTCTTTCTCTCTCGCGCGCGATTTCCTTTTACGTATTTTTTTTTCTCCTTCTCTTCATATTTTTCTTTTGAATTTTCTTGTTTTACGGTAGTGTAGCAACGGCAAGTTTGAAAATGGTCTTTATGTGCCTATAACTTCTTCCGTTGTAAAATAAATAAAGGATCGTTATCTCTCTCTCTCTCTCTCTCTCTCTCTCTCTCTCTCTCTCTCTCTCTCTCTCTTTCTCTCTCTCCAGTGACTTTTAAACTGGCAAATCGTGAAATAAGAAATTGCCCAAACCGACCAGACTGTGCTGCAAAGACCATCGACTCTTGGCGTCGTAGGTCGGTCAGAAATTCGGCCTT
>JACVVK020000144.1:692500-725000 GCA_018292915.2 Batillaria attramentaria
ATAACACCAGCTTTTCCGCACGCAAGACATTGTCTGCACAACTGAAATGGTTAAGTTCGCCACAGGCCGAACTTGAAATTCTGACACATCAAAAAGCCTCTAGAATCATTGTCAACCTCAGGCAGCATAGTCTCCCTTGAAATTTATTCAATTCAATTCAATTCAATTCAATTCAATAATTCTTTATTGTCCCCAAGAGAAGGCAATTCGGTAATTTATAAAACAAGAGGAGGCAATTCGGTAATTTATAAAACAATAACAAAAATTTCGATGCACAGACCATGTGTCAGCAAGTAGTCAGTTTCACCAGTGTATGTCTGTCCACTGTTTGTGAAATGTGCGTGAGTGTCGGTGAGTGATTGGCGCATTGAGTTTATTCCAAAGAAATGCGCCCTACAAATGCCATTTATTATTACAGCCTTCACAAAAAGTTAAGGACCACTTGCAAATATCATTCAACTTTTGTCGTGGTGGCATGCTGGTGTAGTGCTGAACATCGCTGAAACGGCGGCTTATGTAGGCAAACAAATGAGCACAATTCATAACCAGGGATGCATTCTTTGACCTGCATCTCATTTTTGCCGTGCAGAAAGCCCCAGGTATCGCTCACTGAACACTGATACTCGGTCTAGTTTTGCCGAAATTGCAGATTTTCAAACGCGCCAAGCATGCTGTGTGACGCGCACGTGCCATCCACACAGTGGTCGCCATGTGCACGAATTACCCCTTAACCTTGCTACCGAATTTTACGGGAAAAATCTTATTCGTTTATTTTTTCTGATTTATTGAAACTGTCACCCATAATGTTGACTGGTCCTCAACGTTTTGTGAATACTGTATTATTATTATTATTATTATTATTATTATTATTATTATTATTATTATTATTATTATTTGGGGGAACGCGCTTGTCTGAAGTTTTTTTTTTTTTTTTTTTTTAATCACCATCTCTTTTACCTCTCAGCCCTGACTGGAGTGATCGATTCAACTATGATTTCAGTTTCTGTCTGAAACCCTCTTCCCTCAAATGAATATTTGTGCTGGCCTTGTTCTCGTTGCCCCGTCTTTGATAATCACCCATACGTTGTGGAAAAGGACGTTGAACCCCCAAACACCCACCACCCACCACCCACCACCCACCCACTCCCTCCATCATATGCACTTGCCTCTACCCTTCCTTCCAAAATAATCCCAGCTTGACTGGCAGCTTGACTCCTCTTGCAACCCCCTGCACCTGCCATACACCTTGCATCCGGTTTGGTCGGGTGGATGAGGCAAATCCTGAGCACCCTGGTTTGACTTCCTGGTGGTGGGTAGGAATTTGGTTGGAGTTTTCCAAAATCGAGTCAAAATCGCGTGCAGACTCGTCCTCGTGTACACATGTATGCACAAACTAATATCAAATGTACACGCTAAAAAACAACAACAACAACAACAAAAACCCACACAAATAAGAAGCACAAAAAAAAAATAAAATAAAAATAAATAAAATAAAAAGCACGCCCGTTTTTCGAATAAAAAAAAAAGAAAATGCCGCAGGTACCAGATGGTTGTTTGCACATAAAATAGCGCTTAGAAGCAACAGGCTTTCACTGCTTCATCTTCCAGCCCTGCGGCGCTTTGAGCGTCACAGAACAGACGAGGTGGTATGTGCGTCGAGGAATAACCAACCAAACCATGCCATAGCATGGCATATCCCGGTAGTATGGAAAGAAAAAATTGACAAAATGGAGCAATCTTGACACCTCAAACCACACCTCGCGTGCACATCCAAGGGTACATCTGGAACGGATCTGATCGCCTTCTTTTTTGTCTTGCTACATCCGCTGACCTTTCGATGAAAGACGGCCACACGGCTGAGCCATTATCGCTAATAAATCAAGCAGCTTCCAGCAGATTTATTGCCCGTCTCCAGATCCCATGACGCCGATATAGAATTGTTACTGTTTTTTTATAATGCACGTGACAAGGCAAGGGTATGGTAACAGCAGCATGTGTACCGGCAGGACAGAAGTAATTACCCATCTCTATAAAATGTTGTTATAATAATAATAATAATAATAATAATACATTCATATGTAATTACTCATCTCTATAAAATGTTCTAATGATGATAATGATAATGATAATAAATACATAAGTAATTACTTGTTTCTATAAAATGTTATAAGAATAATATAAATACATAGGTAATTACTCATTTCTAAAAAATGTTATAATAATTATTATAACTATAAATACATTGTGCTTATGTAACCGGGTGGCAAGGATCCAGTTCATGCAGGACCTGGACGGGAGGGTAGGGTAGGGTAGGTAAGTGGGTGGGTGGGTGTTTAGGAATTTAATGTCCTTTCCCATCACGTAAGGGTGATATCAAAGTGATATTAAGGAGAACAAGGCGAGCAGAAATATTCGGCCCTAGCCGGATTTCGCAGCAAATGAGGGAAGAGGCTTTCTGGCAGAAACTGAAAGCACAGTTGGATCAATCCAGTCAGGGCTGAGAGGTAAAAGAGATGGTGATTAAAAAACAAACAAACAAACAAACAAACACTTCTGTTCAGAAAATGCCAGCACAAATATCTGGCCCCAGCAGGGATTCGAACTCACGACCGAGCATTGAGAGTCCAACGCTTTACCATTCCGGCGGCTATCCCGGTTCCCCGGACGGGAGGCAAACGCAGAGGTCGCTTTGACTTGTGTCGATGAACCCAGAAAACCAGGACAAAAGCTGTGTTACGCCGAATCGGGTCTGCTCTTTACTCGTCAGTCGCGCATTTCTTTTTATCCTGAATATTTTCTTTTGACGTCTTTCCTATGACGCATGATACACGTGACGTAATCACGTTTACACAACGCCGCTCTGGCGGGAAGAGGCGACAAAGTGGTGGAAATGACAAAATACACACATTAAACTAAAAATTAGCGCGAACAACAAAACATAGTTAAAATGTACAAACTCTTCTGCAACTAGTGCAGTTTACCGGATAGCTCTAACTTAAACGACTGAGGAGATATTTATATAAATGGACACAAACCACTCGGCTATACTTATAAAGCGCAGGCTCTTGCAGGAGTGTACTCACTGCGCTAACACACACACACACACACACACACACACACACACACACACACACACACACACACACACACACACGCACACACGCTTTCACATACATCTCACCACTGCGAATATAATTATACCGACTAACTATACCTGCAGAACAGAAGAATTGATGTGCTGACCGATTCTGTCCCAAGCTACGACCACAGTCGTTACTAGAGTTCAGTCCCCACTGCCACCCTACAACTATAGTCGTAACAAGGGTTCAGTCCCTACTGCCACCCTACAACTATAGTCGTAACAAGAGTTCAGTCCCTACTGCCACCCTACAACTATAGTCGTAACAAGAGTTCAGTCCCTACTGCCACCCTACAACTATAGTCGTAACAAGAGTTCAGTCCCTACTGCCATTCTACAACTATAGTCGTAACAAGAGTTCAGTCCCTACTGCCACCCTACAACTATAGTCGTAACAAGAGTTCAGTCCCTACTGCCACCCTACAACTATAGTCGTTACAAGAGTTCAGTCCCTACTGCCACCCTACAACTATAGTCGTTACAAGAGTTTAGTCCCTACTGCCACCCTACAACTATCGTCGTTACAAGAGTTCAGTCCCTACTGCCATCCTACAACTATAGTCGTTACAAGAGTTCAGTCCCTACTGCCACCCTACAACTATAGTCGTTACAAGAGTTCAGTCCCTACTGCCACCCTACAACTATAGTCATTACAAGAGTTCAGTCCCCATTGCCACCCTACAACTATAGTCGTTAGAAGAGTTCAGTCCCAATTGCCACGGACAGACAGGAAGGGGGGGGGGGGACGAGAAAGGCAAACGGACAGAGACAGAGAGACAGACAGAGAGACATTCAAAAACTTCAGAAAATTAATATGAACAAAGATGTATCTATAGGGAAAAATACAGAGATGTAAACAGACAAAGAGAGACAATCCAGAAATAAAGTATACATTTAAAACATACATTTTCTACTTTCCATGCAACTGGCCACAGTCAAGACTTCTTCGAAAGATGGACGTGGGATCTTTACCGTGCACGCCCTTACTCGATATTCAGGTGTGCTTGTACTCACGAAGGTGACACACGCACCACAATGTATGAGTCAGCACGTGATTTTGACTCGATCTGGCATGGGAAACATCCCCAACCAATTTCCTGCCCACAGGGAAAGTGGGGGAGGGGGGGGGGGAGGGAATTCCAGCCCGGTACTGCAGGATTCGCAGATGGATGTCTTAACCAGTCTAGGACAATGTGTGGAGACAATCCTTAAAACACCCATAAATCTGAAATAATTATCTCGCCCGGTTGACAAGTCTCACGCGAGATTCCGATAACCGTGAGACACACATTTCCTTTACGAGATCTCATGGCTGCCCTGACGAGCATCTGCAGTGTCAGTTTCTAAATAAAGCTTGGTTGTGACGTGTTTCCATTAAAAAAACCAACAAGACACCAGAAGTCTTTTAACTTCGTGAAAGCTGTCTATAACATTCAAGCTATGGGAGATAATGCCACCACAGACGTATAGAGATAGACGCACCGCCGCACGCTGCCACCGCTGCTTGCGAGTGTCGCTCTCGCGGCCATCTTACTAATACCAGAACTCAGAGGCTCTGTGTATAGGACGCCTCGTTCGAAATACAAAGTTCTTTAGAAAGACGTCATCAGAAATGTGACGTAAGATAAAGCGGACCAATGCTATGCGCGCTATGTAAACAGCTGATAGCGTCTGGCCAATGCTATGCGCGCTATGTAAACAGCTGGCACTTCCAGGCGCACCATGGCGCACGGCGGCGTCACTTTTCCGGCACCGCGGTGCGTCTATCTCTTTACGTCTGTGAATGCCACTCACGAAGCTCACAGGCGAACCGGCCCCCGTAGTGTAGTGGTTAGCACTTTAGACTATGGACCGGGAGACCCGGGTTCGTGTCCCAGCCGAGGCAAGCGGGATTTTTCCTACCTAGGTCGGCTCCTACCCAGAGCGGGTGTGCTATGGGCCCAATGGGGAGGCTGTTGCCACACAACCGAGCTTCACCCACTTCACGGGTGCGACTTTGGGGGTGCTTCCCTTGGTATGACACGTCTTATGTGGATGATTACATTGCACAAACTCTTGTCTATAGAGAAAGAGGTGATGTCGAACTAGCGAAAGAGGTGATGCTCTGCTTGGACATGGAAACCATTTTCTTACTTCTTACTTGATATTACGGAAGTACAGATTCTTTGAACGTGGTGGTGGTGGTGGTGGTAGTGGGCAGGGGGGGGGGGGACAAAAAACAACTTTAGACAACATTAAACAACCCCCAAAAAACCCCACTTTTCTGAAAACTGCTGTTATGTCATCCACCGCCATCATTTTCCATAGGAAAGTATGGTTTTCTGCGAAGAATTCAATTTTCTGCAGGAAAAAAAGCTGTTTTGTCAGCTCCAGAATTTCTTCAGAAAACCAGTTTGTTTGTTTGCTTGGTTTTTTTTTCCCATGAGCAAAAGTGCTTTTCTGCAGGAAAAACATCCGCAGGAAAAAATCTGCAGGAAAAGAAATTATCGATTTTTCTGTAGAAACAAATGCTATTTGGTCAGATTCTCTCTCTCTCTCTCTCTCTCTCTCTCTCTCTCACACACACACACACACACACACACACACACACACACACACACACAAGCAAGCACACACACACACACACAAAGCAAACACACAAACTGCCTCTTCTCGCGGGCTGTGCTCTAAACACTATCGGTGCGCGTGCTCCACTTAGAGAATGTCTGAAATGTCACCAGGTCCCGTACCTGCAGTCACTTGTTATAGGCGGTACCTCACGCGGTATCTCAGGCGGTATCTCAGAAAAAATCCTGTAACGTTGCGACAGCACTGACGTGTTGATTGCCGCTATAGATGCTGAACATCGGACATCTCTCGGTGTTTGTCGCTTGTCGGTCAGGCTCACTGAAAGAAAGGCTCTTCTAAAGGAAATGAGCAGAGTACAGAGTTGCCACGAAAAATGCATGCTTGCTGCGGTTTTGTGCATGCAAGAGAGACGACTCATGCAGACAATAATCTCTGAAACAGACTGAAGATGTACTGTGCCGACAGAAATTCACAGTTTCTGTGCGTACTGTGAAATGACACTATGACCACAAAGTTGATCAGAACTGTCCACTTTCCTTGTCACCGAGCGTGTTTGTGTTTTACCCTTCTTAGTGATTAGTTGTCTCGGCTCAGGTCTCGGTCAGCCTGTTTCGCGGCAGTACAGAGGCTATCGTCAGTGTGGCCGATGGTACGGGGTTGCCCGAAATTATGACGATGGTCAATCCGTTGACTTCCTCCAACGTTGAAAACTCCTGTGTGGACGTGCGTGTCTGTTGGAACGTCTGCACGTGCCTGATTGGAAAGTTCCTAGCTGGTTGCTGTAACGTACAGCAGAAACATTGAACGTGGAAACAAGATGAAGATTTCCTTCTGCTGTGCTCTGGAAGTCCTGTAGCAGTGTTGAAAAGTTTTCTTATACAGGCCTTGGAAAATGTGAGCCACGCTTGACTCGTTGTCGGTAAGCATAAATTCTGAAATAATGTATGTGGTATAGTTCTGGCGAAAGGTTGTGTGTGTGTATGTGTGTGTGTGTGTGTGTGTGCGTGCGTGCGTGTGTGTGTGTGTGTGTGTGTGTGTGTGTGTGTGTGTGTGTGTGTGTGTGCGTGGGTGCACTGTGGGATTACTTTCTTGTTGTACCGTGTGTGCTCACTGCTGGAGTTGTGGTGTCTCCACAGCTCGGAAATAGACTTTCACTTAGTGCTCTGGGTTGTGTGGTTCAACGCAGATTTCTCTATCATTTCCCTGTGTGTGTGTGTGTGTGTGTGTGTGTGTGTGTGTGTGTGTGTGTGTGTGTGTGTGTGTGCGCGCGTGCGTGCGTGCGTGCGCGCGCGCTTGCTTAGATAAACAAAATTTAGGTACGGTTGTCAAAGCCTGGGCGGGGTCTGGTAACCTGATCCGTATGTTATTTTTAGTTGCATTTATCCTCCTACGCCAACCATGCTACACTTGAATACTGATCCTGATAAAGAAAATCGATATCAGCTCCACCACAGCGCCCCATTGTAACCTATTATCTTGTTTTCTAGACAAGCTGGCATCAATAGTTTTTACAGCTGTTTGCGTAGCTTACAAGAAAATAATACATGTTTTTAAATGTCTGTGGTAATTCTCTACTTCACCGCCTAAAGTTTAATTCTTTTATTCTAAATTTATCTTTGAAATCTTGAATCTTGGGAAAATTTCAATTCAATTCAAATTACTTTATTAAACCCAAAAGGGAAATTACAGGCCACCATAAAAATAATAAGACATGATAATAACGAATAAAACTTGCACCAACAGAAGACTCAGTCACGCACACAAGTAAATCTTATTTCGCACATTCACACACACACAGACACACATCCGTGTGAAGGTGGAAATCCTTATGTCCGGTTGCGGTGCGGTTGCGGTCCGGCAGCGACACGGCATGTGCGTTTTCGCATCCGGAAAACGCAATGTTTGAATCCATATATACTGTAGGACAACAGCACTTTTCCGCCTTTTTGTTTTGAGACAGCATAGCAAAATGACACCTGTCCATTCCCAACTCGCGAGGTTGATCAAAGAAGAAAGGCTGGTACTTTTGCTCTTGCTGTTAGCAAAGAAAAGAAAGAGCAAATCAACTTGTCTGTCGTGGTCTTGTTCGGCGCCATTTTGGTTGGAACTACCACCAAAAGTCCCAGCATTCCGCTGGATCTAGTGCCAGTTCATACAAACAAAACATTCTGGCGCTAAAAAAAAGTGCCACGCTCCCCTTTTTTTGCCGCACGTCAGCCATGCGGCATGCGGAAAAATCGCTCCAATGTCCGATTTTTTATTTGCCGCAACGGTACCGCAAACTCGCCGGATCTGTCCCGCTCACAGACCTAAAAAAAGATAGACCCACCGCCGCACGCTGCCACCGCTGCTTGCGAGTGTCGCTATCGCGGCCATCTTGCGAATACCAGAACTCAGAGGCTCTGTGTACAGGACGCCTCGTTCGAAATACAAAGTTCTTTAGAAAGACGTCATCAGAAATGTGACTTAAGATAAAGTGGACCAATGCTATGCGCGCTATGTAAACAGCTGATAGCGTCTGGCACTTCCAGGTACTCGCAGCATGGCGCGCGGCGGCGTCACACTTCCAGCACCGCAGGGGGTCTATCTTTTTTTTTTAGGTCTGTGGTCCCGCTGCCGCAACGTACCAGTAATGGATTCACGTCAAGAGATTTACGTTGAAGCGATTTTTCCCGCACCGCAACCGGAACGCAACCGCACCGCAACCGGGCATATGGATTTTCAGCTTAAGTCTAAATCCACTCACGCTCTAAAAATGTAAAAGTACTCACAAACATGATGATATCTGAAACACTGTCACACTCATAAGCAAAACTTACTCTCTCACACACACACAAATAAAAGTCATGTGTACTCACACACATAAAAAAAAAAGAAGAAGAAAAAACAAGAAAGACGCTTAACGCAAAAAAACCCACTCTGTACTGTCCCATTAATGGGAAATTCGGGTTGCTTCCCCAGGGGTAAGCGTGTCGCCGTAGTGCAGCGTCAACTATTTTTCCCTAAGGTGCATATTTAACTAAAAAAAGAAAAAAAGGAAAAAAAAAAAAAAGGTGAGCAATGGTGTAACCAGGCCATCAGGTTAACAGACGATTCTGCTCCTGTCAATCCAAAGGGAAAGTCCCCAGAATTCAGCCAATCGCGTGCCTCAGCGTAATGAGCACAACACGTGGCATGGTCTCTGGCAAACATTCTTGCCAGACACTGCAAAGAGGGAAGCACGTGTAGTTCCATATGCCTGAAACTTGGAGAGAAAGCAATAAGTCCATTGACGTCATTTGAGGAAACAGCCTACTGCATGAGCCTCTTTCATCTTGAAATCACTCTGTTGTCCATAAAATGACGTCATTGACGTACTGGATTTCGTCAATACACGGTAAGTCCATTGACGTCATTTGGGGAAACAGCCTGTTGCATCAGCCTCTTTCATCTTGAAATCACTCTGTTGTCCATAAAATGACGTCATTGACGTACTGTATTTTGCCAATATACGGCAAAATAAAGGGGGCGGGGCTTTGCCGAGTGCAGTCGTCTATTATGTATGAGGTTAATCAAGATAACTCTTTTGAATGCAGCTCTAATAATAATAAACGGTACTTATATAGCGCCAAATTGTCATAAAGTGACTCAATGCGCGTACTCCCGCACTCATACCAATAAATATGCACACACACACACACACACACACACACACACACACACACACACACACACACACACAGAACAGCTGAATCAGGAGGAGGTAAGTGGGCCTAGTCTAAAGCCAGCCGGAACAGATGCGTTCTCAAGTCAGACTTGAAACGATCTGTGTCCGACAGGTCTCGCAGGTCAGGTAGGCAGTGCGTTCCAGAGTGACGGGGCAGCAAAGCTAAACGCGTGCTCGCCAACTGTGTTTTGATAGGCCATTACGCTAGTTCGGGGTAGAGGGTTAAATGACGACAACTCACGGGATGTGGGGGTAATCAGGAGAACTCTTTCGCATTCGGCTTGTCTGCCAGTGTTTCGGGGAAAACAAACCCTTCAGTTTGATTATCATCTCGTCTGTATCTGCAGCATGTTTCGTCATTATCTATGTGGTTAATCAAGACAGAGAGCGTACATGATTATTAGTTCGAGTGGTTTACCACATAATAAGCCACCAGATGTTACAATCGTATTGGCCGTAACTACAGAAACTCCGGCGAGGCAGCTGCGATGGAAACTGAAACAGCGAGTGTTATTTTTTTTCGTGGTAAACCAGTCGAACTAATCATGCTGTTTATACCACGAGCATTCAGACTCTTACCTCTGCTGCTCTAGTAGTATACATTTTCTGCGATATTTTATCTTTCACTGGACAAACACATTACAATCACGTGGTGCGAAGGTTCAGCTCAGTTCAGCTCAGCTATTTAAATTTGGGAATTTTAGAATTGCATTTATTTTTCAAATTTGATGGGCTGAACATTTCCAAACCAGAGGGGGAGGAAGCCGGAGTACCCGGAGAGAACCCCCCGACGATCGGCCCAAATGAACGGTGCCACATACGAGAAGGAAAAATTCTTCGCCCCGAGTGGGACTCGAACCCCTGACCTCTGGCATTGGTGACAAGTCTCGTAAGCACTAGACCACCGACCGCCCTACACGCTAGCTGGCTATATTGACTAGTCTCTGACAAAGTATTAGTCTGTATGGCATACTTTCAGCATCCACCACACTCTAAGAGAGTGGCGCACATAGAGGCAGCAGGTAGAGGCCCAACAGCGGCGGTAACTGGGTCTGATCTCAATTCAATACAATACTTTATTGTCCTCAAGAGGCGGCAATTCGGTTGCGGCGTAAAAACAGACAACAACCACCTACACAATATAACATGTCCCAATAGTTAAATATGTAATCTCACAACGATAACACGCACGCACACACACACGCGCGCGCGCACACACACACACACACACACACACACACACACACACACACACACACACACACACACACACACACACACACTCCTAATTACCATGCTCTCATTAAATACGCCACTATTAAGATGGGACTCAACCCTTCACTGTAAAAGTAATTTTATAGTAAAATAACTGTATCACAGAGCACACTCATACCCTCACACACACACACACACACACACACACACACACACACACACACACACCACATGCACCCACACGCACACGTGCACACACACTCACACACCCAATTTACACAAGCTTACTAAAGCAACACCACCCTTACCACATGGACAGCAATCAGCACAGGACCGTAGTATTACGTAAAAACATCTGACGAAATCTGCGACATTTTAATGTGCAAATTTCGACCGGCCGCGAGGCCAATTCGTCGGGGCCGAGTCTAGTCCCCAGACGCACCCACAACGCGTCACTTTCCGCCGCTCTATAATTCCTCGTGCGTGACTTGAACTTATACAATCGCGCTTTGTTAGCGGAGATCGAGAGCGACGGCTTAATTGGTATCAAGACTGCTCGGGTGACAACATTTTCACCTGCGTCGACGTCTCTCGGGTAGACGACCGCTTTTACGGAATTACACGTGCGTCATCTGGGAAATGAAAAGGTCCATTATGGGCGAGTGAACAACTGAAAATGGATAGATTATCCGCGGTTATTGCGTGTTTCCCGCATGTGCGAAAATGGCTTCCCATCTTGGTGCATGATTAGGCTGATTTTGTCAATAAACGAGACACGGAGCATGCGCGTGATTAGTGTATTTGTGTAAGCGGCTCTCCACGATTCAGGTTGAAGTTCATAGATTATGGGGCAGAACGATTCAAACAGAAGAGAGACAACTTGCTGATGCGCAAATGTCAGTTCTGTAAATGACGATTGTTCTTCGTAGTATGGCAAATACTGAATAAAACCTGAAAATAATGGAAAAACAAAGAAATTTTCCCACAATCCTCGTAGGGTCAAACATCGGCCAATATCGTCCTCCTAATTTGACACGACTGACCAGTCAGGGAGAGAAATGGCGTAAAGACTGAACAAATGGACATCGGTCATTACTTAGCTGCAGACCTATCTCTCCCCGGAGGTCATGCTTTGGGTTTCCCATTCTGTTCCTGTGTCTGCTCTTCACAGACACCAACGCCATGATTAGTACGGCTTTCAATGCAACACACCGACATCTGCAGACTCCAACGTCTGAACTGGAATAGTTGCACTTGAAAGTGAGCCTGCGCGCACGCTCTAGTCTAATCGTCATGATTAGTAGAGCTTTCAATGCAACACACTGACATCTGCAGACTCCAACGTCTGAACTGGAATAGTTGCGCTTCAAAGTGTTTATTATTATTATTATTATTATTATATAGCGATGTAGCCTATTAATAAAAACAAAGTTCTAAGCGCTCAAAGGGTGGGTGGGTGTGGGGGTTTGGGGGTTTGAACGTCCTTCTCCACCACATACGGGTGATATCAAAGACGGGGCAACGATGAAAAAGCCAACACAGATATTTGGCACCATCCGGGATACGAACTCATGACCCGAGCATTAGAAGTCCAACGCTCTACCACCCCGGCTCCCCCAAGCGCTCAAAGAAAAATCAAATGAAAAGGAAGAAATATGTAAAAAAAAATATACTGAGCCGTAAGGTCAGGACCTATGCGCAACAACCCGTACATGCCGAGAAGAATTATTTTCTTATATTCTAAATGACAGACTTGTTTGCTTGCTTAGTTTTTTTCTCTCATTTTTTAAGTATGGGTACACCGGAATATAATGTTCTCTTCAGCCGTCATGGTCACCATTAGTAACTGTAAAAAACATTTGACGATAGTATGCATTACTATGGGAAACAGTGTACGGTAAGAACAGTTGCTTGTAGTATGCTTGCTTAGTTATTGACTTAGCCTACTCTCTTGCTTGCTGACTTTCTGACTTGACTTTCTTCCTTTACTTACGAACTGACTGACTGGCTTTTAACTTAGTTATTTACTAACTTACATACTAAAGTACTTACTCTCTTGCAGGTGGTTGCCTCACCGTGCTTCATCCTTTTCTGACGTCACCCGTTGACGCCAAGTTCAAACACACGTCACCATGACGTCAACATCAGAGGGCCTCGACACGTCCGTAGTAGCCTGCTTGAGCATCATTTGCATCATTGGCGTCATCACCAATATCATCGTCATTGTCGTCACCCTGCGGAAAGCCGCGGGGAAGAAACTGGCTACTGATGTGTTCATCATCAACTTGGCGGTCAGTGACGTCATCCTAGGGGGCATCACTCTGCCACTGATCATGATAGACGCCATTCTACCCGAGTTTACCAAAAGTAAGTAAACTAGTGTCCAAAAGAAACGATACCACACTGTTGTCAGAATGGTTTTGTGCAAAGTGATCCCCGAGGCCTAAAAACATAGGTTTACGTATCCCACGTCCCAAATACAGCGTCTGCGCTCGGGAATACCGGAAACATTTGCTAATGAAATGTACCACTCTGAAATTTCTGTATTGTTCTGCTTTTATTGTATATCCTTGCCAACCCTTGGTATCGTTTCTTTTGGACACTAGTTTATTTAGGACGGTGGCGGCGGTAGTGGGGGGGGGGGGGGGAGTGGAGGGGGAGGGGACAGGCGAGACTAGTCTACTTCTGTCGATTCCTGTTGTTGAGAAGTCATTCGAGTCAAGTCCGTGCAAGATGTGAAAAGCGGACAGATTACTTTGCCGCGCCGATGACGGCAACGCACGCTGAGTTATTCACTCCGTCCCGAAACATCGATCACTTTACCAATATGGACGTCTTTTGTACACCTGCCCCACTAGACTCTTTATACGATGAGAAAGGCTTTTGCGCTGGGATTGTGACTACAAAAATAACGGTGTGCAAAAATGCTGATAATTTGCCTGTCTGGACTACGTCGAAAACAGGAGGTTTTGAAGTTAGAGACCATTCAAGAGAGTTCCTGACCAATAGTGGGGGGCGAGGGAAGAGTGGATGTGTGTGTGTGTGTGTGGGGGGGGGGGGGGTAGTGTTAGGGTATGGGAGACTGGTAAAGGGGGTAGGGGGTATGTTTGGAAGGGGTTGCGGGAGGGGGGTGGGTTTGTTTCTAGATACATGCAACGTTCAGGGTCCGATGCTGCGGCCTCTGGATTGTGACTACAAAAATAACGGTGTGCGAATGTTTTCCATTCCGCGGGCCCTCCCGAACGGGACGGGATCATGGACGTGCAAACTTGATATTTACGACTGCGTGTGTACACGAGGGTGACGCCGTAAACGTGTCAGCACGTGAATTTGACTCGATTTGACAAGGAAAACCCCCGCTTAATTCCTGCAAGCAAACAGCCTTAGAGCTTTGTAGGCGACGGGTTTTCCCTGCAGAACTCATCACGAACATAGAGATTTTCATGAACACTCATCCGTTTCCACGCAGGAAATAACAATGTCCGACAAAATTGTCTGCTAAAATGCATTCAACACAAAGGCACGGGATAAGCTCGCTTGTAGAAGGAAAATTTCCGACAAAATTGTCTGCTAGAATGCATTCGGCACAAAGGCGCGGGATAAGCTCGCTTGTGTGAGGAAAATTAGACGCATCTGGTTTACAGAAGAGAATAATAGTCGAACAAAACTGGCCCCAGGGTACAGCGCGCGGCTCAGGCACCACGTGAGCTGATGATATTGCCAGTCTGTGTAGCATGCTACGCCGTGTTTTCTGGCAAAGTCCATTGACGTCATTTGAGGAAAAAGGCCAATACTTCAATGTCTTAATTCATATTGATATCATCCCGGCTGTCCTAACATATCGCCATGCACTTACTGTTATTCGTTTTGCGGTCATCGCACTGACCACGGGTGACTGATAAAGGCGGATCAGAAAAGTGTGTGTGGGGTGGGGGGGTGTGGGGGTGGGAGGGGGAAGGGGGCGGGAGGGTTGTTTGTAGATTTTCTACGATCATGCAAAAATACTGGTAACTTGCCTGTCTGGACTTCGTCGAAAACAAGGGGAGCCGGGGTGGTCGAATGGTATCGCGTTGGACTTCTAATGCTCGGGTCGTGAGTTCGTTCTCGGCTGGGGCCAAATATTTGTGCTGGCTTTTTCATCGTTGCCCCCAAACACCCACCCATCCACTCGTCGAAAAAAGGACAAGGGGGGTTGGGGGCCAGTCTATCCAGCAGGCTGCGCCGTGTTTTCTGGCATAACACAGTATAAGTCCATTGACGTCATTTGAAGGGTGGGGTGGGGGGTGTGGTGGGGTGGGGGGTGGGTGGGTGGGTGTTTGGGGGTTTAACGTCCTTTTCCACCACATAGACGTCATTTGAAGGAAGAGGCCATTACTTTAATGTCTTTCATACTGATAACATCCAGGAAACCCTATACTGTTATTAATTTTGCTATTGCCAGACACTGCGGTCATCACACTGACCACGGGTGATAAAGCCGGGTAAAGGAGGGGGGGGATGAGAGGGGGAGGAAGGAGGGGGGTGGGTGGGGGGGAGGAAGGGGGGC
This sequence comes from Batillaria attramentaria, assembly GCA_018292915.2. Classification (NCBI taxonomy): domain Eukaryota; kingdom Metazoa; phylum Mollusca; class Gastropoda; family Batillariidae; genus Batillaria; species Batillaria attramentaria. The sequence goes on from JACVVK020000144.1 coordinate 707,675, forward strand.
GGGATGGGAGTGGGAGGAAGGGGGGAAGAGAGGGCTGTCTGTAGATTTTCTACAATCGTGCAAATATACTGATAATTTGCCTGTCTGGACTTCGTCGAAAACAGGTGGTTTTGAGTTCACAGACCATTCAAGAGAGTTCCTGACCAACAGTGGGAAGGGGGGGGGGGGGGGGGCAGGGAAGGGTGAATGGGGGTGGGGGGGGGGGAGGTGTGTTGAGTATGGAGGACTGGTAAGGAGAGGGGGGGGGGAGTAGGTTTGGAAGGGGAGGGGAGGGGGGGAGGGACAGTGGCGACTAGTCTACTTCCGTCGATTCCTGCTGTTGACATGTTATTTGACTCAAGTCCGTGCAGGATTTGAAAAGTGTACAGATTACTTCGCCGCGCTGATGAGGGCAACGCATGCTGAGCTATATTCACCACATAATAATTTCCAACAAAATTGTCTGCTAGAATACTTTCGGCTGTCTGTAGATTTTCTACAACCGTGCAAAAATACTGGTAATATGCCTATCTGGACTTCGTCGAAAACAGGAGGTTTTGAGTTCACAGACCATTCAAGAGAGTTCACGACCAAGTGTGTGTGTGTGTGTGGGGGGGGGGGGTGGAGGGGGGTAGAGTATGGAAGACTGGCAAGGGGGGGGGGGGGGGTATGTTTGGGAGGGATGGGGGGGGGGGGGGGTGTTTCTAGATTCTCTAAATACATGCAAAGTTCATTGTCCGATGCATAAATGGGAATTAGACTAGATTGAGATATAGCTCTAGTTCAAGACATGACGTGGGGACTGTTCCTGATCAGTGTGTAGTAACGCTTAGGCCCTTCTATTTGTCGTAAACTTACCTTGTTCTCCGTTCATGCATCTCGTACTGATCCTTTAATATTTTAGTCTCAGTTTAATGATGCAACTCTTGGACTTAACTTGAGTCGTTGGTCTCCTTTCATGCATCAAGCCCCAGGAAATGGTTGATTTATTTGTGTGGAAGACAGGAAATTTTGCCTCATGCAGAGACAATTCAAGGCCTTTCAGTCGATGATGATGATGATAATAATAATAATAATAATGAATAACAAACGGGTTCACAATAGCAAATGTCACACACTTTAAAACGCCCCCCCCCCCCCCCGAAACCCCCCCCCCCAAAAAAAAAAAAAAACAACAACAAAAAAACAACAACAACCCAACAAAAAACCAAAAAAAACAAAAACCCAACAAAAACAAACAAACAAACAAACGAAAACAACAAAAAACAAAAACAACAAACAAACAAACAAAACAAAACAACAACCAAAACACAACAACAAACAAACAAACAAAACCAACCAATCAACCAACCAACCAAACAAACAAACAAAACAAAACATAAACAACAAGCCCCCCCCCCCCCCCAAAAAAAAAACACACAAAAAACACACACACACACACACAAAAAACAACAACAAACAAACAAACAAACAAACAAAAAACCAAAAAAAACAACAACCAAAAAAACAAAAAAAACAAAACAAACACAACAACTACAACAACAACAAAGAAACAAAACCCAAATAACTAACCAACCAACCAACCAAACAACAACAGCAAAAACCCAGATACATAAACAGTTTGCATACATACAAGACAGAGGCAACTTGAAGACAATACACCTCAACATGCGGCTGACACCGATTAGATGCACAACAGCGGTCAAACAACATCCGTTATTGATTTTTGAACAGGTGGTTTCTTATGACGGTGGGCAGTGGTTGGTATCAATCTCCACTCCACTACCACTACCCAGTACTTTAAAATACGATTCCCGAACTAGCAAAGGCTGTTATTTTATTTCGCAGTCGAAGTCTCGCTGACTTCACAGCCCTCAACCAAAAGCTATTGCTACATCATCTTGTGTGTGTGTGTGTGTGTGTGTGTGTGTGTGTGTGTGTGTGTGTGTGTGTGTGTGTGTGTGTGTGTGTGTGTGTGTGATGCTTCACATTATGTGTTTGTAGTTAAATGTATGTGTGGAAGCATGTTGCGTGTGTTTCTGGGTGAGTGAGTGTCTGTTCATTGTAAGGCGCCCTGAGCTCCCGCGGGAGGGAGGGCGTCCCTTAAGTACCCATATTATTATTTTTTGTATTATTATTACTTCATCAGCGTTCTCTACGCACAGCAGTCAAAGAGCAATTTTTAGTGATTTTCAGATAGCAAAGACCCCCTACCCTCCATCCCACCTTGCCCCCCCCCCCCTCCCTCTAAAAAAGAAACTGACTGACTTCTCTATGGCTTCGTCACTTCCTTCTGCAGACATAAATAAGGGACGACAGTGTAAGAGAATGTCTGAGGAGTTTTGGTAGGGTATTCCGAGTAGCAGGACCAGACTAAGAAAATGAACGCTTCCCGGAACTGCGTAAGTTAAAACGAGGGACGCATGGGTGACCTGCTTCCTGGGAGCGCACGTCGTATGAAGGTGCGTTAGACTGCAGAGTCCCGTAGCAACAAGTGGGAACCTTATAATTATTCGATCCTAGCCTACACTGGGAGCCACTGAATGCAGGTCTGTGAGGAAAGGGTTTGCATGGTCTCGCTTGGATCTGCGGAGGACTAGCCTTGCCGCGTTGTTCTGCAGCCTCTGCAAACGGTTGATTTTATCGTCAGGCAGGCCAGACAATTCCATTAATCCCCATAGAATTCTGGAACCTTACGAATCAGTTCCCGTTTTAACTCCATGCAGCAGGAGAATTGTCGAATCATTCAAGTTTGATTTCTATTTCGTCACAGATGCTGTTGCGTGCAAAATCAAGATGTCGATGCCTCTCTTCAACATCATGACGTCCATCTCCACAATGGTGGTGATCTCTTTTGAGCGCATGCGCGTGATTGTCAGGAAAAGACAAGCCAGTCTCAGGCAGGCGATCATTGCCGTCGTCATCACTTGGGTTTTCTCCCTTGTCATCACAGCTCCGCAGCTGTACGAGTATAGAATCGTGGAGAAATGGGAAGAGGACGAAAACGAGACAGAAATTACTTGCAGCTCGACTGGTTAGAGAATTTTGTGTCCATGCTGTTTTTCTTGGTGGTGGTGTTGTGAGACTAGTCAGTTTCACCAGTGTATGTCTGTCCACTGTTTGTAAAATGTGCGTGAGTGTCGGTGAGTGATTGGCGCATTGAGTTTATTCCAAAGAAATGCGCCCTTTAGCTTACAAATGCCATTTATTATTATTATTATTATTGTTGTTGTGAGTGATTTGGCGGCAGAAGGGTGTGTGTGTGTGTGTGTGTGTATGCATGTGTGTTTGTGAGTGTGTATGTAAGTGCGTGCATGAATGTGTGCGTGCGTACATGTTTTTGCGTGGTTGTGCGTACATGTGTGTGTGTGTGTGTGTGTGTGTGTGTGTGTGTGTGTGTGTGTGTGTGTGTGTGTGTGCGTGCGTGCGTGCGTGCGTGCTTGCTCGCGCGTATGTGCGTGCCCTATGTTACCATCACTACCATTATGCCCTTGTGACACCAACACATCACAAAATACTCACCCAGACATCAGTGGAAGACGAAAGCTGGTTGGCTCTCACTTTGCCTATATTGCCTTTTTGAATTTTTTTTAGGTGTTGACCCGACTTTCATCAAAGCTTATGCGTCCATTGTTCTCGTCCTGGCTTATCTGCTGCCGATGGCCCTCGTCATCAAAAACTACACTCACGTCATCATTATCGTCAAACAGGTGAGAATTTCACAAGAGAAGCTTACCCTCGATGTGGCCAGGTTGTTCGTTTTTGATTGTACTTTGCAAGATTCCAAGATTGTTATTCCTTTCTCCCCATTAACGTCGGGATATTTATAACAATGAGTGCGGTCCTTTCACGCAGTCACGCAAACAGCATGGACCTCCATAGCATCATCATACCATCATCTGCATCCTCATTCTCACGCATAATAAAAAAAGGAAGAATGCCACTGGAGCTGGCGAAGAGTAGGAACAACAAACAAACAAACAAACAAACAAACAAACAAACACCAAAGATACAAACTTATTTCAGGTTCCATTAAAAAAAAAATCTATATTTTTTTTACAGGCAAGCCAGAGACCCGGTGCGATCTCGAACAACAAGCTCCGTGTTCTCGGCGTGCTGATCGCTCTCACTGTCGTCTTTGTCCTCCTCTGGCTGCCCTACTTCGTGCTTTTTGTGAATGAGGTCAGCACCCATCCCACGAAATGCACGTGCATTTGTGATGAGCGTCCACAAAAAGTCTATACAGCCAGTTTTGAGAGAGAGAGAGAGTGGGTGGGTGTTTGGGGGTTTAACGTCCTTTTCCACCACATACGGGTGATATCAAATACGGGGCAACGATGAAAAAGCCAGCACAAATATTTGGCCCCAGCCGGGATACGAACTCACGACCCGAGCATTAGAAGTCCAACGCTCTACCATTCGGCCACCCCGGCTCCCCCATGAGAGAGAGAGAGAGAGAGAGAGAAAACAAACGGCCAACGGAGGCTCAATCTTAGCGCATTGAGATATTTTTCGGGTCCTTAAAACAAATAATATCACTTCTTTGAAAGTTTCAATACTGAATAAAACTTATAAACATATAAAAATAGCATTTACTAGAACCAGGCAATACTGGCATGACTCGCATGTCACACCTTTACCGGCCGCTTTTCAACGCCATTTTGTTTTAGCAAACATATCTCAGGCCCACAACATCCTACGGAAATAACTGTTTTACCAAACGAAAGCTTATTTTCTTGCACATTGAATTGAGCCCATATTATTATTATTATTATTATTGTTGTTGTTATATTATTATTATTACAGTAAAATCCGGTTATAGCGGCCACCCTTGGGACATGAACTTTGGTGGCCGCTATATCCGATGTCCGGTATAAACAACACATCGGATATAGCGGCCACTTTTGTCCTGGTGGACGGTATATCCGATGTCTCCGTATATTACGGACATTTACCGGTATATCCGATATTTCCGCAAATAACGGACACTCTCTCTCTCTCTCTCTGCGAGCGAGCGTGCGTGTGTGCGTGCGTATGAACGTGCACGCGAACGTGCGTGCGTGTGTATCGTTTAGTGTTTACAACCTAATTCGTTTTACGTTCAAAATCACGATTTAACTGACATTGATCAGACATTTAGATGAAAATAAAATAAAACTCATTGTTATTTTTTTATTCACACACACACACACACACACACACACACACAGAGAGAGAGAGAGAGAGAGAGAGAGAGAGAGAGAGAGAGAAACGATCACGGCAACACGATTTATCAATTATATCATTTTATTTTTCATAGCTTGCCCTGCCAGCTGCTCCACAGCCTGTGGACAGCTAGCCTTACTGTACCGTGTACAGCTAGCCTTACTGTACCGTGTACACATTCCAAAAAAAGTCGTGAATAGCTGGTAATGCGTCCATACTGGTTGGAATTACACAAAAATAGTCACGTTCACACTACAGTCGAACACGCTTAAGTCGAATTCGCAGGGGAAATGGATTTTAGTTCGACGTATCCGAAGTTTGACTTATCCGTGACGACGGATAAGGTCGAATTTCGACTCTAGCTTCGAGTTAAGCGAGTTGCACCTTTTCACCCCCTGATTCGGTTTGGAAACTGAAATTTATTTTCTCTGGTCAACATGAGCTTACTGCTGCTGCGTTGGTATAGTTCGCCCCCTTGTGTCATTTGCATCTGCTGTAAATGCACTGCGACCGTCCAGGCTAAACGACATAGCGATTGCACCATTACCACAAGGTAACCCCAACCCTAAATCTAAACCTAACCCTAAACCGATCTAAGCAGGCGACCTCTACTGAATGAGTGTGGATGCGTTTGAATAGTTTGTCCAGTACGGCCCAGGGGTGCGAACTATACTGAGCCTTACTGCTAGGATTTGTTATATTCAATACGCTCGTGTAAGCTGCCATGTCATCGAATCTCCGTAGCTATTTTGTTCACTTTGAGTTCACTTTCAGTTCAGAGTATTGGCTTGGTCTTACCATAGTCACACATGCAATGCAGAGGAAAGAGAAAGCCAAGTTTTTCTGATGGCTGTTTCGTTCTGACATGAAAGCTGCCTGGCACCAAACGGTGATAAATTTCCAGCTTGTTTTCTTCTTCTTTTCTAGTTTCACGGACTCTTATTCTGCTTGTAAGATCAGCAGCGTCATCTCTGTGTGTGTGTGCGCGCGCTGTGTGTGTGTGTGCGCGCGCTGTGCGTGTGAGTGTGTGCGCGCGCTGTGCGTGTGAGTGTGTGCGCGCGCGCGCGCGCGTTCGCAGTCGTATGATCGCATATGCTCAATAAATTCTAGTGCAACGTCATATAAACACACGCACTCAAATAGACAAAAGATCCAACTCTAACGGCACCAACCGGCAAACTCTCTCTCTCTCTCTTTCTCACACACACACACACACACACACACACACACACACACACCAGGAATAACTCACTGCTTGCCCTCCGAACCCGACGGCAAATCACCTTCCTAACACTGGCGACAGAAAACCTCAGAGATCAGGGGCACAGAGTCAGAGCTCACGCCTAGCTCTGTTCTTGCACGTGTTTCTCGCCAATTTCGTGTTCTACCACCCAAGCTAACCAGCCCTAAGGCCCACAGGACACATAACACTGTCAACCTGAACTTGCACGGAAAATGTAAAATCTCCGTGCAAGCCGTGTTTTGGCGCTGATGCATCAGAAGGACAAAAAGAAATTCCCGTGCCAGCGACTGGTACGACTTATCCGAGGCTAAAATTGCAGATTTCGTTTGACATAACCGAGTTTTGACTTATCCGTTTTTGAGTACTCGTTCGACTTATCCGTGGAAATTTTAGTCATACAAAGAGCAAGTTTGGCCGGGAAAAACTTTTTGCTTCGACGTATCCGAAGTTTGACTTAAGCGTGTTTGACTTAAGCGTATGGGTCTGTATTTTGCAAACATCTATAGCGAAAGCCTTTAATTCCCTAAAGGAAACATTGAACGCTGAAAGGCTTACAGACAAAAATACGAAATAAATGGATAACACAAATTAAAATGCAGACTGAAATGCAACTAACGGCATGAAATAATTGTTTAAAAAAAAAAAAAGTTATTTAAATTCTAAAACCATTCCTTGCGTTCTGTAACAAAACAATTCTTGTGATAAAATCTTTGTTTACAGTTTCTGAAACCAGAGAGTCTCGTGTAGACTCACTGCTGAAACTAAAATTCTGACTCTATGCCAAGAGAGATTATGTTAAACTTGAGAAATTTCTGCACGTAAATTTGAGAGAAAAAAGAACAAGAATCTTTTCCTTTGCAGTACTTGATCTGTCTGCCTTGATATCTTACATATAAAATCGTACATGATGAGTTACAAGATTCAGAACAAACTATGTCATCACAGTGCGAGCGCGCACCGCTGTCGGTGTCCGGTATATCAGGCTCTGGGACAAGAAAGGAGACAGTGGTGTCCGGTGTAATCGATGCAATATGCGCGCCGGCCGTTTTATCCGGAGAAAAGGGGCCCTGGGGACGAGAAAGGGGTGCCGGTATAAGCGATGTCCGGTATAACCGGTGGCCGCTACAACCGATGGGTTTCTAGTCATGTTAAAGAAGGCCCACGGCAGGGGAATGCCTTTGCCCTGTCGGTATAACCGGTGTCCGGTATATCCGGTGGCCGTTATAGGTGGACCCGACTGTAATATGATTGTAATTATTATCATCATCATCATCATCATCATCATCATCATCATTATTATTATTATCTTCATCATTATCATTATTATTATTATTATCATCATCATCATTATAATAATAATTATTATAATTATTATTATTATTATTTCCGCAGGAGCTAACAGGGACAGACGACTCCAGTCTTTCGGCGAGCTTGCCTCACGTGATCAAACAAACCTTCGTGGCGCTGTCCGTCGTGTCCAACCCGATCATCTACGTCCTTTTCCTGCCCGGCTTCCGCAAGGGACTGACCAATCTGTTTCTCTGTAACAACCAGATCACGCCGAACACATCCGAGTTTGCCGGACCTAGCTCCCTAAGACCTGGCTTCAACTCTGACCATAAAGTCGCAGGTATGCCCCCAACCAGTTCACGAGACGGCGTCCATAGTCTGAGCACTAGTGATGAGTGTCAGCCCAACAACCACGTGCACGGCAAAGGGTTGTTCTCTGTCCAACCCTTTCAGATCAAACCCGGAAGAATGGCGGGCCCGGACAGTGAAGAAGAATCCGCCTGTGACCTTGCCCCGATGAAAACGCTGCGTCCGAGAGGGGCCTTGGCCTCAAATGTGTAGACACAGTGAGGGGCATAGCGTAATATTTGAACGCCGTGTTTTTTTTTGTTTTTTTGTTGTTTTTTTTTTTTTTCAAGTCAAAGTTTATTTCAAAACCCCGTTGGGGGTACATGAAACAAGAAATTAACATATACATCAAACTCACCACACCGGCCAACATACATTATAGTCACTCGCACACACGTTTTGCAGGACTCATGCAAACATACATACATACACACACACACACACACACACACACACACACACACACACACACACACATACATACATACATACATACATACAAACATACATACATACATACATACATACATACATACATACATACACACACACACACACACACACACATACATACATACATACATACATACATACATACTACGTACAAATAGATAAATGTACATAATGGAATGGAATGGGATGGGATGGGGTGTGCCTAATACACATACCTACATGCATACCACATACTTGTGTTGCTGTTGGTAAATTTGAATGAAAGGGAGATGGTTAGGCGTTGGTGGTGGCGGTGGTGGTGGCAGTCAAAGGTAACAAGCGGCACGCATGTTTAATTTAAGTCTTCAAAACACCATGTGAAGTATATCCAACAAGTATTTTCTGATGAGTGGCCGCCTCGTCTGTAGTTAGTTAGTTAGTTAGTTAGTTAGTTAGTTAGTTAGTTAGGGCTTAACGCCGCGCAAGCAAAGACTAATTCGCGGCTAACAAAAGTCCCGTCCTGCCAGGTCCTTTAAAACATAAAAAAAATTCCACGGTAAAACAGAATGTTACTTTATAGTAAAAATCTATCAGGTTTAAATGAGAGCTATCTTATAAGACTTAAAAACTGGACATAGGCGGCCAATGAGAGGCGAAAGCCTCTCTTGAGTTAGCTCGACCTGTTTTGTTTCATTAATTTTGGCTACTTATTGTGTATTACTTTAAGTCGGATTTTTATATATATATAAAACTCAGAAATATATGGATGGGTGGGTGGGTGTTTGGGATCGGAGTTAAACATCCTTTTCCACCACACAAGGTGATACAGAAATATAGGGCTCTTCACTGGAATACGAGGAGCCGGGATGGTCGAATGGTAGAGCGTTGGACTTCTAATGCTCGGGTCGTGAGTTCGTATCCCGGTTGGGGCCAGACATTTGTACTGCCGTTTTCATCGTTGCCCCGACTTTGATATCACCCGTATGTGGCGGAAAAGGACGTTAAACCCCCAAACACCCATCCGCCCCTCACTGGAATACTTTAATCTGGTGAACAACACAAATCCCCTTACAACAAGAATTAAGCAAAGCACCACACGGGGTTAAGGGTTGTTGGGTGTTTGGGAGTTTAACGAACTTCTCCACCACGTAACGGTGATACCAAAGACGGGGCAACGCCGGATGCAAAAGCCAGTATTTGGCCCCAGCCGGGATTCGAAATCACGACCCGAGCATTGGAAGTCCAACACTCTACCATTCGGCTATCCAGGCTAAGGGGTGCTGAAGTATTATACTATGATAATTATATTGATAATGATGATGATAAGGATGATGATTATTACCCGATTTGTCCCTCCGAATTTCACTTAATGAATGTCAGCTTGAACAGTTTACGTGCATGCATGCTTGTGTCAACAAAGGCAAGACCATGAAAACAAGTCAGTACGTGAATTTTCTTACTCGATTTTTGAGGAAACCACCCTGAGAAACGAAATTGCTATTTACAATGTGATTTGGACCCTGTGAATCAGATCCTTAGGCGGAAACTACGCTCAGACCAAGCCAAAAAATCTGTTTCCAATCACCTGGAAAAAATTAGGTTGCGTAAGTAGTTGTTTTTTGGTGGGTTTCTTTTTATCCTAGCACTATTTTCAAGGAAGGTTGTTGTTAGAAGGCAAACCAAACGTACTCTTTGCTACGTTTGAGCTCACTGACGCAAGCAAGCAGATGAAGCACCACAAAATCAACATTCAAGAGCTCGGAATTGTCCCTTTAAAGTGAGGAGTGATTTCCCTTCACTCTAATGAGAGTGATTCCCCTTGGTAACTGTCGTCTGCGTTAAGGGCCGTTGGAAAAAAATCGATGATCGGTCGGATGTGTGATCGGAAACAGACGTTGTTGTTGTTGTTGTTGTTGTTTGGCCTTAAAAAGTGTCGGGAAGACAGAGGCCCAACGATAGGGAATATTAGAGTGCCTGGTTATGGTCTTGTGAGTAGATCGAAATACTTGTCTCACGCTAGAGCCAAAACAAAGCGAAACGCTGTAAGCGCACTGCGGACTGGATATAATGTACGTCGTCTAGCCACTACTGTTATTGACTGGAGAAAATAAAAGCTCCTTAACCACATAGCTTGGTGGACGTCTCAGTACAGATAACGATGCGCACTGTGCGTCATCATCTGAGAAAGTGGCTAGATCTGCGGTAAAGTTCCTAGGAGTGAAAGTCAATAATGAACTAACGAGCTGCTCTTAGAGTCACTAACAACTCGTGTCACAACTATAATCTGTGCTGCTTATAGACTCTCAGGTGGTTGACATTTTCCCCACAGACATTCAACAATGTACTGACGCCATTGGACAATGTACTTTTCTTGCTTATTTCCCACCGCTGACGTCATTACAAAGGTACTTTTCTTGTTGATTTTCACCACTGACGTCATTAGAAAATGTATTTTTATGTTTGTTCTCTCCACTGATATCACTGGACAATGTACTTTTCTTGTTTCTTTTCCAGACTGATGTCATTGGACAATGTACTTTTCTTGTTTCTGTTCCAGACTGATGTCATTGGACAATGTACTTTTCTTGTTTCTGTTCCAGACTGATGTCATTGGAGCATGTACTGTTCTTGTTTCTGTTCCAGACTGATGTCATTGGAGCATGTACTGTTCTTGTTTCTGTTCCAGACTGATGTCATTGGACAATGTACTGTTCTTGTTTCTGTTCCAGACTGATGTCATTGGAGCATGTACTGTTCTTGTTTCTGTTCCAGACTGATGTCATTGGAGCATGTACTGTTCTTGTTTCTGTTCCAAACTGATGTCATTGGAGCATGTACTGTTCTTGTTTCTGTTCCAGACTGATGTCATTGGAGCATGTACTGTTCTTGTTTCTGTTCCAGACTGATGTCATTTGACAATGTACTTTTCTTGTTTCTGTTCCAGACTGATATCACTGGACAATGTACTTTTCTTGTTTCTGTTCCAGACTGATGTCATTGGAGCATGTACTGTTCTTGTTTCTGTTCCAGACTGATGTCATTGGAGCATGTACTATTCTTGTTTCTGTTCCAGACTGATGTCATTGGAGCATGTACTATTCTTGTTTCTGTTCCAGACTGATGTCATTGGACAATGTACTTTTCTTGTTTCTGTTCCAGACTGATGTCACTGGACAATGTACTTTTCTTGTTTCTGTTCCAGACTGATGTCATTGGACAATGTACTTTTCTTGTTTCTGTTCCAGACTGATGTCATTGGAGCATGTACTATTCTTGTTTCTGTTCCAGACTGATGTCACTGGACAATGTACTTTTCTTGTTTATTTTCTTGTCTCTCGTGTGTCGTGAGCCTGACTGGTACCAAATACCTTAGAAACAGGATACCATTACGAGCGAAGAGAGAACCAGTCCTGACACTGCAGTTCAAGCCGGTGTTTTGGTAATTGTGGTCCTAAAGGAGTGGTTTGCTCGCGTTGTGGTTACGTTCTTTATTGTTATATTGTTATTCACTGGGGCAAGTACAGCCTTCACAAAAAGTTAAGGACCACTTGCAAATATTATTCAACGTTGTCGTGGTGGCATGCTGGTGTAGTGCTGAACATCGCTGAAACGGCGGCTTATGTAGGCAAACAAATGAGCACAGTTCATAACCAGGGATGCATTCTTTGACCTGCATCTCATTTTTGCCGTGCAGAAAGCCCCAGGTATCGCTCACTGACCACTGAAACTCGGTCTAGTTTTGCCGAAATTGCAGATTTTTAAACGCGATAAAGCATGCTGTGTGACGCGCCCGTGCCATCCACACAGTGGTCGCCATGTTCACTAATTACCCCTTAACCTTGCTACCGAATTTTACGGGAAAAATCTTATTCGTTTATTTTTTTCTGATTTATTGAAACTGTCACCCATTATGTTGACTGGTCCTTAACTTTTTTTGAAGACTGTATGTTTTTTTTTGTCGTTTCAGTTGTTTCGTCATGAACATATGTGTCATTGTACATAAGACATTGAGACTTAGCGATTCACTTAAATGTTTATCCAAATCTCTGTCTCTGTCTCTGTCTCTCTCTCTCTCTCTCTCTTAACCTTTGACAGTACTATCTATCTCTGACAACGCTCAAATCGAGAGGTCGAAGTTTGGCTGTGAGCCAAATGTTTGTACTGGCTTTATTTTTTTTTTAAATCACCTTTTAGTGGTGGAAAAGGGTGTTTAATTCGCAAACAACCAGCTCTTGTGTACTAAGGTGAAAGGTGAAATATTAATGAATGGAACAATTGCATTTCGTGCCTACTCTCAGGGAGCAAACTGCACACACAACGAATGCCTTTCTAGTATTCACCTGATTATCAATATGATCATTATCATTTTCATCATAATGACGACGATGCTGTTTTCTTCCTGGTTCTTTTCTTTCGCTTACCCTGATATACCACTTAAAATAATAATAATACATAGTTTTTTGGTTTTTTTTTTTAATAGAGCGCTGCTCTCCAAATGCAAAGGACTCGCTACGCTTAAGACACACACACACACACACACACACACACACACACACACACACACACACACACACACACTATTTTCACACACTATTTTCACACACTCAAACACCCGATTTGGCAGGTGCAGCAACCATCAGGCGACTAAAAGTACACATAAGCAGACTCAGCAGGAGTTAAACAACAAAAACTTGACGGTAAAGAAAAGTCTTTAGATTGGATTTAAACATGGGCAGTGAAGGCTGAAGGCGGAGTTCGACTGGCAAGGAGTTCCAGACAGTCGGGGTCAAGAAGCTGAATGAGCGCTCTCCGGCAGTTTCCGTGTTACGCCTCGGAATTTTGAGAAAGTTTTTCGCTAGCAAAACGAAGGGTGCGCGACGGCTGATTCGGTCAGAGTAAAGCCGACAGATAGGGAGGAAGAGAGCCCTCGACGAAACGCAAAACAAGAGTGGCGATTTTGCACTTAACTATGTTTTCATTTGGAACTGGTGCAACACTTTTCTTTCGATAATGTTATTCCCTAAAGGGAGGCGATTTGGTATTCTTAGTTACGTCTTACACACTACGGAGTGTAAAAGTTAAGTGTAATATTGTAATAACTTTTACTCCTCCTTGCACCTGGCTGACAACCAACACTAGCGTGGACCAGCGGTGTTGTTAGAGTCGTCGTCGGTTTGAGCTTTACGTCCTATGGCTTGTCAGCCCTTAAAAGGACAAGTTTTCCTGGCGTGTGTTATCGACTGCTTGGTTTTGCGAGTGACTTGCTGGGTGGATATGGGCTGTTTTGCTTTGCTTTGGGCATCGTCAGAGGTTCTCTGCTAGGGGGTCAAGTGCCTGTCTGGGTTGTTTCTCGATGCCTTGGTCGTTTAATCTGTTAGTCATTGAGTCAATGAGTTCAAATAATTATCCCCTACTGGTTGACTGATTCGTTATTCACTGGTGCGAGTTTGCTTTTTTGTCGGTTCAATTGTTTCGTCATGGACATATGTGTCATTGTACATAGGACATTGAGATTCCGTGATTCACTGATGATTGTGTTCATCCAAATCTCTCTCTCTCTCTCTTTTGGTTGATTGATTGATTGATTGATTGATCTCATCAGATCCTCTACAGTTTCAAAATGGCGTCTTGAAATAGTCTAGTCAGCCCAAAATATATAAAAATACTGTAAAAGCTTAAAGACAAATGTAATTTTTTTTTTTAAAGACATGTCGTTGATCTCATGTTCCAGTTCAAACATGGGTCATTTGTTATTAAGATATTAAAGTGAAATAAAATGTAAGTTTAAAAATATTTTATGACGAGGTGATGACATTGTTACGATCGCCCAAGGGAGGCAACTCTCTACACTGACTTTTATGGATGAATAATATATATATATATATATATATATATATATATATATATATATATATATATATATATTTTAATGTGCGATACATGTAATAGCTATTTTAAATGGTGGATATCATTAACACTAGGATTTATATCAGGTGATATTTAACTCAAATTCAAAATCAAAATACTTTATTGTCTGTTTAAGAGAGACTCTAAAAAACAGAAAACGAATAGAAATTTTTGTTAACTGTTGTGCGTATTTTATTATATGTGTTTCTGCGTGTGATATTGAGTGTATTATCGGTTTGTTTCTTATGTCCATCACACCTAAATTTCCCGCTTGGGATAATAAAGATGCTTTCGATTTGCTTTGGTGTATATAATTATGATATCATCTCTTCGCAGTGACCTTCTAACGGACTTACAGCCAGTATAGCTACTGCTGTGATAAGAAAAAAATCTCTTTGCTGGTTGATTTCGTGGATGCTTGATCCAAGACAACGAATCACTGAGAAGGAAAAAACCAAACACGCTCGGTGACAAGGAAAGTGGACAGTTCTGAACAACTTTGTGGTTAACGTGGTATTTCACAGTGTGCACGGAAGCGGTGAGTTCTGTCGCATTCACCAGCACAGTACATTTTCAGCCTGTTTCACAGATTCGTGCCTGCATAAGTTGTCCCCGTGCATACACAGAACCACAGCATGCATGCATTTTTCGTGGCAACGTTTGTGCTCTGCCACGAAAAATGCGTGCTCGTTGCGACAAGGGAGACAACTCCTGCAGGCAATAATCTCTGAAACAGGCTGAAAATATACTGTTCCTTTGAATGCGACAGAATTCACCGCTTCTGTGCACAGTGTGAAATAGCACATAGAAAGTTGTTCAGAACTGTCCACTTTCCTTGTCACCGGGCGTGTTGGTGATTTGTTGTCTCGGCTCAGGTCTCGGTTAGCTTGTTTCGGGTGATTACAGAGGGTAAGCGTAGTGAAACCCGATGGTACAGAGTTGTAACAACTTTTTTTTTTCTCTCTTTGGGAGGGGAACGGTAGTAGCCCCATGAAAAGTTATCGCCAAACAAAGTTTGGCGTCTGCAACCCCAAACGCATTATAGGCGTTTATCCTCTGGCGAAATTCGATGGTGTTTTTTTGCTGTTTGGTATAGCACCTCCTACGGCACATGTGTACACGTGTCCCTACGGCACATGTGCACACGTGTCCCTACGGCACATGTGCACACGTGTCCTTACGGCACATGTGCACACGTGTCCTTACGGCACATTTGCACACGTGTCCCTACGGTATATGTGCACACGTGTCCCTACGGTATATGTGCACACGTGTCCCTACGGTATATGTGCACACGTGTCCTTACGGCACATTTGCACACGTGTCCCTACGGCACATGTGCACACGTGTCCTTACGGCACATGTGCACACGTGTCCAATCCATTATGGGCGGCATGGTATTCATGAGCGTAGCAGATCTTTTCTTTTTTTTTAAGGCCAGTCAGCGTCATACTTTACTACACGTTTTACAAGCACTGTGCGTTTAATGTCTATCAAAATTATTATATTATATTATAAGAAGAACTCTGTATCAAAACACTTGTGATATTGTTGAGAATGTTTTACATTGTGTTCGAAATAAAAACTGTTGTCCTGTGAAAGTGACTTCTCATGCAGTAGCCTTCTGTGCGGTATTAATTGCGTGAGTTTGATTTGACGTATGAGTCGCCGTGATGGCGCATGTCCATAGGCGGCGCCTAAATAAAACAAACGATAGAGAATATATATACAAGCTTACTCTCTATAATTATAATTATAGTACAGTATGTTTATAGAAGGACAGAGAGAGAGAGAGAGCCCGCAAGGTCTGTCTTAAACTGGCACGCACACAGGGACTGAGCGAGGGCCAAAAGTTGACGGCTTCGATTTTGACCACTACCAGTGCAGCAGCATTCTCGATAAAACTCCTCAGGCAGCTAGGGGAAAAAATAAAAGTGTCCTCCAACCAACCAACAACCAACTAACTAACTAACTAACTAACTAACTAACTAACTAACTAACGCTCCCAATACACGACGGCAAGCCCCGAGGCCGAAGCCACGCTCCTTTACTCTGCCGTGTATTGGCAAAAACACAGTACTATGACGTCATTGTATGGGGAAAAGTGGTGATTAATTAAAGACGAAAGTAACTGACGTTAATATGGCCTTTTTCCTCAAATGACGCCATGTTTCAGTCATATCAAACTACATGTACATGATTGTTTAGATCTGAAATGCGAGTCGGAACTGGTCCGTAGCAGGGTTGAACCCCGAGTCGCTTTTAACCCGGGTTGGTTAAATGTAAAGGAACCAACCGGGTTCAACCTAGTACAATTGGCATGTGTAAATAGCCTCACTCACTCACTCACTCACTCACTCACTCACTCACTCTGTAAACTTACAAGCCAATCAGTTAATCGCTCCAATAAATCTGTCCAATTTATTGTCAATGTTAGAATATTTTTTCAGGACACTCAGACAAAAAATGGGCTGGTAAAAAAGAAAAAAGCGCCTTCGCAAAACCGGTAATGATGGCACAGACAATTAGGTAACGACTCAAACGAGATTTTCAAACGTCGGACGACTGTGCATGTCTCGTATCATGTGCGTTCACTCGGGCTGATCGTCCGGGGTTCTCTTCGGGTACTCCGGCTTTCTCACCCTCTGCTTTGGATAGTTTCAGCCCACAAAATGACAAGATAAATGCAATTCTAAACTAAAACTAAAATAGGTGAACTGACCCTTCGCAACACGTGTTTGTAATGTGATTGTGATGTACGCCCTACACATGTGTGAGAAAATGCGTGTGATTCATGTGAGCGTGAGCGCGCGCATGTGTGTGTGTGTGTGGGGGGGGGGGGGGGTATGAGAGATGAAATGAAATGAACCTTAATTTTCCGAAGGTGGAAGTTTTTGGTCCGCAAACCAATATTACAACTTG
>JACVVK020000144.1:727500-765000 GCA_018292915.2 Batillaria attramentaria
CACACACACACACACACACACACACACACACACACACACACACACACACACACACACACACACACATCACCTACCCAACCACACACCCACCCACAAACACAGTACATGCATACCTTAGCTTCCACAGAATCAGTCACGACAGCACAAATAAATGACACACTCACATAATCCACCCACAAAACGCAACCACCAACAACAAATGTCACGTAGGCCACTGGCACACTCACAAAATCAACTCACTGTGTAAATTAGTCACTCAAAAACTTCACTCATCAAACTGTGTAAGTAAAACACCAGCAACCAAATCCACTCACACGCACTGATAAACTCCACTCACAAAATTGTGTTAAGTTTTAGCACACTCAAAATAAAACACCAACAACCAAATCCACTCACACGTACTGATAAACTCCACTCACAAAACTGAGTTAAGTTA
The DNA here is from genome assembly GCA_018292915.2 of Batillaria attramentaria. Classification (NCBI taxonomy): domain Eukaryota; kingdom Metazoa; phylum Mollusca; class Gastropoda; family Batillariidae; genus Batillaria; species Batillaria attramentaria. Next base: position 727,937 of record JACVVK020000144.1, read on the forward strand.
GCACTCTCAAACTGAAACACCAGAAACCAAATCCACTCACACGCCCTGATAAACTCCACTCACAAAACTGTGTTAGCACTCTCAAACTAAAACACCAACAACCAAATCCACTCACACGCACTGATAAACTCCACTCACAAAACTGTGTAAGTTAGCACTCTCAAACTAAAACACCAACAACCAAATCCACTCACACACACTGACAAGCTCCACTGAGAAAACTGTGCAAGTTAGCACTCTCAAACTAAAAATAGCAACAACTAAGTCCAATCGCTCGAAAAACTCCACTCACAAAAACTGTAAATTAACACTCTCCAAGTAAAACACCAACGACCAAATCCACTCACACACACTGATAAGCTCCACTGACAAAACTGTGTAAGTTAGCACTCAAAAACTAAAAATACCAACAACCAAGTCCACTCACTCGAAAACCTCCACTCACAAAACTGTGTACACCAACAACCAAATCCACTCACACGCACAGATAAACTCCACTCACAAAACTGTACTAGCTCGCACTCACAAACTCCGCTCACAAAATCGTTAACGGTCTGCAATCTCAGCAAAAAGCCGCAAACATTGCGTTTTTTTTTGTTTTTTTTTAAACTGCGACTCCTTCGACTGTGCATTATCCAGGCAACTCTGTCACAGTTGCAGAGTTTTCAGCGCTTCGGGGACCCTTATAAAACCAGAGCACGAGTGTGCCGTGACATTATTTGGCTTTTGGTCAGTAAGCGAGACACATCGCTACAGTGTCTAGCGGATCTTGAGTGTGCACGTACTTTCTCACTCAGTGTCAAAACGCCAACTGAGCTGTGAAATCAGGGTACCCTTGGCTTTTATTGGCGTTTCAGGGACGCTGAAAACTCTGCAGCTGCGACAGACTTGACTGTGCTTGCACGATCGACCCTGTAAATTTTTTTTCACACTTCGGAAAGCTTTTTGTTGGGAGCTTAGATCTTTAAGCTAGTCACTCACGAACTCCACTCACAGAAAGATGGAACATGAGACTCATTGCGGTCCTGGGGGATATCGCCAAGTTTATCAGGTAGCACGCGTGTGCACGGTCACTCCTCACATTCAGGTAGTTCTGAAAATGAAATCATACTGTCTCCATTTTTTCTTTTAGTCCATGCGTGTCCTATTTATTTCGCTCACACCTTAATCTAATTTGTTTAATCTGTACTTTGTTTTATTTTTATTTTGTATATTATGTTGTTATCTAGTCTTATGTTTTAATTCATTCACCGTTGGTGTGATACCACGACTGTGCTGGGGGCTGCACCAGTAGCGACTGTTGGGCGAGTGGTAGATTTTATTTGTTCTTCTGGTAAAAAACAAAAAACAAACAAACAAACAAACAAACAAAAGACAACCCCCCCCCCCAAAAAAAAACAAACAAAACAAAACATGAATTGCCCTACGGGGATAAATAAAGTATTTTGACTTGACTTGGTCTAATTTTGTTATCTGATTTTTTTTTTTTAACTTTATTGTCCCTTTCGGGAAATTCGGGCTACTTCCCCCGGGGGAAGCGCGTCGCCGCGGTGCAGCGCCACCTAATACCTATTTTTATTTATTTTTTTATTATTATTTTTTTTAACAATTTTGCTGGGGGAGGAAAGCTGGATAACCCGGGGAGAAACCCCCGATGAGCAGCCCGGCAGCCAGGAAAAACCGGTATCACATATCACAAGCTCGACCTGGGCTCGAACCCACGCTTCATCGCCATGACATTGGTGACGGCCGTTCAGTAGCGGAGCGGCTAAATCCGACGCGCTACCTATTAGACCACCGCTGACCCCATTTTAAGCGGAGTGAATGTTGTGTCCTGTGTATCTTTTTATTTTATTTTATTTTATTTATTTATTTATTTTACAGTAGACGCCTAGAACTTGTTGACCACGGATAAGCGCCCTATAAATGTAATTAATATTAATATATAAATTAGTCAGTTCATCAACCAGTCGGTCATTTCATCAATTCATCAATTTATCACTACCATCCAATCAAATTCCGATATTTTTGCTGTGATATGGACCTGGTTTGGTGGATAGTGGAGACTGTGATAGTGTGTTAATGTGATGAATGTATGTGTGGGGTATCTGAATAGCTATTTTAAATGATACACATTACTGATTAACATTAATTATATTAAAAATTAATTTCAGTGATACTTAATAGAAATCTTTATCTGAATTTGAGTGTGTTATGTACGTGCTTACCAAAGTTTCTAAATTTCTTTCGTTCTTTTTTTTCCAGCAATTCTTTCTCCATTTTACAATTTATTCAGCTAACATTCAATTTCTTTCTTTCTTTTTTATCTGCGGGGGAGGGGGCGACTCATTAGAATTTGGTCAGGGGCAGACAAATATTACTGCATAATTATATACTGACATGCGCAGTGTCTATCAGCACGGCCATGTTGTAACGAGAGATGAAAAGCCTGGCGTATGAGTCGGTGTGGTGACGCGTGTCCACAGGCGGCGCCTAAAAAGAACAAACGATAGAGAATACAATTATAATACAGTATGTACTTGTATATGTAGAGAGAGTCCGCGGTATGTCTCAATCTGGCGTGGAGCCGGGGGTGGCCGAATGGCAGAGCGTTGGACTTCTAATGCTCGGGTCGTGAGTTCGTATCCCGGCTGGGGCCAAAATATTTGTGCTGGCTTTTTCATCTTTGCCCCGTCTTTGGTGTCACCCGTATGTGGTGGAAAAGGACGTTAAAGCTCCAAACACCCACCCAACCTGTCTCAAATTGGCAAGCACACAGGGACTGAATGACGGACAAAATAGTTGAAGGCTTCTATTCTAACCACCACCAGTGCAGCAGCATTCTAGATAACATTTTTTCAGGCGGCAGGCCAAAAAAACAAAAAAAAAAAAGGGGGGGGGGGCTACAACAACAACAACATCAACGGGTGGGTGGGTGGGTGTTTGGGAGTTTAACGTCCTTTTCCACCACATAAGGGTGATATCAAAGACGGGGCAACGAGAAAAAAAGCCAGCACAAATATTTGCCCCCAGCCGGCGGGATTCGAACTCACGACCCGAGCACTGAGAGTCCAACGCTCTTCCATTCGGCCACCCCGGCTCCCCAACAACATCAACAAACAAACAAACAAACAAACAAACAAACAAACAAACAAACAAACAAACAAACAAACAAACAAAACAGCAACGACAACAACATCAAGCAAACAAACAAAACCAGCAAAGCAAAACAAAACAAAAAACGTTATCAAACAAACAAACAAATAAATAAACAAACAAACAAAACCTCCGGCCATCAAAAGCAGGAGAACACCGACCTACATTATAAATTACATTCAAGCTCACGTCCTCGTCTAGAAACGTACCTCCAATGTAGTTAAACCACTTTTGAACAGATTCAGACACCTCCCCAGAGAGAGAGAGAGAGAGAGAGAGAGAGAGAGAGAGAGAGAGAGAGAGGTGGGGTGGGTATTTGGGTGTTTAACGTCCTTTTCCACCACATACGGGTGATATCAAAGACGGGGCAACGACGAAAAAGCCGGCACAAATATTTGGCCCCAGCCGGGATACGAACTCATGACCCGAGCATTAGAAGTCCAACGCTCTACCATTCGGCCATCTCGGCGAGAGAGAGAGAGAGAGAGAGAGAGAGAGAGAGCACCTGATACACAAACTTCCTACGCGCGCTCCCCTCTCGCTCACTCTTCTCTCCTTTTGATCTGCATCTTTAGAACTTGTCTGGAAGAGAAACATACTCACCCTGCTAGGGAACCACATTTTGCCCATGTTCAGGCCTTCTGGAGAGGTAGGAAAGTGTTTGTATCGGACGGAGAGAGAGAGAGAGAGAGAGAGAGAGAGAGAGAGAGAGAGAGGCACAAATCAAGGGGAGAGACAGAAGACAGACAGACACAGAGACAGACAGACAGAGTTTTAAAAACTGATGCAGATACAAACACCACTTTACGAAATTTCTCTTGGAGGCTTTTTTTTAAAACGTTCATGGATTCTGAATGCATAATAAAATTAATATGTTTCAATTATCTATTCTGTCCATAGGATGGCTCTCTCTTTGCAACTTACTGGTGTGTGTCCGTGTGTCACGCAGAGACAGAGGACCAACACAGAAGCAGTAATCCACAAACAGGACAGTCTTCTCTGAGCCATTTTCAGTCCAGCGCTCTGAAGTCGGTGGATGGTTCTACAGTGTGAAGATAGGCGCTCTCTCCTTCAAGAAGTGAGCGACCAAAGTTCTCTCTCAAAGCAAACATCTCATGGGCGGTACAGTATTTGAAAAAGGGACACACAGTTTTATCTGTGCGTACAAAAACACTTGTGGCAATCGGCGTGCATGTATGGGAACACGTCGCGATCGAAATCCCACTTACTCTGAAGTGAAATTGGGAAGTTGTGAGAAATAAGCATAATAATGATAATAATGAGCATTGTGTGGGGATATGGGCGCTTTATCCCCCCCCCCCTCATATCCCTTGTGATTGATTGATGTTACGTGAGCAGTGTCGGTGTGTGGACCCCCCCCCCCCCCCCGGCATCCCCCGGCCTCAACTTACTTACTTATGCCTATAGCCCGTGGATGGGCATAGGCCATCCACAGTTGCACGCCATCGTCTCCTGTCCTGTGCTATCGTCTCTAACTCCTTCCAGCTGTATCCCATCTGCCGGGTGTCCGCGTCCAGGTCCCTCCTCCAGGAGTTCTTGGGTCTTCCACGTTTTCTTTTGCCTTGAGGATTCCAGGCAAGAGCTTGGCGCGTGAGGTTACCGGGTGGTTTTCTCAGGGTGTGTCCAATCCACCTCCATCTTCTCCTCTTGATCTCATCTTCAGCTGGTGACTGGTTGGTTCGCTGCCAGAGTTCGGTGTTGCTGATCTTGTCCGGCCAGTGTACTCTGAGTATTTTTCACAAGCATGAATTGATGAATGTCTGTATCTTTCTGGTGGTTGTCTTGGTCGTTCTCCATGTCATCCCCCGGCCTCAAGTAATAATAATAATAATTATATAACATTCTTATATAGCGCAGTATCCCCACGAGGTGAGCTCAAGGCCCTTCACAAGTACAGTCTAAGCTAATAAGAGTCTGCAACACGTACTGACATAACACACACACACACACACACACACACACACACACACACACACACACACACACACACACACACACACACACCTAGCTGCCCCCTCCCCCCTCCCACCACCTCCTCCCCCTCCTCCAATAATTATCAAAATTAATGGACCCCGGCGTCTATCAATAATAAGAAGAGGGTTTTCGACCCCGTCCGGCGTAGTCAGTCTGAAATTGTTAAAATCCTCCTTGACTCAAATCATTGTGGATTACTTACAACTCTTGGATTTTCAGATTTTCCTATAACTTGTACACGACACACAATGGTTTGGGTGTAACTTTGCTACATAAGAATACAAACTGCAGTTTTTTGTTTGTTTGTGTGTGTGTGTGTGTGTGTGTGTGTGTGTGTGTGTGTGTGTGTGTGTGTGTGTGTGTGTGTGTGTGTGTGTGTGTGTGTGTGTGTGTTTACAATACAATACAATACAATACAATACAATATCTTTATTGTCCATTTTACATTACGTAAAACAGAAATTTCTCTTCTGCAGTACAGCCTCTGACAGTGCATGAAAATAATAAGGATTATAGTAAAAACATTCAAATAACTCTCTCTCTCTCTCTCTCTCTCTCTCTCCGTCTCTCTCTTAAAGAAAATATTAGTGTTTTGACACAGATGGCTCACAGTACGCCGGAACGTTAAGGCGTAAATCACGAAACACTGAGACTTAACAGAATGGAGCCGATAACCGGGTGACCCTGTCCAATAATACCGGAGTTGACAGCTTCATTTATTGTCAAGTTCCCACCGGCCGACCCCACTGGGGTAGCATGTCGATAGACCATCTGTGCACCCCTCCCAAACTCTAGCCAATCACGGCATTCGCCGGGCAACGTCGGGCGTCCTGATATGATCTTATTATAACCCTCATAGTAGCCTGTCGACTTCAGGGCGTGTGCGTGAAAATAGAGTTGATATGATCTTCAAGACCTATGTATAGACGGGAAAGGTCATTTATACAGCTTAGTGCCGACCACTGATGTATGGCGTCCAACTGATTTGACACTGTCAATGTGGATGAGAAGAAAAATTCGAAAAATAGATTTCTAGACTAACCGCAGAGGTGAGAAGGCGGGCCGCTTGGTCACGGTCGGGAACTAATTTTGGTTAGTTGGGTGTTACGTCCGGCCACGCCACAAGCGGCCTAGTGATTGGACGGATTGAACACAAGTACACAGATTTACGAAGCACTCGTCATCCGCCATAACCGTGCAAACAATATTAACAACAGACAAATCAGTACTAAACTCGGAAATGAAAAAAAAAAAAAATCCTGAATATTACAGACTTAGAGAAAATGATGATGAAATCAGTGGTGATGGTGTCACGACTGACTCGTTCGTGGTCAGTGTTCGTCGTTACGGTCGTCGGCGTAGTCGTCGTTGTCAGTCGGCGGAGAGACTGACTCACCAGGCTGAGCCGAGAGAGAGAGAGAGAGAGAGAGAGAGCCGGAGAGAGAGAGGGGCGGGGGAGTGGAGGGGGTGGGCATGTGGTGGTCACGGTCACGTAGTGGACACCGGGTAGTGGCAGGAGTTACTATACTCGGCCAGTCAGTTATGACTGAGTGAGTGCCGACTGGTTTAGTCAGTGGAGATCCGGCTGATACACTACAGCAGGGACCTACACTGATCATAGAACTATCGCGGTAAGTCCCTGACACGGTAAGCAGGACTCAGTGACTATGCCGTTTTTGTCAGTAAATGTCAAGTTGTTGTTGTTGTCAAGTTTCAATTTTTTTTGTCAGCCTTTCAGTTTTGCCTAACTTGACGCCGGCGGCCGCCGGGAGTCAGTTCAGTGCCGGTTCACGGCACGGTTCGGCTGCTGAGACAGTGCCTCTTCAGTTTTTCAGCAAGTGTGAATATCATTTGCTAGAATAACTAACACAACCGTATCTGCCAAGTATTGTCAGCACCAGCGCTGTGTGAAAATAATGAAGCGATCGCACACCGCGATGTGATAAGCTTACTGTATAGCTTAATGCACGATCCCGAAACAAGGGACATAAATCCTGAGAACATTTCATCACGTGATCAAATAATCAACATGGCAACCTCGAGTACAGCGTCTGCTTTTTACGGGATTATCTTTGTGGTTTATGTGTATACATTGTACTATGACTGGGTGTATGTGGAAATTGGGCATCGAGACTACGCAGGAAAGTTCAAATTCTTGACATTCTGGAATCTTGTAAGTTGTTTTGGTCTGATTACAAGGCCTTGATTGTGAGTACCACGATTCACCGTGAAGGAAGTGAAAAAAAGTGTTGCTGGAAAAGTTGTCGATAGGTTGCCCAACTGTCAGCCTGGCCGGTGCAGATAATTATGAAGATCACACGGTGGCAGTCTTTCGATACATGACAGCATAGAAGTATGGTAAAGTTGTCGAGAAATGTCTTACATGCTAAGTAAACAATGGGCAAAATAATGTAGCAGACGACAATTTGTTTACACGCTAGACTCGTTCTTTGCGTTATCTCGGTGTATGTGAGTGCTGTCCCTTCCGAAAGCGTGGTCCAAAGGGTAGCCTAGGCTTCTCATGGTGTGACCTCTGCTACTCGGATAAATTAGCAGCTAATTCTGCAGACTACCTTTCTGCACTGCAGACCAAGCGCGCACTATCATTCTAGCAGCCAAAAAATGGCAGCCAAAGCTGGGGTACTCGGTTACTACGGCTGCATTGCCTTGGTGTATTGTTTTAGCTTATGGTATAACATCCAGTACATAACTGTGGGTAGGCATGGACACGGCACAATTTGGACCTATGACGGGTATGGGGGGAAGTTCAAGTATTTGACTTTCCTGAATATGGTGAGTGACATGGATATGTATAGTCAGTGTCTTAACTGTACACTTATGTGCTGTACATTAAATTATCTTTGCTCTGGTGAGTCAGAATATTCACACCTTGCCGACAGCACCGACGACCGCCCACGGCACAATCCCTGACAATACCCCGCGGGCTGCCAAGTCGTGGTCCACGCGTGACCAGTCACAGGCCAATTATCGCATCGTTACAGCTTAGCGCTGTGTGTGTGTGTGTGTGTGTGTGTGTGTGTGTGTGTGTGTGTGTGTGTGTGTGTGTGTGTGTGTGATGTCAGTACGTGTTGCAGACTCTTATTAGCTTAGGCTGTACTTGTGAAGCACCTTGTGCTCACCTTGTGGGGATACTGCGCTATATATAAGAATGTTATATAATTATTATTATTTCCGCATTCCGGAAATGCCTGAATATTCATCTCTTCAGTGCCTCACCCTATTGATTATCTGCAGTTTTTGTTTTGTTTTGTTTAATTCACTCATTATCTTTCCTTTCAAAACCTCTCCCTAAGTGCCATGAGCACTCAGGGTGGAGCTGTGCATTATATCATCCATCACCATCATCATCATCATCATCATATTCCAATGATTTTCGTTTTATTATCATCATGCTTATTACGTTTTTCTTTTTCGTCAGGTCCTCCAGACGGTGTATTTTGGACTGTGTCTGCTAAACTGTTTCGCTGGAAGCAGCTTTGGCGCGTCCCTTCCCAAAAGGAGATGTTCCACCCTGCAAAGACTACGGGACAACTTTCATGCCACGCTTGCCTTTCCTGTCGGCATGGTCTGGTTATTTTTATCATCATTCACCTCACTCGTCTTCATCGGACGTAACTTTGTATTGCACCGTATTTTAATTTTGATCCGTTCAAAGTAGAATTGATTGATGATGTGAATGCATGATGTATGAACTTAGATCTTTCAGACACTTTGACTGTCATCTTGGGAGGTTGGGATTTTTTTTTTTTTAAAAAAAAAATTTATGTTCGGCTTTGTTGGTTTTATTTTTCTTTTATAGGAAGGGAGAGTAAAAAAAAAAAAAAAAAAGGACAGGGGGAAAAAGCAATTACATGTAATACATAATCACATAGTTGTTCCAACAGCAAAAAGGCAAAAAGTACATTGTAGTACTGTGACACGTGTAATGAATGTGGTGTTTGTATTTTTTTTATTATTTTTTATTTCTCATAGGAACCAGTAAGGAAGAGCTGATCACGCTTTGCTATAGACCTGTGTTCACGTGAGCGGTGTACTTTTTCCTGTTTGCAAAGTCTTGTTTCCAGTTTCTGCAGCCTGGGAAGTTGAGAGAATCAGAGTTTTTCAGTCAAATGTGACTTTTTGACCAGCGGTTCTTTAGTGTGGTCAGTCGCACTGAGCCATGCAGGGCGCCTGGCGGGTCTGTGACTGTCCCAAGGTTGATCACGCCCCACCACAGTCCTTTTCCACACAGCAGATGTCCCTTAACTCTTAACGGCCCAAGCCCGACCACGCCCTATCCACTACATGACAAAACTTGTTAAAAAAGAACAAGCCACTGCACACCAGTGGCTTTCACTTCAAGCTACTATTACACAAGGTGTGGGCCTTCCCTGCTCAGCCCGAGACTGCTGCACATTGCATATTATAGTGGCTTGAAGTGGCTCCTCGTGGGGAGAACATTTCGAGTAAAAACACGGGTTTTGCTTGGGCTTTTACGAGTTAACTCTAGGGTTCTAACTAGGGAAACTGTCCCTGTAGCAGGTGACCAGCTCTTCCTTATTGTCTTTTGATGTTATACATGCTTAGTTAATGCTCTATCAATACTAGGCATGTTTAGCAGGACTTCGTGAGGAGGACTTCGCTGAGCAGCGTAGCCCATTTACATGTAAATTAGACACACCCGCCAGAGGCCGCGAGCGGTTCACGCGCTGCGATTCGCTAAGGCCCGATGCACACGAGCGTCAGCGTCATGATGCCGTGCGGCGGATCTCACTCCCGGCGGCAGTTTCAAGGCGCTGCCACGTGTGCATGACATCGGCGCCTGGCGTCAGGCAACGGCATCAATGGTGCCAGGCGGCGGAATCCTATGACGCCGCGTATAGAACACGTCCTATTTCTGCTGCTGACGCCGCGCTGCAGATTTGGTTTCAGCCAATCAGAAAGCAGTGTGGGTCAGCGTGTGCAGTGTGGGTCAGCGAACAGGCCGTGCAGGCGAAGTCATGCCGAAGGCAAGTGTGCACGCAAACGGCACACGCCACGCGCTCACGCGAGGCGTATGATGCGCGACAGCCTTCGCTGCTTGCTTCATGGTGCTGACGCTGACGCTCGTGTGCATCGGGCCTAATGGTACCCCTAACGTGCCTAATTTACATGTAAATGGGTTACGCTGCTCAGCGAAGTATGTCTTACGAAACCCTGCTAAACATCCCTGCTGTTGTCCCTGTAGGTTCGTGAATCTTGTCTCTGTTGGTGGCCACAATCACTCCAGGGAATGGAGATCGACAGCTGTTCAGGATTTTATTCCAAGGATGGGGGGATGCAGAAAATTTAACTGCAGATAAATATTTCAGATTATAAATTGTTTAAAGAGTACACAGAATATTAAGAAAGTATAAGCAGATAGAGTGGGCTGGTTGAGTATGAATCCCTATTAATTTCAGGGTGAATTTCCGAAGTAGAGAAATCAAAACCGCATAACAGGGGAAGCTATGTATAGAAAGATGGAGGGTCATTTTTGCAGAGCAGCACCGTGTATTAACATGCTGGTCCACTGCTTTCAGTTTTCAGCATGACTGCTGGTAACCTGTGCCATATACTCGTGCATTTCACTTCTCACTAACCCTCTGCATGAGTTCTCAAAATTATAATGATTACGCATATAAACACTCTTGCTGTGACTTGCCTTTTGTGAACTAACAAGCTTTTTTCAGCTTTTTTTTAAAAAAATCCCTTTTGGGAAATTTGGGCAGCATCTCCTGGGGGGAAGCACATCACTGCTGTGCAACTCCACCCAATACCTATCCTATTGTGCAGTTTTGCTGGGGAAGGAAAGCCGGATAAGCCGGACACAAACCCCTGATAAGCAGCCCTGTAGCTAGGAAAAGCCGGTATCACATATCACAAGTTCGACCTGGGCTCAAACCCACGCTTTATTGTGGTGACAGCTGTTCATTAGCGCAGCCGTGAAGTCTGATGCGCTGTCTAACACACACCACCACTCACCCCCTTCAACATAATTCTTGATTCGCATGTAAGCCATCAACTGTAGTGTTAAAAATCATTAACAAACAAAACAACGACAAAAACCTTTTTGACTGTACAGTGTGCAAAGTCAGCTTTCTCGCAGTTTCACACTGTGGGGAGCCAGGGTGGCCGAATGGTAAAGCGTTGGACTTCTAATGCTCGGGTCGAGAGTTCGTATCCCGGCTGGAGCCAAATGTTTGTGCTGGCTTTTTCATCATTGCCCCGTCTTTGATATCACCCACATGTGGTGGAAAAGGATGTTAACTCCCAAACACCCACACCCAGGGTATTCTGAAAGCCTCCCAGTACAAGTCGAGGTGAACCAGCATTCATCGTGTGCTGTCAAGATGAACACCGCTACAGCACTCTTCAGACGTGTACTATACGAGAACACTTAAAACTTTGACGTCACAGCAGTGTCCAGCAGCACACTGAAGTGAACTGTAACTCACCTCAGCTTTGAGAGAGGCTGGAAACTGAGAGCATAAGCGAGTTGTTAAAGAACCCTGTTTGTGGAGTTCTGTTAATTTAACTTGTCTTTATCTGATGCTACCCATTTCTGTGCTTCAGCTTCTGCAGTGGCTTCATTTTTCTGACTGCTGCTACTGAATGTGTTTCCTGTCAGCTGGTAACCCGTACCATGATTTATCAATGACTGGTGATGCTGAATCTTTAACAACAACAAAATTAATGAAACCGAGAGGTGGTGGTGGTGGTGGTGGTGGGGGGTGTATGTAAGAGAAGGCCCCCCCCCCCCAAAAAAAAAGTGCAAAATTGTAAAGGAAGGAAAAAAGCTTGTGCTTATGATAACTTGCCCCCCAAAATTAGAGTAGGTCACTTTTTTTTCTTTTTTTTTTTTAAAGAATGTCAGTTGGTTTGAAGGTGAGGAACATTTTCGTGCTGCTTCACAGTTTTTGACGTCACACTCAGAGTTGTCCTTCTTCTACAGCAGATGACACAAAGAGCCTGAAGCAAATGAAAAGATCAAGATGACTGTTATGTGGGTTTTTTTTTGTTTTTTTTTTCTCTCTCTGTTGTTGTTGCTTTTTTTTTTTGCCGTTTTTCTTGGATTTTTTTTTCGTGTTTTTTCCTTTAAAAAAAAAAAAAAAAATTTATATCTCAGGGATAAAAGTTTGGGGTGAGCAGCGAAAAACTGGGTCAGTCAGGTTACCATAACCACAAGTTTTTTTTCTTATGGCCTTAAAAAAAAAAAAAAAAAAAATAGAAAAGTGCACTAGAGTGAGGCCGGGTTATTGTGCAGACATATGTACGTGTACACAACATTTCTTTTCCAGTTTGACTTGAGCATACTCTGTGCTAACCCTGTCAATCTGTCTGCTTATGTTAATGGGCTTGGAATGCTTCTTCTGCTGTGTTTCAGTTTGTTGTCACAACATTCTGGGCCATATATGCTGTAGATCGCGAGCTGGTCTACCCCAAAGATTTAGACTCTATCATCCCTTCGTGGATGAACCATGCCATGGTATGTGTATATATGGAGATCACTTGTTTGCTTTTTCTCTCTTTGATGATTCTCTTCTTTCTTTTTTTGTTTGCTTTTTTTCCCCTCTCTGTCTCTGTTGCTTTTGTTGTTGTCGCTGGAGAAAAAAAGAAAAAAGAAGTTTGTTTCAGGTTTCAGGGTCAAAAATGGTGGGAGTGTGTGTGTGTGTGTGTGTGTGTGTGTGTGTGTGTGTGTGTGTGCGCACATGTGTGTGTGTGTGTGTGTGTGTGTTCAGGTGCGCACATGTTCGTCCATGCATGTGTGCACATGCGTGTGTGTGTGTGTGTGTGCAGGTGTGCGCATGTTCATCTGTGTGTGTGTGTGTGCGTGTGTGTCCATCCATGTGTGTGTGTGTGTGTGTGTGTGTGTGTGTGTGTGTGTGTGTGTGAATATACATGTATATATATGCATGATTTAAAAAAAAAAAAAAAAAAAATAGGGCCAGGCAGGAAACCTGAAGCACACGTTTTCATTTATTTTTGTACTGTAGGTTTTGGTTTTAAATTTATAATTATTGTTGTTTGTGTTGATTCTGTTGCTTTTGTTATATTTTTATTTCGTAAGTTTCTAAAATTAATTAATTAAATTATTTATTTATTTATTTTATTTATTTATTTATTTATTTATTTATTTATTTTTTTTTGGGGGGGGGGGGGGGGGGGAGGGGGTCTGTGGATGTGCCCTATGATTTGTACAAGCTGAGATCTGTGAAGAAAGAGTGATGAAGACTTAATAAACTAATTTCATCATCTTTGCCCCTAGGATTTGCATCTGAGGAATTTTTTCATCACCATACCGGATTTTCTTTCAAAGTTTATTTCTTTGTTAATGAAAACAATACAGTAATGTTCTCGACAGCTGCCATCGTACTAGAATCATAAATACGATGTCAGAAAATTGGAATTTGGTACGAGAAAAAAATAACGGTCTTCAGTTTATGATCTCTGGGTATTAAGAGAGAGGGCACATGTAATTTCAAATGCAACTGCCATGACTTTGGCTAGACTGAGATGTGCTCGCTTTCTCTCAGTCCACAGTGCATGTTTGTAGGCTCTTGCTGATTACCATTTGACAGTTACACGTAATCAACCATTTGATTGGTTCATTGCTTGTGGATGTGGCTGTAGGGCTGCACGCTTTATCTGTGATCTCACGTTTTGACATTTTCACATTCCCACCCACCCAGCAATCCCCCTCACTCCCCTCCACCCACTACCCACTTCCCGTCCCACCATTCTTTGTTTGCATGTGATCTGTTTTGCATTGGTGTCCTATCCCCATTAGCCAAGGCTTAACATCTTCCACCTTTTGGCAGATTTCTACCTTTGGCGAAAACTTTTCCTCCCCCAAAAAGTGTTTCCTCCTCTGAGGCATTTAAAATCATGCCAAAACACTCCTAATTTCACAGATTGTAGTCTAACTAGAAACATTTTCCTCTGAAAAAAGTCCCCTGAAGCACTTAGTATTATGCCAGAATGCACAGATTTTAGTCTGATTTTTAAAGAAGTTCTGGAGGAGCATCCCCCCCCCCCCCCAAACACTCCTAGCATAACACGTCTGGAAGGCAGATGCATGCTTGTGGCTTGGCCACTTCGTCATTACATGCCACACACATTTCCTCCTTTTCAAATGATAATAAATAATGATAATAACAGTAAGAGTCCACTCTGAAACTGTACAATTTTCTCTACGCTAAAATTGCTTTGCGTTTTCACTTTTGGTTGATTTACTCAATGCGTGTGTATGTGTGTGTGTGTGTGTGTGTGTGTGTGTGTGTGTGTGTGTGTGTGTGTGTGTGTGTGTGTGTATGTGTGTGTGTGTGTGTGTGTGTGTGTGTGTGTGTATGTGTATGTGTGTATGTGTGTGTGTGTGTGTGTGTATGTGTGTATGTGTGTGTGTGTGTGTGTGTGTATGTGTGTATGTGTGTGTGTGTGTGTGTGTATGTGTGTGTGTGTGTGTGTGTGTGTATGTGTGTGTGTGTGTGTGTGTGTGTGTGTGTGTGTGTGTGTGTGTGTATGTGTGTGTGTGTGTGTATGTGTGTGTGTGTGTGTGTGTATGTGAGTGTGTGTGTGTGTGTGTGTGTGTGTGTGTGTGTATGTGAGTGTGTGTGTGTGTGTGTGTGTGTGTGTATGTGTGTGTGTGTGTGTGTGTATGTGTGTATGTGTGTGTGTGTGTATGTGTGTGTGTGTGTATGTGTGTGTGTGTGTGTGTATGTGTGTGTGTGTGTATGTACTATGTGTGTGTGTGTGTGTATGTGTGTGTGTGTGTGTGTGTGTGTGTGTATGTGTGTGTGTGTGTGTGTGTGTGTGTGTGTGTGTGTGTGTGTGTCTGTGTGTGTCTGTGTGTGTGTGTATGTGCACACTCACGCTTTAGCGCTGTAACTATAAGCAATATCATGTATGCTTTCGGTTTATACTTTTTCTTTGTACGGCAGAATACTGACAAGTGCTGAAAAATACTAACATTTGTGTAAAATAGTACTGACAGACACTTGGGGTGGGGGGGGGGGGGATCTCTGTGATGTGCTCGTTTGTGTACTTGTTAACCATCTGAGTGCAGGCAGGCAGAGGTGCTGTGTTAAAAGTGTGATGTAGGCTGGAACACTCTCAGTGCAAAGATATTGACGATGCTAGAACTGTAGACATGGCTGACAGCCTTCAGAGGGTTTAAAGGATAGTCTACTGATTTACAGGTTGCATGCCCCAAGAAAACCGGATCCAGTTATTCCCCCCCCCCCCCCCCCCCCGGATCACTCAGGATTCACGAACTTCAGGGAGGAGTTGGAATTTAAAGCTGGCTGGTGGGCAGGGATGGTTTGCCATTTATAATTGACGATGCTAAAGTTGCAGTTTTACTTGAAATCCACCATTATACAATCTCGGACGTAGTGGCGAAGGCTCATGCCCTGCGTGATAGTGGCTTATGTACAGTGACTTCTTTTTAACAAGTCTCAAATTCAAATTCAGATTCAGATGCACTTTATTCATCCCGAAACGGGCAATTGAGATATAAGACAGGCTCAGTATAAATCAACAAATAAATAATTAAGAACAATCAATATTAATCACAGACTCGACTTATCGTTCAGCGGGCAGGGGGATGGTTGGGCAGAGCCTCTTAAGATTTAAAGCGTAGTTTGATAGTTATATGTGGCAGTCGTTTGAACTGATTGGTACCTACCATGTATCAGATCACGGCGTGTCTGGCAAAGCATACCCGCCCACCTGCAGGCTTTAACCAGTGGTGATGCAAATGGTCATGAATGCTTGTCCTTTCACCGCATTCAATTTCTTTCAGTTTGTGGTGGCCACGTTTTGGGCTCTGTTCTTTATTGATCGCAATCTCATTTTCCCTGAAAGTCGGGCAAAGCTGATTCCGGTGTGGATCACACATATGACTGTAGGTATCGTTGGAAGTCCAGGTAGAATTGCCTGTCACTGTTACAGTGATTAAGGGGGGTGCATCAGTGACACTGTAACTGGTTAACACAAAATGAATGGTCATAGAGGGTAAACCCCAATCACTATGTCATGTGAATTGTGTAGTAGTTCCAGTGGTAATGTGGTAATGTAAAAAATATTGGTGGATGCATATTGAGGGTGGGAATAGAAGGGGTGTGTGTGTGTGTGTGTGTGTGTGTGTGTGTGTGTTAGTTTATAAGAGCTCTTTATGTACTTTAATGGAAAAGATTAGGGGTAATGATGTTAACGGCAGGCTGTTGAGGGCTTGTGTTAATGGGTTAACTTGACTTCATGTGTAACTTGCAGCACCAGAATATTAGTGTTAATTGAGTCAATCACAACCCATAGTTCATTTTATTACTATTTATTTGTTCATCTCTGCCAGTAAGCGCCAGCAGAATTCTGTATCTGTCTTATTAATACCTAATAGCAGCTGTATTGATCATTTTTAAATGTATATACTATCAGTATATACTATCAACTATACCAAATATTCATTCCATCCACCTGTACCCCCTTTCGTTCCGTGATGGATGTGAACTGTTTCATTCAAATTCAAATGCGTTTTATTCATCCCAAAACGGGCAATTCTATACACCCACATTTTTGCTGCTTGTTTGCCAGCATACGACAGTGCTGCCTTTCCTTCTAGTGGAGAAGAACCTAGTCTACCATCACCATCCAAAGAGACACAATGGCATCTTTATTCTCTCAGCGTTTGCACTTGCATACTTGCTGTGGTGAGTGTTAGCCAGTTTTGTTGGTACCAAAACAGCTTTTTTTGCTTTCAGGGCTTAAAATCTACTGCCTTTTAGCGGATTTCCACCTTCGGCTGAAAATTGTCCTCCCCCAAAAAGTGTGTTTCCTCCTCTGAAGCACATAAAATCATACAAAATGCACCAAATTGCATGGATTTTGGTCAAATTCTTAAATTTTTTGCCAAACTAAAGTGTTTTCCTCCTCTGAAACACATAAAATCATGCCAAAATGCACCAAATTGCACAGATTTTATTTTTAGTCTAATTTTTTTAAAAACATCCGGGTGAGCGTGCCCCTGGACATCCCCAGCATAACGCGTCTGCAACATTCACTAGATACGACACACTTTTCTTCCTTTAGGAATAGGACCATTTTAAGAATAATAATAATAAGAATAATAATGGGCATTGTATAGGTGCTTTACCCAATTTCTTGAATCGGCTCAAGGCGCCGCGAACTGAACCCAACAGGCATGCTCACGTGAGTCACACGCATTCTCTCACACACCGGACATAAACACACTACAATCACGTGATGCGAAGGAACAGCTCAGCTTTATAAGTTTCGGAATTTAGAATTGCATTTATTTTTCAAATTTGGTGGGCTGAACATTTCCATAGCAGAGGGGGAGGAAGCCGGAGTACCTGGAGAGAACCCCCGAATATCGGCCCGAATGAACGGTGCCACACATACGAGAAGGAAAAATTCTTTGCCCCGAGTGGGATTGGAACCCCTGACCTCTCACATTGGTGACAAGTCTCTTAACCGCTAGACCACCGACCACCCTGTAGCCTTCTTTTGGCTCAGTGCCAGTATTGAAAGGTTGTGTCTGTCTCTAAGTGGTACAGTGTCAGACTTGAATGAGTTGAATGAATTTGTTTTCTTTGCATTTTGTTTTGTTTTAGGATCTTGTGGATTGCGTATAGTGCGGACCTGTGGGTGTATCCCATCCTACGCATCATGTCCGGCTCAGAGCGAGCCATCTTCATCATGTTCCTTCTCATGTTCTTCATCAGCATTTACCTGGTCGGAGAGGCTCTCACCAACTTTATATGGAGTACGTGTTATTTTACCCTGTTTGTAGACTCGACCTACTTTTTCCAGTTTCTTTCGCAGAGTTATGGAGTTTGTCGTGCTTTTTCA
This sequence comes from Batillaria attramentaria, assembly GCA_018292915.2. Classification (NCBI taxonomy): domain Eukaryota; kingdom Metazoa; phylum Mollusca; class Gastropoda; family Batillariidae; genus Batillaria; species Batillaria attramentaria. The sequence goes on from JACVVK020000144.1 coordinate 745,976, forward strand.
CAGTGCGCAGGGTGCTTCCTCCACTACCTTATCACTTGGATGGTCTCGCTGGCTCTCTCTGTGAAAGCTGCGGTGTGCTTTATGTCCACCAGGCTGCCATGAGCTGTCTTGCTAGAGAGGTCCCTTTACGCTTAAAGATCTAAGCTCTCAACAAAAAGCTTTCCGAAGTGTGAAAAAATTTTACAGAGTCGACCCTGCAAGCACAGTCCACTCTGTCACAGTTGCAGAGTTTTCAGCATCCCTGAAACCCCAATCAAAGCCACGGGCAGCCTGATTTCACAGCTCAGTTTGCGTTTTGACACTGAGCGAGAAAGATTGTGCACACTCAATACCCGCTAGACACTGTAGCGATGTGTCTCACTCACTGTCCAAAAGTCAAAGAATGTCACGGCAAACTTGTGCTCTGGTTTTTTAAGGGTCCCCGAAGCGCTGAAAACTCTGCAACTGTGACAGAGTTGACTGGATAATGCACAGTGGAAGGAGTCGCAGTTTAAAAAAAACAAAAACGCAATGTTTGTGGCTTTTTGCTGAGATTGCAGACCTTTAAGGCCATATCACACCAGAGGGCAAGAACACTTGAAAACATTGTTTTCAGATGTTTCGCTGTGAAATGTGTTTTGTCGTGTGACCTACTTCAAAACAATGTTTTCAAAACATGTTGCGATCGTGTTTTCGGTTTTAGAACCTGCACTAAAATCAGAAAACGTTTTGTGCTTCAACCAATGAAAGCCACCGTGCAGGGTATGTCAAATGACCTTCACGTAGCTCAACATGGCGAAGGAGACCGGAGCCCTCCTTCACCTGTCACCCGAAAACATAAATTATTTAATTGGTTTTTATATCTTAATAGTGGGACAAAGCAGCAAAGAACAGAATATCGTCCTCAGTGTCACTACTCGACATATAAGCCGCCATCTTTGTTCAAGGAGTTAGGGAGAGCACTGTACGCATATTTCGAGGTTGTTTCGCAAAAAATGTTTTCACGTGTATGTCATGTATTTTGGAAAGCATGTTTCGGGCATTTTGCCTTTCAAAACAGTTTTACAAAATGTGTTCAGGAAAACTTGTTTTTTTAGTGTAACATTGCCTATAGTGGCATTCAAATTTTTGCCAGAGTTCAACATCATTCTAGTTTTAAGTCTCACAATACAACTGAAAGCTTTTAGCTTACTCAAACGTTTTGGCAGCTACTTCTGCTCAAGTTGAAAAAAACCAAAGGCAATAGTGGGTGGGTATTTAGGGGTTTGCGACCTTTTCCAACATGTAAGGGTGATAATAATAATGAGCATTGTATAGGCACTTTACCCAATTTCATGAATCGGCTCCAAGCGCCGCAAACTGAACCCAACACGCACGCTCACGTGAATCACACACATTCTCACACACACTTGACATAAAGGCATTACAATCACGTGGTGCGAAGGGTCGGCTCAGCTACTTAAATATCGGAATGTAGAGTTGCATTTATTTTTCAAATTTTTTTGGCTGAACATTTCCAAAGCAGAGGGGGAGGAAGCCGGAATACCTGGAGAGAACCCCCGACGATCGGCCCGAACGAACGGTGCCACGTACAGAGAAGGAAAAATTCTTTGCCTCAAGTGGGACTCGAACCCCTGACCTCTCGTATTGGTGACAAGTCTCTTAACTGCTAGACCACGGACCACCCCGTGATATCAAAGACTGGGCGGTGAGGAAAAAACCAGCACAAATTTTAGCTCCCAACCAGGATTCAAACTCAGGACCTAAGCATTAGAAGTCCAGTGTTCTACCGCTCGGCTGTCCCTGCTTCCCGAAAGAGGCAAGGGATGCAGTTTCCCATCAGAGAAACTCTTCCAGCCGTTGGTCATTTAGTTTACATTTTTTCTTTTTCATTTTCGGACAACTCTGGTGCACAGCTGGTGTTTCACAGTGGACTCATGTCCTCCGTCAGTTGCGCGAAGGCAGATCTTGTTAGCTGTACAGTAATGATTATTGTTACAGGGCAGACAAAAAATACCCGACCAAACCAGACCAATCACTACAGGTAAACTGTAGTGTGTGACATCTGTTCCATTGTAGGTGTAGTGGCCGGCATACTGTTTTCAGTACATGTGCAAGTGCCCAGCATCTTCTACAAGCACCAGCCTGTCATCAGATTTGTGCATTATGTACGAGTGATAAAAAAAAAAAAGCTGAAGCCAATTTTGTTTGTAAGTGAGAGTAGGATCATTGTAATGGAGATATTTGGGATGACATAAATGATATAATTAATGATCCCAAGTTGTAGAATTTTTTTCAATTTTTTTTTTTTTTTGGGGGGGGGGGGGGCAGCATAAAACCTATGTGGTAAGGGGTTGTAAAGAAAAAAATAAAATAAAATAAAAAATTTTCTTTGCAGGGAGGGAGAAAGCTGAAGCTCTTGTGGCCGTAAAGCAGAAGTGATGGCCGACAAGTTGCCGAATCCAACAGCCAGACAAAAAATCTTGCTCAGACACCCAGGCTCCCTGCAGCATTATATTTGTGTTACTATATTCATGCTCAGTTTCATAATCTATGTACTTTTAGCATTGGTTGGGTCAGGCCGGAGATGCAAGTGCCTGGGTGTGTCAGCTTTGTCCTGTCCTTTCTAGTCAGGAAGATAGGCTACCCGTAGACACATAGACAAACAGACGAGATTTGGAGCCAGTCTGTAGACACACAGACAAGACGCAAAATAGAACAGTCACACTGGTGGACAGAATGTAGACACAGATCACATGCGCAAAGACAGGCTTTGTACACAGAGAGGCAATAGGCAGACAAGACACAGAGTAGACACAGACCAGACCCATAGACTAGGCATGTAGACAGACTAGACACATGGGCCACATACACAGACCCATAGACTAGGCATGAAGACGGACTAGGTGTGTAGACTGAGGGATGTCCTACACACAGAGACTAGACCCAGAAATGACACATCAACAGACTAGACACATAGACCAAACACAGACAGACAAGGGCAATGTGCTGACCAGGACAGCCTCGCTTACATGGAGAGTGCCTGGACCCATATGTGTACACCTCTCATTCCAAAATTTAATCACATTTTCCATTTTTACTGCCAGTTCTGTTCATTACACATGTATCACAGAATTCTGGCCATAATAATAATGACAATGATGGCTTTAATTTAGGAGCTTTGAGATGGAATTAGCCTGTTTTAACGTTTTTTTGTGTCCTCCTGTCCTGTCAAACTTGTCCCAAAGTGCCATACACGCTCAGGGTGGAGCTGTGCGCTGTATCAAGTCTTCATAATAGTTTTGAAGCATTGAAATGGTGTCTCTCTCGCAAGTTCAGTTTATTTACCTAACGCGAACTGTCTCCGTCTTTGGAGACAGAAGATGTAAATGTACCATGCTCCATCTAACACTTAATTGTGAGGGAGTCCAGTTATAATAATATGGTTATTTAGGGGACGCCCTCCCTCCTGCAGGAGCTCAGGGCGCCTTACAATCAACACGCACACCCAGAAACACACGCAGCATGCCTCCACACATACATTTAACTACAAACACATAAAGTACAGCATCATACACGGCCTCCGCTACCCCTGGCTTTCACACACACACGCACCGCGCGCGCACGCACACACAAACACACTCGCACAGCCAGAAAGATGATGTGGCAACAGCTATTGGTTGAGGGCAGTGAAGAGGTGGGTTTTCAGAATTTGGTTGAAGGATGGTTTTGTGTCATGCTTATCTGACTGATGCTGGGAGATCATTCCAACAAGTCGGACCCTGGTATGAAAAACTACGCTGACCAAAGGTCTTTGTTCTGACATGAGGGATACGGAGTTTCTGAGTGTTGGCGGAGTTGTATGTGCGACTGTTTTGGAATCAAAACTACATTTACATAAACAGGGTAAAAATATCCAAGCTTATCGAACAACCGTCATCCTTTGTTGCTAAATTTTATGTGGCGGATTGATTTGTGCATGTGGCATGGATAGCTTGCTTTACAAAATGGGCAAATCAGTATGGGCAATTGAACCATGATGTATCGACAAAAATAAATTTACTGCTTTTGCTTTCTTCATTGCGTTTGATGCCATAACTTGGCGTTGATTGTGTAAGTGCATGTACTATTGAAAATAAACTGCATTTTGGAAGATGTTTCAATGTACTTGGTGTGTGTGTGTGTGTGTTATGTGAAGGTGATGGTATGGTGTGGTTTTGTGATTGTGTGTGAAGGTGTGTGTGTGTGTGTGTACGCGTCTTCGAAGGTGTGTAGTATGTGTGTGTAGGAGCGTGCTGCATTTTGTGGGGTGTGTGTGCGTGTGCGTGCGTGCGTGTGTGTGTGTGCGTGCGCGTGTGTGTTGAACGCTTCACTTGGTGATAGTCAAGCACAGCAGCCACCTCACAATGGTAACAGAAATCCAGGCCACTAGCCTACTCAAACAGGCAGCTGCCTTAAAAAGGCGGCTGTCCAGATAGGTATGACGTTAACAATACTTTTCCCTGCGCTGCTATGTTCGCTGATACCTTTGCTTCACCACAAGCAATTCCACCAAACGAATTTCGAGCATACACTAGCATAAGAAATGTGCAGCATAGCCACCAATTTATTTCCACTGATTGTGTAAAATCTGTGTAAAATCACTCAAAAACCCCTGAAGTTGTCACACAAACAAAAATATCCTCCCGGTTGGTCCTCAAAATTATTAGTCATAAAAATAATTATATGAGCATTCCTCTCAAATTCACATACGCCTTCAAAGAGTACTGTCATGTATAAATGTGCATATTTTCAGACTTCCTTTTCCCCCCTACCATTTATATGTATATACTACCTGATTAAAAATTGACATCTATTTTTAAAAAATGCACAATTGTGACACCCATACTTAGTATTACTGACATCAAAACATCACGAGAAGTATATGTACATGTATATATATATATATATATATATATATATATATATATATATATATATCTGTCTCTCTGTCAAAAAAAAAGAAAAAAAAAGGTTAAATTAAAAAAAACAAAAACAAAAACGAAGACATTCCCAACACAACATTAAGCATAGGAATATGAAATTAGTAAAGAAAACAAGTAATTATGCTTAATACTGTCAACAGAGAGTAAGCATTTCTACAAAATTGAGTGTTCAAACATCCTGCTAGCAAGTATGATATACACTAATACAAAAACCTATGCATAATTCTACTGCCCATTTTTTTAAAACTTAAGCAAAATATACTACAACCATGAGCTTGATAATCTCAATAATCATCTGCTTGCAAAAGCATTTTTAAAAAAAGAGAAAAAAAAGTGCAAGGTCGAGTTACAAAGATGCCTCACACAACCACTCTAACAAGAAAATGAAAGAGACCAAGAACAGAAAATCACTGTATGTGGTGTATCAAAGTCTCACGAAGTACAACAGGCATACAACAGCATGTGGAAAACTTTTTATCAAATACGCTGAATCCGTGCATCAGATTCAGTCACTTGGGTTACAGTATAACATCTGAGACCATTGTGGCGACTCTGGCAAGTTGTTCCAGAAGTGTACCAGGGCCCATATGTAAAAACCGAGGTTAACTCATGGCTACAGGCCTAACCCGACTAGGACAAAAGAAACCCAAAAGAAAAATTAAATAAAGGAAGCTAAGAAAGGAAGACAAAAATCATTCCATAACAGCTCAGGCACCTTGCTGGAATGGACCCGCTTCCTGATTTAAAACAAAAAACAACAGAAAAGTTAACCCTAGAGCTCGTTTAGTTCGAGGTTAGACTCTAACCTGGGGCTAAAATCCCTAACCTCGACTTCTACACACGGAGCCAGGTACTGAGAAAACGTTATTTGGACCAGCTAGGTGGCACTGATTGCTTGCTATTTCCATCAGCTTTTTCCTGTCCCAGTCTGTTAAAAAATGGACCGTAGGTTCAAAGAAAGTGGTATTCCTCTAATATTAGACGCCCCAAAGTTGCCAAAACAGTCGCAATGGCCAAATGAAACACCCTTCTATCTGGCGAACAGCCTTAGAGCTTCGAAAGTGGCAGTTTTCCCGCTCAGCAGCATCATGAACGTAGAGACTTTTAACTAAAGTGGTACCAGGGATGTCACTGGAGCTTGAAACCTATAGGACAAATGTCCTGGAAGGTGGCAGATGAATAGGACATTTGTCCTGAATTGGAACGAAACAATAGGACATTCTGGCGCGCGACAATAAAGCATTGTAAAACAGGAACCACATAAACACAAGCACCCCGAGTAGCGCAAGGCGGCAGCCCTCACTCGGAAAAATGTCACTAGTTTGTCCGCAATCAACAGAAACGCAATCAGACATATGACCTCCTCTTGAAATAAACAATGGGACATCTGTCCTGCTGGACAGTTTTTTCATCGGACATTTGGCCAAGTCTATCGGTCATAGTCCTGTGTCCGGGCACCAGTGACATCCCTGTGGCACTACAACAGAGATGGGATCTGCACCTTACTCTTCAGGGACCGGAATTTTTCGCTGCATCAGAACACGGCCCATGCTCTCCCCAGAGTTCCAAGTTACACGTAGGACGATTTTGGATCCTGGCTAGAAAAGTCGGCAAGAATAGTGAGACTGGGAAAAGCAGAGGTAATGAGCGTCACGTTACTAGAAAATATCTACCATGATTACAAGATGTTACACTGCCGATATGAATTTACACAGTATTAGCACCATTCAGTGATTCACCTTTCTCCAAAACCGTATACACTGGTGATCAGTATGTGTATACTTTCTCCAATCATAAAATAATCACCTATGTACCCGAGTTATCAGTCTGCATGTAACTACGTATCGCGTATCACAGAGAATTCCAAAACAGATTATTTGGGGGGAAGGATGTACTTTCTGGGATAACACAAGCAGCGTACTGTTCCCTACTACCCTACGTTTTAATGACAGCAACTGCAGTAGTACATACAACAGAAATGATTTTATCAGCATCGACTGAAAACAGAAGAACCGAATTGCATCATCTAAGACAAATCCTGAAACACAAAAACTGAATTTTTACCACCAAAATTAATTCCAAAAAAAAAGAAAAAAAAAAATCCCCCCCCCCCCCCCCCCCCCAAAAAAAAAGAAAGAAAGAAAGGCCAATACTGGTATGATGTCGTGTTTGCGAGTGACTGAGTGGCAAAACAAATTTTCCCATACATTTGTATGTACAGTACAAACAGTTTTGAATCGCATGATTTTAACACAAGAGGAAGGCAGGAAGAATGAACAAAAGCAAGCATTTAAAGTACAGAAAAGGCACTCCACGTCAACAGATTTCTTCACCACCACCACATGATTCCATGGATTTTAAAAAGCAAAGGAATCGGAAAACTAGGATGCGAAATGAAGCAGCATCATATGATCACAGCCGTCAGATGACGAGGGCACAGTCACATCATGAATAAGAATTGTCTCATCATTCATAAAATAATTTCAATTTCTGGACTTGTTTGTGACTTTGATCTACCACCATTTGTCAGGGTGGGTGGGTGTTTGTGAGTTTAACGTCCTTTTCCACCACATACGGATGATATCAAAGACAGGGCAACGATGAAAAAGCCAGCACAAATATTTGGCTCCAGCCGGGATTCGAACTCAGAACCAAGTATTGGAAGTCCAACGCTCTACCATTTGGCTCCCCTCATCATTTGTCTGGATTATTGTCAAGCTACACACACCAGAGTGGCGCAGGCTATATGGGTTGATATGCCATGCAGATTAAAAACAAGTATTGCACAATCAAAGAAATTCCAGACAGCCGACTAGCTAATCACTTACCTGTAAATAGTGAAATCATGCTCAATACCTCTACCATATACTGAAAGGGCCAAGTGACTATCCAATCCATGATGCTTATGCCCTTGTACCGAAGTGACTTGTACAAATTTCAGTTGTCTTGATTCTTTCATAAATCTTGATCATCATCAGCTTTCTTTACGATCACTTATACAAAAACAACAAACGTATTTGCAATTCTTGTAGTCAAAGGGAGACTACCCACATAAAAAATGCGACCATCATGATCATCATGTGATGCATAGATTCTTCTCACAGCAAATCTACGCATATAATCTGTATCATTAGAAGCAAAAACATTAAAATATGCAGGAAGGTGCCTCTTCACCATGGCAACATTATTCTCTCAGGGCAAGCAACCCAAATTTCCCAAAAGGGATAACAAGCAAAAAAAAAAAAAAAAAAAAGAATGTAAGTCTTGAGTCAAGAGAATGAGCAGTGTGCAGGTTAGTCCTTTTTCATGTGCTGGTACTGAGGGTCGATTCCAAATTCCCCATGCTCCTTCAAGAACTTGGTCACACGCTGAGGTAAGAGACTGTAACAGAGATGAAGAATAAATTAGTAATATTAAGTTATTTAGGGTTAAACGCTGCAGAGATCAATAATGAATCGTACTTATATGGCGAAAATTTTCACAAAGTGACTCAATGTGTATATGACGAAAATTTTCACAAAGTGACTCAATGTGCGTACTCCCAAATTCATACCAACAAATATGCAACATACACACACACACACACACACTGACACACACACAGAGCAGTGGAACAGAGAGAAAGTAAGTGGACCTAGTCGAAAGCCAGCGGGAACAAATACGTTTTCTTCAAGTCAGACTTGAAACGATCTATGTCCATCAAGTCTCGCAGACTGGCAGGTAGTGCGTTCCAGAGTGACAGGGGAATGAAAAATGCGGTTACTACAACATGTAGTACTCCTAGTACTGTAGTACTGTATTCTCTGGTACACTGGACATTAGCACATCACAATCATGTGGTGCAAAGGGTCAGCTCAGTTATTTTAAGTCCAGTTAACTGCTGGGGCACTCACATAATTTAGACATTAAGTGTACCAGTCCAGGCTTGACAGGAGTCATGACTGAGTGGTAACTGAAAACACTGTTCACCTAATCAACTCTAACCACATTTGTTCACAAGGCTATATACACGTGTAACACCCACACTAACCACGTTTGTTTACGAGACTGTGCACACGTGTAACACCCGCTCTAACAACATTTATTCATGAGACTGTACACATACGTAACACCCAGTCTAAGATTGTTTACGAGACTGTGCACAGATGTAACACCCACTCTAACAACATGTGTTTACGAGACTGCACATGTGTAACACCCACTCTAACAACATTTATTTACAAGACTGTGCACATGTGTAACACCCACTCTAACAACACTAGTTTGTTTACAAGACTGTGCACACGTGCAAAACACACTCTAACCATATTTGTTTACGAGACTGTGCACACATGTAACACCCACTCTAACAACATTTATTTACGAGACTGTGCACACGTGTAACACCAACTCTAACAACACTAGTTTGTTTACAAGACTGTGCACACGTGCAAAACACACTCTAACCATATTTGTTTACGAGACTGTGCACACATGTAACACCCACTCTAACAACATTTGTTTACGAGACTGTGCACACATGTAACACCCACTCTAACAACACTAGTTTGTTTACAAGACTGCACACGTGCAAAACACACTCTAACCATATTTGTTTATGAGACAGACTGTGCACACGTGTAAGACCCACTCTAACATCTGTTTACGAGACTGTGCACATATGTAACACCCACTCTACCAACATTTATTTACGAGACTGTGTACACTTCTAATACGCACTGCATACACAACAAACTTTGCAGATTTTCCCGCAAATGTTTTTTGAAAACGTCAGATTGCAGACTGGCACTCTGCCCATTACTGTTGACATCCTAAACTGAAATGTTTGAACCAAAGCTGACATATCTCATTTACGGGTGCAGCTTCAAACAGCTGTTGACTTACGCTCCAATCTTGAGATCGACCCACAGCCTACGTGGGATGTAGACGTACTCCTCGTTCCTCAGAACCCCGTCAATAGCAACATCAGCCACCTCCTTGGGCTCGAGGATCTTCCCAAACCTGCAAACAGCAATTTTTTTTTGTTAAAAACTATTTTTCACAGTAATTTATTACAGTATAATTTTTCAGTAGGTTTTTTTTTTTTGGTATTTTTTTTATAGTAGCTTTTTTATATTTTTTTTTCTTAGTCTTCTTTTTGGGGGTGGGGGGGTGGGGGGGGGATAGTACTTTTTTCCCTATTGTTTTGAATAGTAGTTTTCTTTGAGAATAGTAATTTTTTCTTCTTTTTTACGGGGGGGGGGGGGGGGGGGGGGTGGGGGGGGGGTTAGTAATTTTGAATATTAATTAAAGAATTTTTGTTTTGTACTTTTTTCTAGTGAGGCACAGGTCAAATTCTCATGGCCACAAAGGTATTTTGGCCTGACTTGCCTACTGCATGCCACTACATGTGCATGCACACGCTAATCATCATTTTATGTTAATTTAAGCGACAACTGGCTAGATTAAGGCAGGGATGCAGTATTGTGTTATCATAATTAATCAAAGCTGCAGGCACAGATTGGCTGATGAATAATTCTGACCAAACAGCATTACAAACTAATTTTCAGTAAACGTTAAAACGCTGTAGATGATAAAGCATGTTCTCACGTCCAATCATGTGCTGTACAAATGATGAATGGACATGTTTGCAAAAGACAAATTCTGTTTTGCTGTGTATGCCTGCATGTTTGAAACAGTCTGCTTGAATGACAAGTAAGGCTCTGAATGCATTGTGATGACACCTATGGCTGTGAAAATAACTAAAATTAGCACAACTAAACGCCCTTCCTGTGAGTGAGTGACTGCAACACTTTAGCAGTCGTCTGCTTTTCATATTGCACTGAGCCTTCTGTTGCCTCACTGCCACTCTGTGAGAGTCTGTAACCCTGCAAGTCTCTCTCTTAAGTAATACAATGGTAGACACCAACAAAATAGTTCACATTTTCACAATGATTTGTGAGTGTGGCTATGCTGGGAGATTAATAATCACTGGAGTCTTCTTGAACTTACTTGTCTTTGGGAAACATGCAGAGGCCCGTGTTGACGAACATGGGACATACGACGGTTGTCTTCACGCCCGGCTTTCCCAGACGCTTCAGCTCCTCATTCAGTGCTTCTGTGAAGCCGTACACAGCAAACTTGGAAGAGCTGCACAAGTGACATTAATATGAAAATTACTGACATACATAAAAAAAAAAGATAAAATTTTTTTTTGCCTTAGTTTTTTTTTTTAATGTACTAAGCCAATGAACAAAATGCAGAACACAATAAGGGTGGGTGGGTGTTTGGGGGTTTAACATCTTTTCCACCACATAGGGTGATATCAAAGGCGGGGCAACGATGAAAAAGCCAGTTCAAATATTTGGCCCCAGCCGGGATCGAACTCACGACCCGAGCATTAGATTTAGAAGTCTAACGCTCTACCATTCAACCACCCCGGCTCCCCCAGAACACAATTTATAAGCATACACAGATAATGTGTTGTTTGGCATAGACTAACATTTTTAGTTTTGTTTTATTCTTTTGGTTGGATGGTTTATATATATAATTACTTTATCCCCCCCCCCCCCCCTCGCTTCAGGAGTTGTCTGGTAGATTCTTAGTGTTCAGCCAAACCTGTAGTCCACAAGAAAAGCCGTGCCAGACTTTGCCGACATGGACGCGATGTTCACAATGTGACCTGCGTTCTTTTCCATCATGGCAGGCAAAAACTCCCGCACTGTCTAGAAGTAGAAGAAGATGGGGAAAAAAAAGTTAATAAAGAAAGAATGAATTACACCCAGCAGGTATAACGTACTACATGTTGTAGAAAGTCTCAAGTTATTGAAGTTACAAGTAAAATTTAGATTAACACTGTAACAGACCATTACATTAAGTATTAAGCAGCAGAGAATGATGATAATTTACGCAGTATGCAAACTTATGGTGATTCTGGAACAGGTAAAGGATGATCTCAGCAAGGATGAGAGACAGAACAAGAACAAACCTTTATTTTTCTTTGGTAGCAAACTTGTACTTGTAGAGAGAGGGGGAGAGAGAGAGAGGAGAACGCAACACGCATGCATGCAAATGATGTATCCGCAACGCATTACTATGTACTCAAGGAATCTTAAAGTAAATAAAAGTAAGCAATGATATAAACAAGTAGGGTACAAAAAAATTAACTGGTACACTTTGTGCCACACTTCACCCGTGGTATTACTGGTAATGTTAAAAGAGTGAAACTTTTCTCATTGTTGCAACAAATCTGGATTCCAGCCACAGCCTGGGACGAATACCAATGGACTGGAGCAAGCAAAGAGTTAGGGTGGAATAAAAAAGAAAAAAAAAGAAGAAAATTACCCAAAAGTGTGCGAGCGTATTGACTTCAAAAGTACGGCGAATGTGTCTCTCCTCCATGTCGAGGAGTGCTCCACCGTACAAGATCCCAGCATTGTTCACTAGGATGTCCACTTCTCCGACATCCTGCCGAACTTTCTGCGCGACGGCGTGGATATCTGAAGACTTGCTGACATCACAGGTGTAGGTGTATGCTGTGCCGCCAGCTTCTTTGATCTCTGCGGCTGTTGCTTCATTATTTTCCTGAGGAAAGGCAATTGTAGTTTGTACAGTACATGTATAGTCATTAGTAAAACTTGTTTTTTGTAAGTAACGTCTCTCTCTCTAAGATGCTTTGACCGTTCGTGAAATAATTTAAGAGCCTATATATATATATATATATATTGTCTAACAAAACGTCTGTTGTTGCGCTGGAGCCTGTAACACACACTGCACTACTATGTGTGTGTGTGTGTGTGTGTGTGTGTGTGTGTGTGTGTGTGTGTTTTGTTTTTGGGGGTTTTTTTTCCCCATTCCCAGGACACAATTTATCAGTCAGTACACTCAACAGCAAGATGGAACATCAAGGTTATTTTTCCCAAGTGATGATACCAACCCTCTGCACATCTGTAATCAGTGAGATATGGACCTCTTGAATGGAAACAGAGGTCAGAGTGCAACTAGTTGAAACAGGTTACCAGCTGTACTTTTCAATGGTTAAAAAAAAAATATTAACGCTAACAGTGCTCAAGCGGTAAATTGCCACAAGTAAATATTAATTTTAACACCTACATAACCCCATGGAAAGCCCCTCCTGAAAACACTCAGAATATGATCATCTGTGTTGACAACTTTCAACAACAAAAACTTGACTATGACATCCTGTTTGCTAAAATTAACCTATTTGTTTCCTTCTTATTTGGAAAAGAAACTCTTCGCACCCTAAAAAGATACTTCTACTTTTAAAAAATGAAGAGAAAAAACAACACCAAGAACAACGTGAAGTTTAAAAAAAAAAAAAAAGTTTTCGAGACAAAATTTCACAGGACACCGAGTGTTACCTTGTTCAAGTCCCATAACACAGTTCGTGCCCCAAGCCGGGCAAACTCCAATGCAAATTCTCGGCCGATTCCATGACCTGCGCCGGTTATAAGCACGACCTGGTCTTGAACAGACTTCCGTTCGGACGGGAAGAACAGTGCTACAAACGACTGGAGGCTCAGCTGGATTAATTTGAATAAAAAGGAGAAAACGTCAACCAACCCCATAGTTCGTCTCGAGCACTGACCCTTGATCTGTGTAAAACGTCATAGGATTGTGCGTTCCCGCCTATGGTTAACAAAATATGCCATAACTTTTTTTTAATAATAATAACTGTGTAATGTGGACTACGCGGGACTACATGAACTGACACATTGCAATCAGTCACGTGTTACGAAGGGTCAGTTCAGCAATTTCAGGTTAACAATTTAGAATGATTTATTGTTTATAATTTTGTCAATGGACTGAACATTTCCAACTGAGGCGGCCCGCAGACCGGCCGGAGGCGGGGGTAGAAAGTTCTGAGTTTATCCCAGTCAGGTATACGTCCTTATTCCTGTGGATCCGACGCCTTTGCTTGTTTGATCACGATGTCTCTATTAGAGTCGCGTTATCCTATTGGACTTGTTTTTGTCGTTGTTGTTGTATATGAAGGCGTTTCGGCCGTATTTATAGTTTTGTGACTAAAGGCCCGGCCTCATCAGGGATCCAACCTATTTGTATATTGGTCCCCCCCCCCCCCCTTTTTGTGTCCTCTAGGTGTGTGTTTGGTCTCCTAGAGGTCTGCTTTTGATCTCCTTATCCGGAGTGGTTGTGAGCGGTTCCGGCCACCCGCATCTTTCGCCTTCAGTCTGGATCCACAGGAATAAGGACGTATACCTGACTCAGATAAACTCAGAACAAAAAAAAAAACAACAACAAAAAAACAACAACAACCAAAAAAAAAACAAAAAAACCCAGCACCGAAACGAATATACATGACTGACTAGAACAAAGACAAAACAGGGCTTATATGAAAAGGATGAACCGACACCCCATCCCGAACACGAAACGGCCGAGATTAACGGTCCCTTCAAATAGACGGAATGTACCCAATCAATTCCGTACTCATGAACACCACTTCAGCGAAGCGGGGAGAAGTGCCAAGACCCTGACACTTCCCTAAACAAACTGTTACGCATGACTGCACAGGAACAATGGGACACTAATCCCCCACACACGATGCGATTACACTCGAAACTGTGAATGAGGGAAGGTACACTGACACCGAGTCAGTACACGTCCTTATTCCGTATTACTAAGAAACGGACAATCGCATGTACTTAAAAAAAGTAAATAGGTTGGATCCCTGAAGAGGCTGGACCTTTAGCTAAATAGCTATAAATACGGCCGAAACGCCTTGAATGATCATAAATGCCTTAAAAATAGAAGAAGAAAAAACAAAAGCAAGTATACACGCGACTTCGGCCGGCATAAAACACTGAAAAGTACAAAGAAATCTGTCAACTAGACAATACTACATGGAAGGCGTCGGATCCACATGAGTAAGGACGTATAAAAAAATTATCTGACTGGAATAAGCTCAGAATTTTCTACCCCCATTCAGTTGTTGATGATATAAAAATGATGAAACTCAGTGTGGCTTTGATTGAAGTACCGAAAAAATTAAATACGGTCGGAATCGCCGGATTACTTCTTCAGCACTGATAACGATGTGAATTACTGATAACATCAGTGATGTGACTGATTACGGCGATCGAACTGTTTGGTACCGACTGATCTCGTCACTGAGTACTGCCGCCCGGGGTCGGACGACTGACTGTCAACTGAGTTACGACCGTACGTATTGACACGGAAAGGTCGATTACTAGACTGTGACATCACCAACTACAACAGAAACTTGCAGACACTCTACTATACACTGATACTTAATATTTGTTCTTATTTGTCGATACAGCCGCACTCGCCTAAGCGAAACACGCTTAAGCAAAAAACTCGGATAACAGAAACCAAAGCCAATTCCCCGCCAGAACCCCCTCTTTGTAAGACTATTTCTAATTCGGATAAGCCAACTTACTTACTTACTTACTTAGGCCCTTGGCTCCACGTGGAGCATAGGCCATCGACAACCCTTCGCCATCGCACTCTGTTCTGGGCTAGTCTTGCCACTCCAGTCCAGTTGGTCCCCTGCTTACATAGCTCTGCCTCAGTGTCCCGCCTCCAGCTGTTGCGAGGCCGGCCTCTCTTCCTTTTCCCCTGCGGGTTCCATGTCAGGGCTTGGCGTGTGGTGCTGGATGCTGGCTTCCTGAGGGTGTGTCCAATCCAGCCCCACTTCCTCCGCAGGATCTGCTTGGCCACTGGTTCCTGCCCCGCTCGCTCCCACAGCTCTTCATTCCGGATCTTCTCTGGCCATCGGATGTTGAAGATGCGCCTCAGACAGGTGTTGAGAAATGTCTGGATCTTCTGCTGCATTGTCTTCGTTGTCCTCCATGTTTCGCATCCGTAGAGCAGAACTGACTTCACGTTGGAGTTGAAGATGCGAAGTTTGGTTCTTATGCTGACAACTTTGGATGCCCAGACGTTCTTCAGCATGACCATTGCTGCCCTTGCCTTGCCGATTCTGGCTGTGACGTCTCGGTCTGTGCCTCCCTGTCCATCAACCACACTCCCCAGGTAGACAAAAGACTCCACCTCCCTGATGGGCTCTCCACCGACTGTGACTGGTGTGTTGGCAGTGGTGTTGATCTTCATCAGCTCGGTTTTCTTCCTGTTGATCTTGAGCCCTGTTCCGGCTGATGTGGCTTCCAGGCACGTAGTCTTGTCCTGCATCTGGCTGTGGCTGTGAGACAGGAGCGCCAGGTCGTCCGCGAAGTCGAGGTCATCCAGCTGCGTCCAGAGTGTCCACTGTATCCCGTTTTTCCTGCCTGCTGTAGTGGTCTTCATGATCCAGTCGATGACCAGGAGGAAGAGAAACGGGGACAACAGGCATCCCTGGCGGACTCCGGTCTTCACCTCGAAGCTTTCTGACAACTGGCCGGCATGGGCAATCCTGCAGCTCATGTCTTGGTAGGTGCACTGGATCAGGGAGATGATCTTCCCGGGAACTCCATAGTGCCTTAGCAGCTTCCACAGCGCCTCTCTGTCTACACTGTCGAAGGCCTTCTCATAGTCTATGAAGTTGATGTAGAGAGGGGAGTTCCACTCCAGTGACTGCTCCACAATGATGCGTAGGCTGGCAATCTGGTCAGCGCAGGACCTGTTCCTGCGAAAGCCTGCCTGCTGGTCTCGGAGCATGGGGTCGACTGCCTCTCTCATCCTCTCCAGTAGAATTCTGTTGAGAACCTTGCCTGGCACTGACAGGAGCATGATCCCTCGGTAGTTGCTGCAGTCCCTGAGGTCCCCTTTCTTTGGCAGCTTGATGACGATCCCTTCTTTCCACTGGGCTGGCACCTCTTCCTTCTCCCAGATCTTGCTGAACAGGCTGTGCAGCATGTTGACGGCTGTCTCTGTGTCTGCTTTGATGGCTTCTGCTGGTATCTCGTCCGGCCCTGCAGCTTTCCCATTTCTCAGTGTCATGATGGCTTTCCTGATCTCCGCCTTAGAGGGCTTGTCGCAGTTGATGGGTAGTTCTGTCTCAGCTGGTGGGATGTCTGGTGGTGTTTCAGGGATGGGGCGATTTAACAGCTCCCTGAAGTGTTCTGCCCATCGCTTCAGCTGTTCCTCAGTTGTTGTCAGTGGGTGCCCATTCTTGTCCTTCACTGGTTTGTCTGTCTGCTGAAATTTGCCCGTGAGCTTCTTGGTCACCTGGTACAGGTCTTTTAGATTCCCTTGTCGGGCTGCTTCCTCTGCTTGACTGGCCAGGTTGTCGATGTAGTCCCTCTTGTCCTTCCTGGTGCTCCTCTTCACTTCTCTGTCAGCTGCTGTGTATTCCTCTTGTGCCTTTGCCTTAGCTCTTCTTGTTCGGCTCGTGTTCAGTGCAGTTTTCTTCTCTTTCCTAACTTCCAGCTTCTGGATGGTATCAGCAGAGATCCATTCCTTATGTTGGGTCTTTCTCTTGCCAAGGACCTCTTCGCATGTGTCGTGCCAGAGTTTCTTGCTGTGTTCCCACTGTGTCTCGATGTCCATTTCACTGTCTTCTATCAGGTCTTGCAGTGGCTGGAACCTGTTGGAAAGGCTGATCCGAAATGCTGCTTGTGTGTCTGTGTTTCTGAGAAGTCCAACGTTGTACCTGGTCCGTGTGCTGTTGGCGTTGGTGTGCCTCTTAAGCCGAAGTCTCAATGTTGTTGCAAGAAGGTGGTGGTCTGATGATACATCGGCACCCCTCATCACGCGCACATCCCGCCACGATCTCCTGAACTTTCGGCTGATGCAGATGTGATCAATCTGGTTCTCCGTGACATGGTCCGGCGATCTCCATGTGGCTTTGTGGATGCGCTTGTGTGGGAAGATGCTGCCTCCTATCACTAGCTGGTTCAGGGCACAAAAGTCTGCAAAGCGCTCGCCATTTTCGTTCATCTGTCCCAGTCCGTGTGTTCCCATGGTGTCCTCATAGCCTGTGTTGTCTGATCCAATCTTGGCGTTGAAGTCTCCCATCAGTATGGTCATGTCCTTGGCTCCTCCTCTGTCTATCACTGTCTGCAGTTGTTGGTAGAAGTCATCTTTTTTCTCCTCTTCCGCATCATTGGTGGGAGCGTAGCACTGGATGATGTTCAGCTTGATGTCTTTTTTCTTGGTGATGAATTTGGCTGTGATGATGCGGGAGTTGACAGGTTCCCAGCCGATGAGTGCCCGCTGTGCCTCCGGTGCCAGCATCAGGGCCACGCCCTCAGTGTGGGGGGCTCCATCCTCTGTGTGCCCAGAGTACAGCAGTTGCTCTCCCGATGAAAATCTCAGCTGTCCTGTCTGTAGCCACCTTGTCTCACTCAGTCCCAGTACTCCTATCTTGTAGTTCTTCATCTCTCTTGCTACTTGTATGGTCCTTCCTACTTCATACATTGTCCTGATGTTCCATGTGGCTACTCTCGTTGTTGTCCTGGGTGTTAGAAGGGGGGTCGGCCTTGCAGCTTCCTTTCGGCTTTCACTGCAATGCGTCATAGGTCTCCGGGATGGAGACCCTTCCTCGCCCAGGTGAATGTCTCGGATTGTTGCTGTCGATGCTTCAGTAACTTAGTGTTTTTTACAGGTAGGGCTGTTAACCCTACGCAAACCCGTTTAGCCTCTTGGAGAGGTGGTCCACATTCGTCTGACCTCTACCCTTCGACCTGTCCAGCTTGGGTGACCCTGCCAGGAGCATGTGCTCCTGCTGGCATAGTTCTCTGGGTCATTGAGGTACACAAGCCACTACCCCACGACAAGGGTTGGACCATGTAGGGGGATAAGCCAAACTCTGTCAAAAAAATAGCTAACTCAAACACGGATATCTCAAACGTGATTTTGACAGATAAGCCGAACTCTAAACACTGTCGGAGAGACTTTTTTTAAAAACCTTTTTGCTTGAAAAACACGTCGGGAAGATAACTTATGAACATATTTCGTCACGGCTATAATTATCCTACGGAAACGAACACGTCACCTGTTTTTCAGTATGCGGGAAACTGATGACGCGTGCCACATGTTTTGCAGGCGCCATTGTTTGGACAGACCGAGTGGTAGAGCTAAGTTTGCGTGCGTGAATTACGTGGTGGGTTCAGGGTTGGAGATGGGATGACCGAGGAAGGGGCA
>JACVVK020000144.1:767500-777500 GCA_018292915.2 Batillaria attramentaria
TTTTTTTTAAACGATGGTTGGCATTTTTTCTTAAGACTGATATAATTATTTGTAATGAATGATCCGGTGCCCGAAAATGCAGGTTCTTCTTCTTTCTTGTACGGCTTTGAAATATCTTTATTGTTTCTTTTTACTACTTCATTATCCTTTTCGGGAAATTCGGGCTGCTTCCCCGTGGGAAGCGTGTCGCCGCGGTGCAGCGCCACCAATCCTATTAAAAAAAATTGCTTGGGGTGGAAAGCCGAATGACCCGGAGAGAAACCCCCGATGAGCAGCCTTGTAGCCAGGACTGGTACCACATATCACAAGCTCGACCCGGACTCGGACCCACGCTTCATCGCTGTGCCAGTGGTGACGGCCTGTTCAGTAACGCAGCGGCTAAGTCCGAAGCCCTACCTAGGAGACCACCGCTCACCCTCAACCCCAATATACTGCCCTGCAATATCATACCAGAAAGATTTATTAAGGGCATTTGAATTACAAATTCACAACCACGATGGCGTGGTTATTAATGTCGTGTCTTGCGTGACCGAGGAGGAGGCGGAACCTAATTGCAAACCCCTCTAGGCAAATTACACTTTTCAAACCCATTACACACGCACACACACACACACACACACACACACACACACACACACACACACACACACACACACACACACACACACACACACACACACACACCAATAGACATCAACTGATATACAGTGGACGCCGGATATAAGCAACTCGGATATAAGAAAACTCGGTTATTGCCAACGAATTTTTTTCCCCCGGCCAACCTCTTCTTTATTATGTATTACAAAAACTCGGATACAAGAAACTCGCTTATAAGAAAACTCGGTTTTAGGAAAGCAAATTTCTTGTCCCGCTTGATACAAAAACTCGGATATAAGAAACCGAAAGTACATTTCCAAGAAAATTTCACTCATTGTAAGAAACCGAAAGTACATTTCCAAGAAAATTTCACTCATTCTAAGAAAACAGGTCAGGTCTGACGTCACTTAGGACAGGCACATGATGGCGCATGATTTTCTTTTCTTGAATTGGTTCTTTACCATTGTGTTCCGTGCAAAATTGAATGTTGGCAAGAAGAAAAAATACGAGATGCATTTTTGTTGTTCTATTGTTATATGTTGTTATTATTATTATTTTGTTTTTTTGCCTGATTGGGAGCTCTCTCTCTCTCTCTCTCTCTCTCTCTCTCTGTATGTCTGTCTCTGTCTACAGGGCTCGCGTTAAGGAGAATAAAACTATCAGTATTAGACTAACTGTTGATCAATTCCTTTCTTTGACAATATACGTGGTCCATCTTTCCTCCATCCCCCTTCCCCCTCCCAACAGAAAAAAAAGCTAATTTGCAGCTTTTTTCAGCCAAATTAGACACGGAAAGCATCGCATATCATACTCTCCTGGGACGAGTGTTTTATAGATCAAAAGTTGATACATAATGCACTTTTAATATATCCTATAAATACAAGGGAATTCTCTCTCTCTCTCTCTCCCCTTAGTTCTTTTTTGTTTGATTGTTTGGTTGGTTGGTTGGTTTGTTTGGTTGTTTTGTTTTTTTTTTTTTTGTTTTTTTTTTTCCTTACCACATGACCGCCAGCGCTACAGTTGGGAAGCAAAAACAGTATTTTCATGTTCAAACAAAAAAATCTGACATTGAAGGACACAAGCGCACTGGTGTATATTAACTCTACACATATATATTCTGTGCAGGTCTTTAAGAGAAACCAGATATTTCTTAATTTAATGCAAAACATACACGAACTGAGAAAAAAGAAATGTTTTAAACCTTTTTTTCACTGAACTCGGTTATAAGAAATATTTTTCAAAATACTTTCTTATATCAGAAATAAGAAAACTCGGATATAAGAAACCAAAAAATTCACCCCCCTCGAGTTTCTTATAACCGGCGTATACTGTATTGCTAAAATGAGCAAACAACACCATGTTAACGAAGGCGTAAATTCAACAGATGTGAGTACACTTAATCTTGGTCAAATGAACGGTTCAAGAGACTGTCCTTGAAAGTAGCGAGCGGATAAAAACAATGTCTTCCATAGATTAGTTCGAGTGGTTTACGGCGAAAGAATAACCCCGAGATGTTTCGATTGTTTGCGTAGATACCGAGCCTCCGGCGAGGTGTAGTTAGGGTCGCAGGTGTAGTTAGAGGGATGTGACAGAGAAGAAAGGTGCAAACAAAGGCCGAAGGCAGACGAAAATCAAGCGCTTATCAAGATTACCCGGATTGGCAGGTTTACCACAGTGTCAAGGGCAATGAAATTTTTTAAAGCATCGCCAGCGACCTGATTACAGGTAGATCGACGACCTTGCCCTTGGTCGGTACATGCATTCAGAGCTATTCCACGGCTCTCCACCAATCGCTATTGGAGAACGAGGATGAAATGAAAACGAAAGCTGATGTAGGCGAGACAGTGATCACCCTTTTTCAGGCGTGCTCATAACTCTCATATGTTGACAAAGTGGAACACTGGGCGTATTTGGACTGCCAAAAGCTTTTTGTGTATTTGAGTCTAGACTACCCTATAAATGAATTTTGTTTGTTTTTATGTTTTTGTGTGTTTTAGTGAAAGATTCCGAGTACACTGCAGAGAAATGGACTACCAGAAGAAAACGGCTTTCGTCAGGTCCGTGAACGCAGTTTTCACTCCTAAAACAAGAACCTCGATTTTTGTAATTTGTTTTAAATGTTCACTTAATATGGGTCTCACACACACACACACACACACACACACACACACACACACACACACACACACACACACACACACACACACACACTCAAAGTTTGTTACATTTGCATTTAAACTATTTTATTAATTTTGATGTATTTAGCCAAGTTCAGTACATTTTCTTCTGTGATGTTTTCAAAGACATTAGTCTACAAAAGTTAAATCAGGATATTGGCCTGCGGAAATTGACAGGGATAAGGTTTCTGTCCTGGTGATACGTCGGACACTCCGAAATAAAATGCAGGTCGTCACCAAGGACGCACATGTCACATTTAGTACACAGCCTGTCCTCTCTAGCAATGCCGTTTCTTCTTCCCTGTCCTATCGGTAAACTACGGTTACTACATCTAAATTGCATGAGTGGTATGACGTACATCAGGCAAAAAGGAAATGTATGTTTCTTGTCCAAACTCTGTGTTGTAATTTCTGTAAATTTATGTTACTGTTTTCGAGGCTTTCACGCCATTTCTAAAACTATATTGCAGACTTTTCTTGGCGTTCCTACGTAGGGAATCTACACTAGAAAACGTCTGTGTTTCCCACACATGTGCAGTCAAAACCACTACATGTATTAGTTTCACTCTTAAAGGAACTCTTCCTGCCTACCTCTCAAATTCCCTTACAGTCCACCAAACAGCACGTACTCTTCGTTCTTCATCTGAAAAACTACTGAACGTTCCCCGTCGAAACCTCAAAACGGTTGGCGAGCGCGCGTTTAGCTTTGCTGCCCCGTCGCTCTGGAACGCATTACCTGCCGGCCTGAGAGACCAGTCGGACATAGATCGTTTCAAGTCTGACTTGAAAACACATCTGTTCCGGCTGGCTTTCGACTAGGCCCACCTACCTCATCCTGTTTCAGCGGCTCTGTGTGTGTGTGTGTGTGTGTGTGTGTGTGTGTGTGTGTGTGTGTGTGTGTGTGTGTTGGTATGAGTGCGGGAGTACGCGCATTGAGTCATTGTGAGAATTTTGCGCTATATAAGTACAATTCATTATTATTATTATTATTATTAAAATGACAACCTTAATCCTTAGTTTTGAAGCTGAATATAAACAAGATTTGTATTCTTTTGCCAGGAGACACATTTTTGAAAGAGTTCACGTGAGGCTGAAGTCTTCCTTGTTATTACGTTATAATTTCGTATTATACTATTGCAGGTCGGCTTTCGGGGTAAGGGTCGTAGGTGTAGTTAGAGGGAGGTTAAGAGACGAAAGGTGTAAACTAAGGCCGAAGGAGGACGAAAATCAAGCGCTCATCGGTAAAATTAGGTTTACCGGCACTGGATTTTTTTAAACCTGGCCAGCGACCTGATTACAGGTAAATCGACGACCTTGCCTTTGGTCGGTACATTCAGAGCTATTCCACGGCTCCCCACCAATCGCTGTTGGAGAACAAGGATGAAATGAAAACGAAAACTGGTCTAGGCAAGGCAGTCATCACCTTGTTTATGTTAATTGTTTCCATACCAATGAAAACATCGTAGGACGGGCTAAAGCTTCCTCGGTCAAAACACGTTGCATGCGTGCATTCTCCGCACAAACATGATGTAAACCTAACTCTGACAATGACGTCATTGTTACTGGCGGGCATGGTGCACCTGAACGCACTTCTCCGCTGCAGTGAGTGCTGTGTGTGTGTGTGTGTGTGTGTGTGTGTGTGTGTGTGTGTGTGTGTGTGTGTGTGTGTGTGTGTGATTAATATACTGCTCACATGAGGAATCAACATTATGTTAGGGAAGGCATAAATTCAACAGATGTGAGTGCACTTAATCTTGGTCAAATGAACGATGGAAGAGGCTGTACTCCTTGAAGGTACCGAGCGAAAACAATATCGTCTAGACAATAATAATAATAATAATGACGACTTATAAGGCGCCTATACATGAAATAAAACAGGCTCTAAGCGCCGTACATCATAAATACATACACCACTTTCATACACAGACTCACAGGGAACATTCAAAGTTAAACAATAACTCACAACAAGCAGACTGACACGGTGTGGAAGGGCAGAGTAAATCAGTAATCAGTTTTAAATAAGTGGGTTTTGAGGCAGCGTTTGAAGCTGGCACTGGACTCTGTGTGTCTAAGCGGTTTAGGAAGTTGGTTCCAAAGAGCTGGAGCCTGAAAGGAAAAGGATCTCTGACCATATGTTTTAGTTCTTACTGAGGGGGTGCTCAGAACTTTAGTGTCAGAGGAGCTACGTAACTGCCTGGAAGGGGTGTAACAATGAAGGAGTTCAGAAAGGTAGGAAGGACCAGTGCCAGAGAGAGATCTATACATGACAAATGGACAAGAGCTTGTGCTTCACTCTATCTCTGATGGGCAGCCAGTGGAGGGAGTGTAAGATTGGTGAAACATGGTCAGTTTTTTTTTTTGCCTTTTACAACAAGACATGCAGCTGAAGTTTGAACTTTCTGAAGACGATCCAGGAGGTATTGATGGCAACCTGACAAGAGGGAGTTTGCATAGTCAAGGCGGACAGGACAAATGAGCAGACCAATGTGTTAGTAGCCTCAGGGGTGAGTAGGTATCTAATGGTACCAATGCGTCGCAGCTCTAAGTAGGCTGCTGTACAGCAATTCAGCACCTGCTTATTCATTGACAGATCATGCTCAGTCGTTACGCCCAGGTTTTTCACAGAAGGAGAAAAGCGAACAGTACTGTTGTCAAGCGTTATTTGGGAAGGTAGAGTGGCTGATGCAGATGTTTTTGGGGATGCAATGAACATATATACTTACGTTTTATATACTTACGCATTATATACTTACGTTTTATATTCTAAAAGTAATATGTATTTATACTTACACTACAACAAGAGTGGTTGCCATATGTTGCAGAGTACAATGGTGAACTGATCATCCGTTCTGTCAACAAGAGCTTGGGAACTGCCAGAGGAGGAGATGCGGTGTTCTTGTTATGTGAAAAAGTCGACAAAGGTGGATATGGCATACATAGGCTTCACATGGCAGTTTGTTACGAGGGGTATTCCAAAAGTTCTGTAGGAACTGCTGTAAGACGGACAACGCTAAACTTGTCATTACCTATACAATACTCTATTATTATTATTACCAGCCTAACCTCCTACATGATATCTCTTCAAAGAATTTTAGTGTGAAATTTGTGGAATACCTTCCTCTGAATACACGGTCCGCAAAGCAATGCCTGACTTAAAGCAAAGAACAGAATAGAAGTTTACCGCACGGAAATTAAAAAAAAAAGCTACAAATGTATGACATTTGGCAGCGAAGCTATTGCAGAGTAGCGTCGACTGGCGTTTAGAATATAATAGCATATGCATGTCTCACAACTTATGGATCATCCCTTGGACATCAGCAGTTCTGCCATCATAATAAATAATGATGCTGGTTTTTAAAAAATAATTTTTCTGTACTTCCTTCTTAATAATAATAATAATAATAATAGGATCATAATAATGATGAATAGCGCACTCTCACCAAGGCCCCCCTTTAGTTGAAATAATTATACGTGTAATATACACACCAAAACATATGAACACACTACAGGACTGAACAATGACAAAATGAAGGTTCTCAAACATTACTACAGGTCAGGCTGAAGTACTTAGTGAGTTTTCAACAGAGTTTTAACTGTAGGTACTTCATTCCCAGGTTCCCATTTCCAAATGTTAGACATCTAATTTGTCTTTAATGTGCACAATTAAGATAAAGCGTCGCATCATTGATACGTTTAATATTAAACAGACAATTATTTACATACCTCGATGCTTTTGTGCAGTAGACTTTAAAAGCTGTTTGCAATCTTCAGCGTTTTACAGTCAACGCGTATTTTTCCTCTTTACAGATGATGTACAAGTGCGGCTTTTTGAAGAGGAGAATGGAGAGGTCGTTTGGGAGAGCTACGGTGAATTTGGACCGTTAGATGTTCACCGACAAGTATGCATTTGAGTACTTCTAGAATCTCAGAATCTGGCGTAAATTTACATGGACATTATCAGACTGTTACTTTTGTCATTATATGTTTACAGTGTGATTTTTTAAAATAGTAAAGGTAAACAGGAAATCTATTTCGTGATAATCAAAGTTCAAACATGTCAGAATTTGATCATCTTAATTCTTGTCTTTTTAACAAAGCTGCCATTCTATTAGTTTCAATATAAATGGTCATAAGGACATCAGGTCTATGCGTTTGGGAATTATGGGCAATTTTGTATATGGTATCCTAGGTTACTCTTTTTCTTTTCAGTATGCCATAGTGTTCAAAACACCAAAGTACAAGGATGTATATATCACAAAACCAGTTAGAGTGAACCTACAGCTGGTGCGACCATCAGACGGAGAGACCAGTGATCCCGTTCTGTTCACCTACATGCCAGAGGTCTTTGGTAAGTTGTACATGTAATTTTGTGTGTGTGTGTGTGTGTGTGTGTGTGTGTGTGTGTGTGTGTGTGTGTGTGTGTGTGTGTGTGTGTGTGTGTGTGTGTGTGTGTGTGTTTATGAATCACCAGGTCAGTGTCCATCAAACAACGATTGTGAAAATAGTTATTTTGGTGATTAGTTCCAGCACGTGAAATACGGAGTTTCACTCTTTAAATGACAACCTTAGTTTTGAAGCTGAACATAAACAAGATTTGTGTTCTGTTGCTCAGGAGACAAATTTCTTAAAGAGTTCACGTGAGGCGCTTGCTGAAGTCTTGCGTGTTATTACGTTGTAATGGCGCATTATACTATTACAGGTCTGCTTTCGGGGTAAGGATAGTAAGTGTAGTTAGAGGGATGTGACAGAGAAGAAAGGTGAAAACCAAGGCCGAAGGCAGACGAAAATCAAGCGCTCATGGGTAAGATTACCCGGACTGGCAGGTTTACCGCAATGTCAAGGGCACTGGAATTTTTTTAAGCCTAGCCAGCGACCTGATTACAGGTGTATCAACTGCCTTGCCCTTTTTCAGACATGCTACATAACTCTCATATGTTGACAAATTGGAACACTGCGCGTATTTTGGACTGCCAATAGCTTTTTGTGTATTTGAGTCTAGACTACCCTATAAATGAATTTTGTTTTTATGTTTTTGTATGTTTTAGTGAAAGATTCCGAGTACACTGCAGAGAAATGGAAAACCACCGGCCCCCGTAGTGTAGTGGTTAGCACTTCGGACTATGGACCGGGAGACCCGGGTTCGAATCCCAGCCGAGGCAAGCGGGATTTTTCCTACCTAGGTCGGCTCCTACCCAGAGCGGGTGTGCTATGGGCCCAGTGGGGAGGCTGTTGCCACACAGCCGAGTTTCACCCACTTCACGGGTGCGACTTTGGGGGTGCTTCCCTTAGTATGACACGTCTTATGATGTGGATGATTACACGGCCGGCACCGCAGGTGCCGTAGATCCCGGGCCTGGTTAATGCCGGGATATTTATGACAGGAAGCGTGGAATGCGGCCCTGTCCCGCAGTCCCAAACCACATGGACCTCCATAGCATCATCTTACTGTCATCCTCATCTCCATCATCATGCATAATAAATAAAAAAAAAATTGTCCCAGCTTCCGAGTCCTCCGTGGATTCCACCCATGACCTGGGAGGAACACCACTGGAGCTGGCAAAGAGCTGGGGCAGCAAAAAAAAAAAAAAAAGAAAAAAAAAGAGAGAAATGGAAAACCAGAAGAAAACTGCTTGCGTCAGGTCCGTGAACGCTGTTTCACTCCTAAAACAAGAACCTCGATTTTCATAATTTGTCTAAAATGCTCACTCAATATGGGTGATCTGTGTGTGTGTGTGTGTGTGTGTGTGTGTGTGTGTGTGTGTGTGGATGTTGTTTTTGTTGTTTTTTGCCCATGCACTCTTACGTTGTGATTTTTTTATATTCCGTTCCTGTGCATTTCTTTTACGCTTTCAGTGTTTGTTTTTCAGATTTCGGTTTTTCTGAAGCAGAGTCTGATTTTAGCGAATCGTCTATAGACGGCAGCTCATCGCCCAGCAGTAGCACTCAACAAGGAGCTGGTAAACATGTGGACGTAAAGGGTATGCCATGTAAATGTTAATGTTGTCTTTGAGTTTATTCCAAAATGCATGTTACTTCCTGAAAGCTATTTCGCAGTTTCATCGCATGTGAGAGAGAGAGAGAGAGAGAGAGAGAGAGAGAGAGAGAGAGAGAGAGAGAATTTGAACATTCTTTTTTTCCCTCTGTATTTCAGACATGTCAGATGCCTGGTGCTTTAAATGTAGGCTGAGAGGACATGAACCAAGCAACTGTTCCGTCCGGTGCAGCGAATGTCAACAACTGGGACACGCAATATGGGACTGTACCGTTGACTTTTGCTGGAGAAGTCAACAACTGGGACACGCAACATGGGACTGTACCGTTGCAATGCGCCCTTGCAGTGAGTGCTCTGTGTGTGTGTGTGGGGGGGGGGGGATGGGGGGGGTGTTTGATTAATATACCGCTGACACGAGCAAACAACATTATGTTAGGGAAGGCGTAAATTCAACAGATGTGATTGCACTTAATCTTGGTCAAATGAACGCTTGAAGAGGCTGTCCTTGAAGGTAGCAAGCAAAAACAATATCTAGACCATTATATACTTAAGGCCTACGTTTTACATTCTAAGAGTAATAAAAGTAATATGTATTTATACTTACACTACAACAAGAGTGGTTGCCATATGTTGCAGAGTACAATGGTGAACTGATCATCCGTTCTGTCAACAAGCGCTTGGGAACTGCCAGAGGAGGAGATGAGGTGTTCTTGTTATGTGAAAAAGTCGACAAAGGTGGATATGGCATACATAGGCTTCACATGGCAGTTTGTTACGAGGGGTGTTCCAAAAGTTCTGTAAGACGGACAACGCTAAACTTGTCATTACCTATACAATACTCTATTATTATTATTACCAGCCTAACCTCCTACATGATATCTCTTCAAAGAATTTTAGTGTGAAATTTGTGGAATACCGTCTTCTGAATACACGGTCCGCAAAGCAATGTGCCTGACTTAAAGCAAAGAACAGAATAGAAGTTTACCGCACGGAAATTTAAAAAGCTACAAATGTATGACATTTGGTAGCGAAGCTATTGCAGAGTAGCGTCGATTGGCGTTTAGAATATAATAGCATATGCATGTCTCACGACTTATGGATCATCCCTTGGACATCATCAGTTCTGCCATCATAATAAATAATGATGCTTGTTTTTTAAATAATTTTTCTGTACTTCCTTCTTAATAATAATAATAATAATAATAGGATCATAATAATGATGAATAGCGCACTC
>JACVVK020000144.1:780000-812500 GCA_018292915.2 Batillaria attramentaria
TCTATTTCGTGATAATCAAAGTTCAAACATGTCAGAATTTGATCATCTTAATCCTTTTCTTTTTAATAAATCTGCCATTCTATTAGTTTCAATATAAATGGTCATAAAGACATCAGGTCTATGCGTTTGGAAATTATGGGCAATTTTGTGTATGGTATTTTAGGTTACTCTTTTTCTTTTCAGTATGCCATAGTGTTCAAAACACCAAAGTACAAGGATGAAAATATCACAAAACCAGTTAGAGTGAACCTACAGCTGGTGCGACCATCCGACGGAGAGACCAGTGATCCCGTTCTGTTCACCTACATGCCAGTGGTCTCTGGTAAGTTGCACATGTAATTGTGTGTGTGTGTGTGTGTGTGTGTGTGTGTGTGTGTGTGTGTGTGTGTGTGTGTGTGAGAGAGAGAGAGACTCAACAAGGAGCTGTTAAGCATGTTTACGTAAATGGTATGCCATGTAAATGTTAATTTTTTCATAACCTTCAGCCGAGCCGTTCGTCTTTGGTACAATGCCGATTTATCCAATAGCAAGGGGACAAAATTAATGTGGTACAGGCTGAAAGCAAACTGTTCCTGTATTACATCTTCAAACACTTTTTAAACCTATTTTTGACAGACTGCAGGTGTTACAGATTTTGTTGTCATTTTTCCAGGCCAACCTATCAAAGACCTAGTCATCCGTACTGTCAACAAGAACGTGGGGACAGCCAGAGGAGGAGATGAGGTGGTCATGTCGTGTGAAGCAGTCGCCAAAGGTGGGTATGCCATATTACGAGAGGTAAAGACCTTCGCTGGTAGAACGGTCAAGCATATAACTCATGGTTGGATAATTTCTTTCCTTAATAACTCCTTTATTCTGCAACAAAGTGCGTCAAAAAGCTGTTAGTACTGGTCGGAAATTCTCAGACTACACTCTTTTTTTCCAGTGAGAGTGAATCCAGTGATGCAGTAGAATAACCTTCCAGGGGCACCGGAAGATGTTGGGGGAAGGGGGGTCAGAATCTCAGAGGGGGGGGAAACGCCAGAGCCAGTGAAAGGAAGGACGTTGCCCGAAGAAAGTGAAAAGCGGGGGGGGGGGGGGGGGGCAAACTGAGTTCTCTGTTGGGTGGGATGAGGGAGAGAGCAGGAAGAGGGGTAGGGGGAGGGGGTGGTAGGGGAAGGGGGGGGGGGGGCAAGACCATGGCTTTGCCCCCCCCCCCCCTCTTGCCATAGTCACCTGATTTTGCCCCGTCTTTGATATTACCCGTATGTGGTGGAAAAGGATGTTAACCCCCCCCCCCCCCCCCCCCCCCCCCCCAGTGGGTTTATGCTATTTACAGTTGAATGGACTTACGACACACTGACGCGACTGAATGTTACACATGACTGTTGCGATACGATATTTGTCATTATTACTAAATGAAAGCCAAGTGTGTGTATGTGGCACCCCATCCCGCAAACACCACTGAAAGAAAAAAAAAAAGAAAAAAAACAAACAAACCAAAAACCCCTTGTTTTTCTTTTCTGTAGTACACACTTTAATTTACAGTCGGTGATTCAACATTAACCCTTCTGGAAGCCATCTTGCTCAACCCTGTGATCATAAATTTTGTTTCAGCTTCCCCCGATCTCAGTGACAGCGACCCTTCAGTACCTCAGCCTGTGTTCTGTGACAGGTGGGAGGCGTGTGAAGAGTTCGGCAGCGACGGGGGACTCCTGCATTGTGACGATTCTGACGTCGTACTCGAGATCCCAGAAAACTCCATCAAAGCGTCACAACAAATTTCCATCCGAGCTGCAGTCTCCACAGACCTCCAGACGATCCACAAGCGTCTGGATGTCAGTGAGGATGAAATGATCATGAGTCCCGTGCCTGAATTTGACGCTGGCGACAACTTCGAGTTTGAAAAGCCTGTTGTTGTCATCTTGCCTCATTTTATACCAACAGTCGATCGCCCAGATATGCTTAATGTCTACAAATTTCACTTGTATGATTCGGACATATTACATTTTGAGAAACTCAGACAGGCCCCCGTCCACGAGAGCATCACCAAACAAGAAGCCCACTGTGGCGTGTTTGTACTGTCGACACCCCAGACAATCCACATCATGACTTCCCATTTCACAGGGTTCTTTTGCACACTGTGCAACAAGCAGGTTGTGCCTCGGCCCCTGCGCCTGAGACTGTACGGAAGACACATCCAGAGGGACACGCAGGAAGTTGATATCTGGCTGTTTGTTGGAGACACGCGTCTTGATATCAGGGACTTCAGAAAGGTCAGTCAGCACAAAACTGCAAACGCTTTTTCAGCTCATAAAATTCAAATGGTAATAAAAAGCATCTGCAATCAGCAATCAACACACGTCTAACATACTTGTACGTCTTTAAGAGGACACTGTCAGCAACTTTGGGACTTCGAAATTAACCATCAGATATGATGATTCGTTTCTTCTGACGTCTTCCTCAAGTTCAAGTTCAAATTTCAAATTTTTCCATACTTGAAAACACTTAAAAAATAACCCTCGGCGTTTGATTATGCAATTATGACAGGTCATTACATTACAACCATTTCACAGACATCAAAAGCCCTAGAATCGTTGCGGAACAGACGACACGAAACCTATCAGCAACTTTAACACTTTCAGCCCTGCCACCCTATCACCTACGGTCTCGCAGACCCTGACAATAATATGCGGCGTGCATGTGACCGACTCTCATACGCTCTGCACAGTGGAAGATTCCCCTAAAGGATGGATCCAATACTTCTTGAGAAATGGGTTTTGTATGCAAGAGCCCAGCTTCAGATCTAGCACACGTGAACAAACTCCCAGGCAGAGAGCGTTATCGCTATTGAGATTCCTTCAGGGCTGAAAGGGTTAAAGCCTCTATGTTCGTCACGCCACTGAGATGGAAATCTGCCGCTTTCGAAGCTCTAATGTTGTTTACCAGATAGAAGGATGTTTCATTTGGCCGTTGCGACCGTTTTTGTTGCTTTGTTTCTTCTAGTATTTGAGAAATGCGACTTTCTTTGAGCCTACGGCCCGTTCCTGGTCCTCGACAACTTACACGCCGGCCACAGTCACCACAATGGTCCCAGCTGCTATATTGTGACACAAGGAATAATAATAATAATAATAATGAGTATTGTATAGGCGCGTATTCCAATTTCGTGAATCGGCTGAAAGCGCCGCGAACTGAACCCAGCACGTACGCTCACGTGAATCACACGCATTCTCTCACACACTGGACATAAACACATTACAATCACGTGGTGCGAAGGGTCAGCTCAGCTATTTAAATTTCGGAATTTAGAATTGCATTTATTTTTCAAATTTACTGGGGTGAAGATTTCCAAAGCAGAGAGGGGGGTGGGGGGGAGCCGGAGTACCCAGAGAGAACCCGCGGCCCGACGATCGGCCCGAATGAACGGTGCCACATAACGAGAAGGAAAACTTCTTTGCCCCGATTGGGACTCGAACCCCTGACCTTTCGCACTGGTGACAAGTCTCTTGACCGCTAGACCACCGACAAATGATTCTGACGCACAGAGTAAGCACATTCCATGAAATGTTTCCACACGATGTTGTATGCCTGCCATGCGTATTGAGACTTGAAACTCCCCCACTTTCTTAAAATTCATTTTCAATCACATATTTTGCAGGCTGTGCTACGCCGGAAGGATGAGGTGCACTTTCTTACAAACCAGTCCATTGATCCTTGGTCCGATGATTCTGAGGACGTGAAACTGGGAGTGCGTCTGGTCATCAGTGAAAGCGAGAGGGCGCAGTGGCAACACAGGGAGATTGGCGGTCGTGTTCTTCCGGCTGAGAGGGTAAGCTTGCCTCTTCGCGCCATTCACATTCCAAGATTCAAGATTTTGTTTTCCTTTTTCCCCTTTTGGGGTATGGAGGATACAAAAAAAAAAATATCACACACACACACACACACACACACACACACACACACACCCTACCCCCCCCCCCCCCCCCCCACACACACACAAAATCGCTGTCATTATTTCAGTTATTTGGGTGTTTTAGCTCTTGCTCACATTTCCTCGCACTATTTTCCTTTTTCCCCTTTTGGGGTATGGAGGATACAAAAAAAATCACACACACACACACACACACACACACACACACACACACACACACACACACACACTATACCGTTCTACTCGCTTTCAAAAATTTTGCTAGAGCAAGGGCAACTTTAAAAAAAAATTTGATCCCAACAGTTTCAAAGATTGTACGTCGTTTGACTCTAAGGAAACGAAGTGGTATGTGCTTGTTGCGCTCTTCTTGGGACGCCGGACATTCTAGAATTAAATGAAATTCATCGCCTAGACCACAGAGCAAGACTTAGACACTAGGTTGTCGTTCATTGCTGTACTGTGGTCAACTTATTTGGAACAGTCTGCCTTTTCATGTTGGCCATGTTGACTGATTCAAAACTGCCAGGTGAAGACGCATCTCTTCCGGATCCATTACATAGACTGTATTTAGATTTTTCACTGTCGTCATCATGGTCTTAATGTTTTGTAAGGATGTATTGTACGACTGTGTATATGTAATGTGTTTGTAGTGTTCTTTTATCGTAAGGAGCCCATAGCTCCAACAGGTTTGGCGCCAGACAAAATCCTCATTACTATTACTATTTTTACTTGAATGCCATGGCAGTGAAAATGGTAATAGACAAGCCTTTGGGTTAGAGGATACAAATAAAAACATGTCTAAGAGATGCCTCAAAGTATAAACAGCATATTGGTGTGAATATTAACATTTTCTGTCGTGTGTAATTTTCACAGTAACAATCTGAACAGCTAATCAAGTGTAGGGTTATGAATTCCTCTATGGCGCACGGGCCATCAAAAATGCAGCGCCCAAACCGTGGAACTCTGCCTCAGTCAGTGAAGGAGGCAGTCAGCATCACCGCATTCCTGAAGCTACTGAAGACTCGTCTCTTCAGTGCATCACCCCAGTAATCATCTGCGTTTTTTTTGTTGTTTTTTTTTTGGGGGGGGGGGGGGGGTGCACTTTCCCCCTAAACGCTGTGAGCACTCAGTTAGGGTAGAGTCGTACGCTGTACCAAGTCTCCATCATCGTCATCTTCATTATGGCTATTTTCATTTTTAGTGAAATGGGCTGTGGTGGGGCTTACCGCTTAGGGATCTACAGACTCCGGCGTTTGAGGTTATTCTTTTCAGATTTGTTTTTCATGGACTGTAGAATTCTGTAAACGCTCTAGAAAACTATATACAGGTCCACATCCTGCCTACTATTTCAGAAAGTGAACGTGAAACAGTTCAGGCCGTGCAACATCTGCAGCGATCCTTGTCCAACGAAAGTCACGTGGTCTGTTGTCAGTAGTCCTGGCAGCTTCCCGAGTCGGTGGTTCAACTCCTTCATTGAAGCAGGGTTTTGCAGGTCTGAGGGTGCCGCTGTGCAGTTTCTTGTGGGACATGGACAAAACTGTCTGGATATCATTGGACTTGAGGTAAGTACCGGCTGACGTTTTCATGCTGCTTATTGACAATCATAAATAGCTGTAGTTAACTCTTAAAAGCTCAAGCAAAACTCGAAAACTGACTTGAAATCTTCATATCACTTGGAGCCACTGTAAGCCACTATTATGCAATCTGCAGCTGTCGGGCATAGCGGGGAAGGCCCATGCCTTGCATAATTGTGGCTTGAAGTGGCTCGTATTGGTGTGCAGTGGCTCGTTCTTTTTAACCAGTCTTATCATAGAGCGGACAGGAGGTAGTAGGATTCGGATAAAAC
Organism: Batillaria attramentaria; assembly: GCA_018292915.2. NCBI lineage: Eukaryota > Metazoa > Mollusca > Gastropoda > Batillariidae > Batillaria > Batillaria attramentaria. The sequence continues at coordinate 785,760 of JACVVK020000144.1, forward strand.
TGATGGGGGAGAGGGGGTGGGTGGGATGAAGGGCCGGGTTGAACACACACTGGAAGCGTCTTTTTTACATGAGGGACTCCGGCTGCACCATGGGACGATAAAAAGTCACTGAGGACAAAACAAAAAAATTATCACCACCACCCTCAGAATCCTTACTACACAACAAAGCAATGAAAGTACGATGAAGAACTAAATGAAACACCAAATGGCACTATGCAATCTTTTGCTTCATTTCAGCAGACAAATGATCCCATTCGAATATTTTACCATTAGACTAGATAGATGCTTTCAGATAAAACAAAACACCTGTTTGTTTGTTTGTTTTTTTTTAAATATATAATGTTTGTTTGTTTTTTAAACATATAAATAACATAAATAACATTGTTGAGAAAATATACTGATCAATAAAAGAAACGCGAATCGTACTATGATAATTGCATTCACGGAAAGGTTGAAAGTCGATTAAGGCCGAAATATACAATGAAATCGATGGGAAATTGTCAGAATGGAATCATTGACATCAACGTAATCACGGGTAGAGTTCATGGTTTCTTAGGATCAACCACAGCGCTGAACAGTTTTCAATATGGCGCGTGACCTCCACTGGCGTTGATGACGGCCTGGCGTTTCTTTTGTTGATCAGTATATAAGCAGTTACTTGGAATAAATAAGTGTTTTGATGATGATAATAATAATAATAATAATAATTATTATTGTAGCGCCTAATCTCGGAAGAGCTGTTGGTGCTCTACATGTAGATAACTAAAGAAGGGGAATAAATAAGTACGTGGACCATAGATGAATAATCAAATAAATAACAAGATGGCCACTGACCAGCCCAATATGTTGTTTCCATTTAATCACCTGCTGTCGTCACGGTCGTTCTTTTGTAATGCCATGTATACGGGAGGACACACACACACACACACACACACACACACACACACACACACACACACACACACACACACACACACACACTACACTCTCTCTCTCTCTCTCTCTCTGATTGGAAACAACTGACCGGGCTTGTCAGACCAATCTTGGTTTTGGAAGACGTCAAGTTGTTTTCTTTGAAATCTATGACGTTTTCCTCATTGGGATGACGCATAATACATTTGACGTAATAACTTTGACTCGGATACAATTCTTGCAATGAAAGCAGCCCCATGAAAATTGAAGTGTTGCTGCTGCGCAGTGTAAAGATCGAATTTATACCGGCTCAATGTGTTTAACAGACAAGTCTGCGCGGCGAACGTTTTTTCACTATGTGTTATGTCTGCTGCGCGCGCGCGCACACAGACACACACAGACATACGCGCGCGCGCACGCACGCACGCAGACTTGCGCGAGCCGCGTTTGTGCATGTGCTCCATTGAGACCTATGTGGTGTTCTCTCACTCTACTATGCTATTGAGTGAGAGTCAGTGGGAAAAACAAAGCTCACTACATCAATGAAACTCCCGCTTTCCCCGTCTACAAATAGAGAACTTCCGAAAAGTGACGACACACCCCCACGTCAATCAAACATGACGTCGGCAAACTGACGCTGATACAGTTTTGCGTCAGTGCGCGTGTGCCTTTTCTGCGATGTTTGTGAGGCGTGTGGCTTGTGTAAAGGAAATGTGCTTCGAGTACAAATTTTCGAGTCAACTGACGACAACGGCTGCAGTGAATTTTTCTAATTTTTTTGTATATTTTTTATGGCACCCCAGGCTCATTATCTATGTATAGTAGGAGCGATTTTGAGATCTAAAGTGTGTTCACCAGCACTTTCATCAGGTACGGCTTACGCCAAAAGTATAAAAGCGACAACCTCCAAAATTCACTCAGTTGAGAGTCCGTACTCACGCTATCTATGTCCCAAAAATGGAGTGGTTTAGGTAAATATTACGCCTTTAAACGCCAGAAAGCCACTTTTTTTTAAAAGGGCGATAACTCGCAAATCATGTGTGCAATCGTACCCTGGATCGGGCCTTCTATTCAACAATCTTGATACATTTAGAAACCCCAAATTTGAAATCGATCGGTTCAGTATTTTCGGAGAAATAGGCATCTGAACTGGGTTCACATGCAATGTCAACTCAGGCTCGGTTTACATGAAAACTATAAGAGCGACCATTTTCTAGTAGTGACTCTGTTCAGAGTCCGTATTCAAGCTATCTACTGCCAAAAAATTGAGTGATTTAAATAAATATTACGCCTGTACACGAAAGACAACCAACTTGTCTCAAAAGGGCGATAACTCCCAAATCACTTAAGCAATCATCACACGCTTGGTTCCTCTAATGTAACATTTTGATATATTTGGATACCCCAAATTTGAAGCCATTCGGTTAAGTATTTTCGAAGAAACGGGCCCGGACACAATTCACACACACACGCACACACATCTACACAGACGGCACTCACTGAGGAGGAGAAGTGCGTTCGGCGCACTATACATGCCAGCATCGATGACGTACGTTTTCTTACGTCATTGTCAGAGTTACACTTGCATAATCGTCTCTGCGGGAGATCGGCAGTGACGTGCGTTTGTACCACAGATGCTTGCCCATGAACGTGGAAAATTTAGCCCGTCCTATGATGTTGTTTCCATTACTATGGAAACAACATAAAAACGAAGAAAGCACACACACACACACACACACACACACACACACACACACACACACACACACACACACACACACACACACACACACACACACACACACACACACACACACACACATACATACATACATACATACATACATACATACATACATACAAGCACGCCTACGTAATACCAACATTGTGTGGTGCCGTTTCAATTTTTCAGCTCCAAAACGAGAAGAAGTCTGCAACGTCCCAGACTGAAATCGTGAGTGAGAAAAGTCATGTTACTGTGTTAGCATCTACATCACCCCCTTCGTCACAGACAAAACTTCAGTGGGCAACCGAGTTTCCGGTACGTTTCATGTTCCTGTGATAAGGGGAATGTCTTTGCTTGGTGCGCGATTATTGTGTGTACGGTATATAATTTGTACATATGTCTTTGTGTTTTGGGTACGTTATTTTACCAAAAGCATAAGGCATGTAGATTCGGTCCCGACCTTTAAAACTGCAGTAAAACACACTTGTTCTCATCCTGGCAGCAGTAAAGAGGGATTGACAGAATCTCTCTCTCTCTCTCTCTCTCTCTCTGTGTGTGTGTGTGTGTGTGTGTGTGTGTGTGTGTGTGTGTGTGTGTGCGACAATTGCTTTTTCTTTTATTGTTCTCTCTGGCATTATTTTCATGCCGTTTTCTTTCATTTTTTTTCTTAATTTTGTAAGCACTTAGATCATGTTGATTATAAGCGCTATATAAATATCCATAATTAGTATTATTTCAGTATTCTTGTCAGACACTTTCAGCAAAGATCATGGTACTCCTATAGTCCTTGTTTTGAGTGAGAACCTTTTCCTGTCTTTCCAGTCAGTCAAACAGCAGAAAGCAACATCTGCCGGGGAACAGGCCACCCCAGGCAACCAGGCTCAAGGTGGCTATCAGCCATTAACTTCCCATGCCAGCTCATCTACACGGACAGATACTGATGAGAACACATTGCCACACTTCCAAGAGCTGGACGCTGAAAGGTACACACAGACCACGACATACCCAGCGGGCAATGTAGCAGCGATGAGTTCTGAGGGCAACGGTGAGCAAGGCGGGGTGAACGAGCTGGGTCTGCCTGCACCCACGTCATCAGCCACTGACTACCATTCTGCCGAAGCTCGTCACATGACCCCAGAAGGGTCTGGCACTCATGATCCATCTACTTCTTGTAATTCATTGGTTGACATTTTCATCCCCAAAGCCAGACGGCAGGGCAGCGGTTCGCAGGGCCCTTCTGTCTATACCTTTCACGCACATATCAACAAGTTCTACCACACGAACAATTCAAGCGTCACCATGCCAACGAACAAGGCGCAGACAGTAACGTTCAACGTGTCATCAAATCCACCTGACAGAAATGAAGGAGGAGATGGTCAAACAGAACGAAAGTCACTGTCAGACACAGCATTGCCCGTGAGTCTGGACCCAGTAAGTAGTGGCAGTACCCCATCTCTCCTTCCACAGCAGAACAGCAACTCATTTGAACAAAGTGTCACGGAAAAACCCGAGAAGGCGCACCATCAGGCCGCGAAAAGCTCAGCCGTTGAAAAACAAGAGGATGGCTCGAATCCAAGCACAAGCAAAGATGGACAAGGCGGTGAGGAAGCTGTCGGCCCAGCAAGCTCTGTGTTTAAACTCTCACAAGGAAAACTCGAAACGATGAAAGATGACAAGGGTGAGCTGGGTGTGGAGCCGACAGGGTCTTGCAGTCCTGCAAACAAAAAGTCCGTTTTGGAGCTACCGGCTCGTGCGACAAAGAATGGGAAACCTCTCCTAGCGTGTCTTGTTGCAGAGGAGTTTGTTGAGGGGGGTGTTGGCAGAGGCGATAGTAAGTCAGCCAAACAAAAAGAACACGGTCTCCTTGGGTATCTTGTCGGAGAGGATTTTGTTGAGGTTGGTGTTGGTTGCATATCAACCAAACAAGAAGAACGCGAACACGACACCAGCAAGATGCCTGAGGTAGGCGATGCTGTCTCTGAGAACACGTCAGTTTTGCCAACGCCACCTGGAAACCATTCCAAAAGCAGGCTGACTAGAAAGTCTTCCAAAAACGGTTTGAAGGGTGCTGCACGGGAGTCATCCTCTCCACCACTTAATGGCAACACGGAAGGCGACCAACCAACGCCCGTATTGAGGGCATCCCAGAAATTACGTGAACGAAACACAAAAGGGAAGGACGAAACTTCGCTGACGAAAGATCAAGAATCACGAGATCACACGCGCAGTATGCGGAGTCGTGGAAACGGTGTACCAGACAACCCAAGAAAGCGAAGTAACGATGTAGGAGTAACATACGGCAAGAAGCCTCGATTTTCCAAGGTGTAAGTTCTCTCCCTCTGCCCCATTCCGGCAGGTATGAAAACTGACTACTTGATGTCAACTGCCTCTACCGTTGTAAAATAAAGTTTCATTGATTCATTCATTGATTCCATTCCTACCTTTCTGAACGGATCCATCTCTACACTCCGTCACGCTCCCTCCGGTCTTCAGCTGACACTCATCCCAAAGATCATGGAGGTCTTTGCTCTTACCCTCAGAATTCGCCGCACTAAACTTTCTACTGTTGGCATTCTCCTATGCTGGGTCCTTTAGCTTGGAATTCGCTTCCTCATTCTCTCCGCCAGTCACCTTCCCTTGAAAATTTCAAGAAAAAAACTTAAAACCCATCAGTTAACACCATGTGTGCATCATGTGCGCATGTACATGTATGTGCGTGTCGTTGCACCTAGGCCCAAAACTTACGGCTCTGTATAGTTTTGTATATATTTCTTCCTTTTCGCTTTATTTCATTTTAAAGCGTCTAAAACTGTTGTTTACTACTAGGTTACAGCAGTATATAAGTGTAATCATTATTGGTATTACATTTGAGTTTATTTTTACAGATGTTATTATCAGATCTGCAGGCTGTGTGTTGCTGCCCAATACAACCTGCTTCTATATGTTCTCTATGCAAAGACATTACCCTCTCAATCCAGCCTTACAGAAGCTCCCGTAAAAGCGTGTAAAGAAGTCGTTCGTCCCGTCTGACATCACTGTCTCACACGGTAATGTCACGGTTTACTTCAGTAACTACATGCACGAACGTGTGTGTGTGTGTACGTGTTTTTGTGAGTGTGTGTGAGTGGGAGAGAGAGGGGGCGGGGGGGGGGGGGTAGGAAAAAGAGAAAGAGAGAGTGTTTAATGGCTGTATATTATTTTCAAGTTTAAGTTCAAATTCAATGTTTGTTTATGTTTGACTACTTTATCTGACAGAGCATTGTGTGAGGCTAAAGAAAACTTTCTGTTTTAAATTCATAAGACAATAAAGTTTTTTGAATTGAATTGACTTGAATTGAAGTAAGGGCACAAAGAACTATATTTTCGGCCCAAAAGCCTGTAAGTGTGTGCTTATGCAATCGTGTTTTGCTGCTCAACATTTTGTTTTGTCCACACATACAAAGAGTTATAATGGAGATATGATATGTCCGTATAACCTGCGGCTGCACAATGATATTCGCTGCCTGAAGTTTCACATGACGTAATGTGCTGATCATACCTGCCAAGTGCCAACCCTCTTTCTTGAACTGCTTAAATGTTATGTTTTTATTTATATGTTTTGTTGTCTCTTTGACATTTCTACTATTTTATGACACCACTTGGTGAAGCTTCAGTAGGATATACTGTGCGACAATTATTTTTGCTTGATATTATCTAATGAAGAAGGACCTAGTTTCTGTGGGTAAATCTTTTTCTTTTCCTTTCTCTCGTTCTCATTATTATCTATTGTTTTTCATAATCATCATCACCGTTATTATTATTATCATTTGCCGTCACAAGTTTAGCAAATTTTCATTTTCAGAGATAATTTTGTATGTATGTATGTATGTATGTATGTATGTATATATTATTATTCTATTTTTATTATCATTTATTATATCGTATTTATTTTATTTTTATTTATTTTATTCTTTATTTTCATTATTATTATTATTTTCATTATTATTATTATTTTCATTATTATTATTATTATGGTAAAATGTCAGTGGCCACTCTGATTCCACACATGGCAGACTATTGTGCCGGGCTTTTCCGATTGTTTGATTTTATCAGCTTCTACCCATTCCAACTTTTAATTTACATAACGTTTCTGCAGTTCTCTTTATTTGCAGAACTTGGTACATGCATATAATTATTACTGTTTACATTCTATGTCTCACAATGCTATGATCTGTGCCTTTGTTATACATGCATTGTTAAATCGTTAAATTATGTGATTATTTCAGGTTTTGCATCTAAAAAAAAAATGAAAAATTTATTTTTCTACTTTTATTTTAATAATAAGAACAGAAACTTCAGTCTCCTCTCTGTCATGGTTTGCATGTCAGCCTGCAGTGCGTATGAAAGGGAGTGCTGCATGGTTTTTTTTTTTTTTTGCCTGTGCACGGGAGCGAGTCTGAGTGTGTGGATGTGTGTGTGTGTGTGTGTGTGTGTGTGTGTGTGTGTGTGTGTGTGTGTGTGTGTTCGGGCGTCGCTCGATCAGCGGCCTGTAGAGTGCGCTACCACTAATTCCGCACGCATTCTTTACTCAGACATTCTCTAAGTTTAAATGTAGCGTCAGAGGATACAGTAACCACGCCACCAGCGCTACAGTTGTACTTAGGTCAGTGGTGTCATTAGTTTTACTCTACTATTCTCTACTGTCAGTGGCTTTGGTTCCGCACAATGAACTGGAGACGGTCTCTACTGTCAGTGGCTTTGGTTCCGCACAATGAACTGGAGACGGTCTCTACTGTTAGTGGCTTTGGTTCCTCACAATGAACTGGAGACGGTCTCTACTGTTAGTGGCTTTGGTTCCGCACAATGAGCTGGAGACGGTCTCTACTGTCAGTGGCTTTGGTTCCGCACAATGAACTGGAGACGGTCTCTACTGTCAGTGGCTTTGGTTCCGCACAATGAACTGGAGACGGTCTCTACTGTCAGTGGCTTTGGTTCCGCACAATGAACTGGAGACGGTCTCTACTGTCAGTGGCTTTGGTTCCGCACAATGAACTGGAGACGGTCTCTACTGTCAGTGGCTTTGGTTCCTCACAATGAACTGGAGACGGTCTCTACTGTTAGTGGCTTTGGTTCCGCACAATGAACTGGAGACGGTCTCTACTGTTAGTGGCTTTGGTTCCGCACAATGAACTGGAGACGGTCTCTACTGTTAGTGGCTTTGGTTCCTCACAATGAACTGGAGACGGTCTCTACTGTCAGTGGCTTTGGTTCCTCACAATGAACTGGAGACGGTCTCTACTGTCAGTGGCTTTGGTTCCGCACAATGAACTGGAGACGGTCTCTACTGTCAGTGGCTTTGGTTCCGCACAATGAACTGGAGACGGTCTCTACTGTCAGTGGCTTTGGTTCCGCACAATGAACTGGAGACGGTCTCTACTGTTAGTGGCTTTGGTTCCGCACAATGAACTGGAGACGGTCTCTACTGTCAGTGGCTTTGGTTCCGCACAATGAACTGGAGACGGTCTCTACTGTCAGTGGCTTTGGTTCCGCACAATGAACTGGAGACGGTCTCTACAGTCAGTGGCTTTGGTTCCGCACAATGAACTGGAGACGGTCTCTACAGTCAGTGGCTTTGGTTCCGCACAATGAACTGGAGACGGTCTCTACTGTCAGTGGCTTTGGTTCCGCACAATGAACTGGAGACGGTCTCTACTGTCAGTGGCTTTGGTTCCGCACAATGAACTGGAGACGGTCTCTACTGTCAGTGGCTTTGGTTCCGCACAATGAACTGGAGACGGTCTCTACTGTCAGTGGCTTTGGTTCCGCACAATGAACTGGAGACGGTCTCTACTGTTAGTGGCTTTGGTTCCGCACAATGAACTGGAGACGGTCTCTACTGTCAGTGGCTTTGGTTCCGCACAATGAACTGGAGACGGTCTCTACTGTTAGTGGCTTTGGTTCCGCACAATGAACTGGAGACGGTCTCTACTGTTAGTGGCTTTGGTTCCGCACAATGAACTGGAGACGGTCTCTACTGTCAGTGGCTTTGGTTCCGCACAATGAACTGGAGACGGTCTCTACTGTTAGTGGCTTTGGTTCCGCACAATGAACTGGAGACGGTCTCTACTGTCAGTGGCTTTGGTTCCGCACAATGAACTGGAGACGGTCTCTACTGTCAGTGGCTTTGGTTCCGCACAATGAACTGGAGACGGTCTCTACTGTCAGTGGCTTTGGTTCCGCACAATGAACTGGAGACGGTCTCTACTGTCAGTGGCTTTGGTTCCGCACAATGAACTGGAGACGGTCTCTACTGTCAGTGGCTTTGGTTCCGCACAATGAACTGGAGACGGTCTCTACTGTCAGTGGCTTTGGTTCCGCACAATGAACTGGAGACGGTCTCTACTGTCAGTGGCTTTGGTTCCGCACAATGAACTGGAGACGGTCTCTACTGTCAATGATACAGGTTGCACAATAGTAACAGCTTCCGGGGCATGTAGTAAGAATTCCGCTTAATGAAGTACAACTTTTTTTCTTTTTAAATTCACGTTGTGTGGAGAGTAGAAAAATGGCAATCTGGGCCGCTTTGCTTTGTTAATAAGTTAGTTTTAATGCCAGGATAATAGTAAAAACGCGGGAAAAATGAGCCTGGCATATGGCTGGCACAAGAGCTAGCAGACGACAGAGGACTGGGGAAGGGGGGGGGGGGGTGTTCGCAGCTAGCATTGCAACAAACAAAACCAAAAACCCGGAATATTGGAATTTACCCTACACATGAAAAGCAATACTGACTTTCACCAACACACACACACACACGAAAGAGAAAATGAAAATTTGCAATTTATTTTATTTTTTAAATATGTCGGTGATTTACCAAGTCTAGCACTCGGTAAAGCCTGGCCAACATGGATTAACATCAAAGACCATGTGTATGCTTCTAAGCACCAGAGAAACCGGAGTCCCCGGAGAAAAACTCTGAAACCAGGCACCTTCTGCAAAGATTTACAGGATTCATAGTAACATCATGTAACTTTGTACCATATATGACATATGATTATTGTCTTCACCGTTCTTCTTTCTAGACAAAGTGAATAAGTGTTCAAAACAATGCACAACTTTATGAGGCTCATTACTACATTATTACAAATCATGACAAACAAAACAAACTGATAAAGTTAAAAACAATACCAGTGGTGTTTCAGAATGTTGACTGCAAGGTTCAACATTCATACACTGCTCCAAAAAAGTCAAGGACCACTTGCAAAAACATGCACAACTTAGCAAAATATCATTCAAATTTTCTGAAATTTTCACAAAATGTAGCTTGAAAAAGACCAATTAAAACTGTCCTAACACACACAAAAACACATGCAGACGTTGAAATCACTGATGAAGTGCAATATACAAATGAAAACTAATAACGAATACTTTACAATATTAAAAACAAAAACCACACAAACACATCACACAAATATACATTAAAACAATTTCAGATACTTTAGATAACCATACTTCAAATCATCGATGAGAATTTGAGAGTACATGTAAAGTCTGCATACACACATACAGAAATAAAATCTTTAAAAAGTCCAAAGAAAGAACAAACATATGCAAACAGACACGATGGTTGATAATGAAAACCAGAAACGAAATTCCCGGAAAAAAACCACCACACTTGGTGATATTGCTTAACAATGATGGAACTGTATCTTTGACATACACTGTTGTCCATGTTAAAAAAAGGGGCACAAAAAACAAAAGCCAGAAAAAACAACAACAACAACAACAACACCCCCCCCCCCCCCCCCCCCCCCGGGGAAAAAAAGCAAAATAAGACACACATGCTGCGGTCAAATGTTGGTTAATGTCACAGACCGTAGAATACAAGAGTTACCTCCCGATTCAGAGGGAGTCATTGTCGAAAGATGACCCGGCTAACCACGCAACTGATGGACTAGGTCACATAACCGACGCAGCATTTCAGGGACTAACCCGGCACACGCCTACCTCAGTGCGACCCCCACTCATAGCGCACACCGACCCGTGCACACCCATCAATTGGGAAACGAGCCAAACGTGAACAAACCTCTGTACTTATATACAAAATCCCCCCTCCCTCCCCCATCCCACCCAAAACTGAACTACTGCACATGCGCTCAGCCTAGTAGTGCAATTTCAAAACTTCGACTTTAAAAAGAGGTTGCAGTCAAATGTTGGTTCATGCTGCAGAATACAGAAAACAGACTAGAACGGTTACCTCCCGAGTCTGAGGGGGATAGTGTCGAAAAGTGACTCATAGATAATTAATTTAGGTTACACTACCGACTGACGCAGCATTCCAGGGACCAACCGTCTGTCCACTATATGGCAACCACCACCCTCAGTACCCTAATCAGTCAGGTAACCAACACTGAAGTGCTTTAAATGGGAAAAAAAGACATTGAGAGTAATCAAGGACCTCATAATATTAACATCACACTGAAAACCAAAGCGCCCGTTGTCCTGTGCGGTTTTCCATAATACTGCCTAGAGGTCACAGTGAAATGTGCTTAGCAACCCCCCCCCCCCCCGCCCCCCATCGGCCACCACTCGACTCAAAATGTGAGACTGTCAGATGACCCACTCCACCCGTGCGGGAAGTAACCCAGAACGGCAGCTGAAGACCTGGTGCCAACCGGCACAGCCTGACGGCTACGCCAGCGAGACAAAAACGGTTACTGAACTCCTTCCCTGAAGGAGTAATTAAGTCCCCCCCCCCCCGCCCCCCAGCACTCTAAACAAAAACCAACCGTTATCAACAGTGGTACTGACTCGACCACGAAACCAGCTAATACCTCGTTCCCCAAACGAAAGAGAAACTGAACAGCCATCAAAAACTGACAATCACAATTCCTGACGTGTCACTGATACCGTGAATATAGCCATCCCCAACCAGGGCAGGACTTATACATCATGTATCCCCCCATACCACAGTGGACTAGTTCTCTTAGTGAAGAAAGGCTGCGCCCTGCAGTCGTATCTCTCATGATACGTCCAAACAAACAAACATTAACGCCTGTTAATGACACACACAAAACCCTTAGTTCAGTGGATGAAATGTTGAAACCCGACTAAAACAACTGTTGGTGAACAATCTCCAACCACATGGATAGCGAAAACGTATATCTACATTCCTAAACTGGACACTGAAAAAATCTTACATGCATACAACAGCGGCACACGGTTCCGTGCACACCAATCTTTTGGGGGAACCAGCCAAACCTCTGTATTTATATACAAATACCCCCCCCCCCCCTTTCCCCTCTCCCAAACCGACCGGCTGCGCATGCACTAACGCAACCCAATGCGAGTTCTAAACTTCGACTCAAAAACAGAGACGTTGCAAATAAAAGCGACATAAAAGGAACAGAGGACGGCACGGCAACGTTTCGGCTTTCGCCTTCCTCAGGACACAAACAAATGGGACAACTTCAACAAACAAACAAAAGGTCTGCCGACGTACTGACCACTCTCTGGGGCACAGAGTCTTTCAGTGGAAAGTACCTCTGTGCACGGTGGGGAAATGGCGCTTACTGCGCTACCGTGACGGGCCTAAATTGTCTCGGTGCTCTCAAACACAAGGTCGCGCACTATGTCATCCTTGACCAGCTTTGAACCCAGAGGGATCCTCAATGGCGCAAGTGATGGCAGGCTGTCTTCAGAGTGAAAGTAGGCGTGTTTCTGAATCAGAGACATACATAACATGTCTCTGTCTGAATGGACAGATCTATTATTACATTCAGTCCTAGAGCACGGGTGTGTATGCTTTTGTAATCGTCTCATATTCCACCACAAGGCAGGTACGTGATCGTCTGCACCGTGCCTGTCAGAGTGCAACCCCTTTGCCGTTCACACACATCCTGTTGGATCAGTGTACCACGTAAACAGTGCCATCAAAGCGCAACAATAACTGTCTGCTGGCAAAGATTTTGCCCAAACGAAAAGTGGTCGGATATTCAAGACTTCGTTTTAAATCGAATCATATGACGCACAAGTCTTCGCTTTTCTAAAAAAAAATTCGCCATTTTTGAAAATGGCGCTGGCTGTAAGCAGTCACATTTTCACGCCCCGCCGAAAAGGGACTGCACTCTGGAGTCTAACAAACAAAAGGTAACTCTGCCGACGTACTGACATACACGGCGCGGGAGAAAAAAATGAAACGGTGGGCGAGAAAGGGACCAGTAAGCAACAAAACAGAATAAAACGATGACCTCCCGATTGAGAGGGAGAGACGTCGTGGAAAAGTGACTCACTGATACATGTAACCGACGCGGCATTCCGGCCAGGGCCCACCATATGGCAACCACCTCTCCCAGTCCCCTCACCACGCACCAACAAGTGCTTTGATAAAGAAAGGACACTGAGAGTAAAAGTGAAAGTGAGGGTAACTTGATATACTCAAATCACATTGAACACCGAACCAACACTGCACGTTGTCCTGTGCGGTTTTCCATAACCATACTGTGTCACGTGCTTAGCCGGGTAACGCTCCGCCCCAACCCCCCCCCCCCCCCCGCCCCGCCCCACCCCAGCCCAAACGTATCACCCCAAACCACAGGACGAGTTCTCTGAAGACTAAAACAGCTGGTGTTTAGACCCATCTCATCAGTACCACACGCATAGCATAAACGGGGATCAATGTATAATACCCTCCTCCCCCCCCCCCCCCACACACACACAAAATCACTAATGATTAAAATAAAAGGGGTAATTGTCTAAATACCAGGTCACCGTATACATTCCGTTGTTCCGTCACCCCCCCCCCCCCCCCAAACGTATGCAAACTGATACATCTCCCCATCATCCCCCCCCCCCCGCGCCCCCCTTCCCCTCTCCGAACGAAACATACGGCAGCGCGGCCAGTACCGCGAGCCTGAATTCCAAACTTCGCCTGAAAAAAGACAGGTTGCAGTCCGGCAAATGTTGGTTAATGCCACAAACAGAATAGAACGGTTACCTCCCGATTCAGAGGGAGACGTTGCCGAAAGGTGACGCACAGATAATTAAAGTAAGTCAGTCACACCACCGACGCAGCATTCCAGGAACCAATCTTCCGCCCACCACTAGTATATGGCAACAACCACCCTCAGTGCCGTAACCACGCAACGACAAGTGCTTCCATAAAGAAAAGACACAATGAAGGGGAAAATACTCAAATCACATCAGTTGAAAACAAATTCACATTGTCCTTTGCGGTTTTCCATAAGCACACTACATGGAGGTCACTGCAGGCCGGGTGTAATGTGCTTAGCATCGCTCTCCCCCCCCCCCCCCCCAACGCCACCCCGATCGTATCACCCCAAACCACTGGACGAGTTCTCTGAAGACTGTAACAGCTGATGTGTAGAGCCATCTTGTACTACACGCATAACAAAAACGGAGATCTACCCTCCTAAACTTAACACACATACATACATGTATAGTGTATAATACCCCACCCCCCCCCCCCTAACACACACACACACACACACACACACACAAAATCAAACGATTAAAACACAACGGGTAATGGTCTCAATGCCAGGTCACCGTATAGCTTCCTATGTTCCGTCATCCCCCAAAAAAGCAAAATAAAAGACACCATGTGTGCCGCCCCATCCCGAACTAAACATGCACGCAGCCCATTGCGAGTTCTAAAACCCCTACTGGAGAGGTGGGCGGGTGTCTGGGGGTTTAACGTCCTTTTCGACCACATAGGGTGATATCAAAGACGGGACAACGATGAAAAAGCCAGCACAAATATTTGGCCCCAGCCGCCCCTACTGGAGAAGAGAGGTTGCAGTCAAGCGGTTTAAGCCACAAACAGAATTAAACGGTTGCCTCCCGATTCAGAGGGAAACTGGTGTTGTCGAAAGGTGAAGGCTAACCACGCAACTGATGGACGGATTAGGTCGAAATAAAACGGACGCAGCCGGCATTTCAGGGACAAAACCACACGCCTACCTCAGTGCGAACCGCACTTGGAGCGGATATAACAGCACACCGACCCGTGCACACCCCATGTATTGGGAAACTAAACCATACGTGAACAAACCTCTGTATTCATATACAAATTATACAAATACCCCCCCCCCCCGCCCCCCAACAAAAAAGAAGAAAAGAAAAAAGAACGCAACATGCACGCGGCCCAGTGCGAGTTGTAAACATCGCCAGAAGAGCAAAAAGGTTGCGGTCAAATGTTGGTTATGACACAAACAGCACAAAAGCGGGTACCTCCCGTTTAGAGGAAGATGTTGTGGAAAAGTGACTCACAAATAATTAATCTACGTCGCACCACCGACGCAGCATTCCAGGCACCACCATACTGCATGCCCACCATACTGATTACGGCAACCACCACTCTCAGTTCCCCAACCACGCACCAACAAGTGTTTTCATAAACAAAGGACACAGAGAGTAAAAGAGACCTCGAAATACTCAAATCAAGACCAAAATGCACCGCAGGTGCCATAGTTCCCGGGCCTGGTTAATGCAGGGATATTTATGACAGGAAGCGTGGAATGCGGCCCTGTCCCGCAGTCCCAAACCACATGGACCTCCATAGCATCATCTTACTATCATCCTCATCTCCATCACCATGCATAATAAAAATTGTCCCAGCTTCCGAGTCCTCCGTGGGTTCCACCCATGACCTGGGAGGAACACCACAGGAGCTGGCAAAGAGTTGGGGCAGAAAAAAAAATTAAAAAAAAAAGACCAAAATGCACGTTGTCCTGTGCGATTTTTCATAATAACACTGCACAGAGGTCACAGTGTAATGCGCTTAGTCCCCCCCCCCCCCCACACACACACACAATACACCCCAATCGGCCACCACTAGACTCAAAATGTGAGACTGTCAGATGACCCACTCCACCTGTGCGGGAAGTAACCAGCCAGAACGACAGCTGAAGGACTGTAACCAACCACAGCCAGACGGCTACGCCAGCCACAAATGCGGTCAAACGGTTCAACAGTAACGGTTAAATTCCTTCCCTGAAAGAGTAATTAAGTACCCCCAGCAGGTCGCCGAATAGCTTCCTATGTTCCTCCACAGCCCAATGCCAGTTCCAAGCCTAGACAAGAGAAGAGAGATTGCAGTCAAACGGTCGTTAATGCCACAAACAGAATAAAA
This sequence comes from Batillaria attramentaria, assembly GCA_018292915.2. Lineage (NCBI taxonomy): Eukaryota > Metazoa > Mollusca > Gastropoda > Batillariidae > Batillaria > Batillaria attramentaria. The sequence goes on from JACVVK020000144.1 coordinate 801,527, forward strand.
CGGTTACCTCCCGATTCACAGGGAGACGGAGTGGTGTTGTCGACAGGTGACTGGTCTAACCAGTAACCACGCAAATGATGGACTACTAGGACTAGGTCGCATAACCGACGCGGCATTACAGGGACTAACCACACGCCTACTTCAGTGCGACCCCCCAATTATGTCGGATAACTTAGAACAGCACACCGGACGCGTGCACACCCATGCATCATTGGGAAACCAGCCATACGTGAATAAACCTCTGCCCCCCCCCCCCACCCCACCCCAGCTCCAAGAACTAAACAGCATCAGAGCGCGCAGTCCAGTGCAATTTCTAAACTTTGACTTTAAAAAGAGGTTGCAGTCAAATGTTGGTCCAGTTAATGCCACAGAATACAGAAAACAGACTAGAACGGTTACCTCCCGATTGTGAGGAAGACGTTGTGGAGAAGTGACTCGGATAATATTAATCTAGGTCCCATCACCGACGCAGCATTCCAAACACCACCTTCTACCCACAATAGCAACCACCACCACTCTCAGTTCCCTGATCAGTCACGCACCACACAAGCGTTTTCATAAAGAAAGGACACGGAATAAAACTATGAGACCTCAAAATACTCAGATCACATTGAAAACCAACACTGCACGTTGTCCCTGTGCGGTTTTTCCATAACCACACTGCATAGAGGCACTGTGTAATGCGCTTAGCAACCGCCCCCCCCCCCCCCCACACCGCCTCCTTCCCTGAAAGAGTAATTAAGTACCCCCCAGCACTCCGGAACTGTTACCAATAGTCACGGTGGTACCGACTCGACACGAAACCAACCCATACCTCGTTCGACAAACGAAAGAGAAAACAACCACCAAACAAAATTCACACTTGCCGAGTCAGACAGTGATACAGACATCCCCAACCAGTTTAAAGGCTTATACGGTCAGCCTCACATTAAACCACGGGGACAGGTCACAGGTGTAATACGCTTAGCCCCCCCCCCCCATCCCTTTGCCCCCGCCCCCTCACTCCCAAACGGCCAAAAAAATGAAATAATTAAAACCCAAGGGGTATTGTCTCAATGCCAAGGTCGCCGTATAGCTTTCTATGTTCCTTACCCCCCCCCCCCCAAAAAAAACAAACAACAAACAAACAAACAAAAAACAAAAAAAAAAAAACAAACAAACAAAAAAAAACCAAAAAAAAAAACCCAAAAAAACAAAAACAAAAACAAACACAACAAAAACACCCAAAAAAAACAAACAAACAACAACACAACCCCCCCCCCCAAAAAAAAAAAAACAACACAAAAAACCAACAACCCCAAACAAAAAACAACAACCCCAAACTAAAAAAAAAAACCCGCAAAATAAAAGACACACAAGTGCGGCCCTGAACATACGCAGGCATCCACACAAAGATAAAAATAGGCAAAAACAGGTACAGTTCATGTAAAAGCCAAGTGCGGTAAACGCTAATGGAGTCTGTGGAATTTAACATTTCCACGTTTCCTCTGTGAACAACTCACAACAGAACATTTTAAACAGCCGTTAGACACAGACCTTGAGTATGTTTCACATTCACGTATCCCCACCAGTCCCTCTATCAAACTATGACGTATATAAGCTTACTGCACAAATATACAATGATTGTTTTGTTTTGCAGTCATTTACAACCTTGCCAAGTCTGAAAATTCATCAGATGGGAAACCTTGCCTTGGAGATATTTGGATATCAAAAAATAGGTTACAGTGTACAAAGAACTTGACAATAAACAGGGACACAATAATTATAGCCAGACAGATTTAGGTGTAGGCCATTTCGTTAGGTGGAACGCCCATGTGGTGTAGTGATATTGACAGGTGACGTGGAGGTGGCCCTGCAGAGGTTCAGCTGCTGACGCCTTAGAAGAGAGAGGTGTAAAGACCAGTGCAGTTTATTCATGTACTCGTCTTGGTCCAGACAGAAGGGAAGGCTGGATCCGTGCTCTCAAACCTTTCTGTATAATCTGCTGGTTGTTGAACGCTGATTTAGGGCAGGTATTTCTGTAAGAAAAAGCAAATGCCAAATGAAGATACAGATAATAACCAACTATGACATAGTCACAACAACTTAGTCACAACAACATGCGGAAGTCTCATTCTTATTACATCTAAACCAGATATATAACAGTATTATAAGCAAGGAAACTTTTGTTATCAGTGTAGAACATGCCTACCCTGTAATCAGTTGATCCTGCTGGTCTTCAAGATGGGACCTGCAGATATGGTTCTGCTGGCTGTTTCCGTCCACCTGTTGTCGATGCTGGAACTGGCTGTTCGTGCAGAGAAGCCATCAAAAAGCGGAATGCAGTCTCATTGTGTCCGCATGTGGTCACGTGCAGTGGCGGGGTTGAGATAAACGTAGAGTTGGATCCACCTCTGTTGGATTCTACCTGCCTCTACAGAACGGTCCGTTTGCCTGCAAAACAAATCAAAATTTCACTCATTTCAAACAACAACAACCAAAACCTGAATACAAAACAATCAAAACAAACCAAACCAAAACAAACTACTGAATGATAACACTTCTAAAGCTAGCGGGATACAATAGGAAAACCTGGCCACTGAAGAAGGCAAATACCTGTATGGTGACCATTCTCAGGGAATTACTGAATGAAAAAAGACTGAAACCTAGGCCGGGGTGCAGCAGTAGCACACTACTGCGGGACCACGGAAGCAACGCCTCACTTCAGAAAGACAAATTTTAGCATTTTTAAAGGCATTTAGTAGCCTGTACTGGCACAGAGAGAAAATTTATACTGCCTAGGTACTGATATGCAAAACTGAGTCCCCCTTGCAACCTTTTCCCCCTTGCTTTTTTTTTTGGCTGAAACTTGGATTTTTTGGCTGAAAGGATAGGAAATTTGACTGAAAATTGCCAAATGACTGACAGTTCCCCAGCCTGCATTCTCCAGGATGCTGTATTGCAGATGGTGTCCAAACGGTGTCCGCCTGTTGTCTTCCATCTGTCCTCTTCTGACCCATGGTAGTGGTGTGGCTGTCGGTTGTGGTGCAGCATTAGACAAAAGAATATAAGTTCATGAACATTGATTTGCATACATTTATGGAAATTTACACGTGAGTCAAGAGTAAACCCGACAACAGTTTAAATCAAAGTAAATGCATGCCATCAGAAAATGATACACATAAACCAGTCACTTCACTGGCACAAGTTGCATCAAAAAAAAAAAAGGAGGAAGAGCATGCCAAAATAAAGTTTCTGTACTTACAGGTGTCTGCGCGTCATCCACTGACATCCATCGCAATCGTCCAGAAGAGGCAAATCCTCCAGAAGGGCAATTCATCCAGAAGGGCACATCATCCAGAGGGGTGGATATTCATCATCCAGACGGGCACATCATCTCCAGAGGGGAACATCATCCAGAGAGGCACATCGTCCAGAGGGGCACATCATCCAGAGGGGCACATCGTTCCAGAGGGGCACATCGGTCCAGAGGGGCACATCGTCCAGAGGGGCACATCATCCAGAGTGGCACATCGTCCAGAGGGGCACATCGTCCAGAGGGGCACATCGTCCAGAGGGGCACATCATCCAGAGGGGCACATCATTCAGAGGGGTACATCATCCAGAGGGGGCACATCGTCCAGAGGGGCACATCATCCAGAGGGGCACATCGTCCAGAGGGGCACATCGTCCAGAGGGGCACATCGTCCAGAGAGGCACATCATCCAGAGGGGCACATCATCCAGAGGAGCACATCATCCAGAGGGGCACATCATCCAGAGGGGCACATCATCGAGAGAAGCGCATCATCCAGAGGGGCACATCTCCTCACGCCGCTGTGTCCTCTCTCCAGGGTGCGGTCCTGTGACTGAGACTGAAAAAAAAGTGCTGAAGTCAAGTTCAATCAATAATCTAACATGCATGCACAAACATCCTACCCCCTCCCCCTTCCCTCCTACACCCTCCTCCCTACCCCCTCCCCCCTCCAACCACCAGCCTACTCTACAAACTACCAAACAAAATAAACCATCGGTGTGAAGGGTGATCCAGTCCAGCTCCTTGGGCTGGTCTTTCCTCTCTCCTGGGTGTGGTCCTGACCTGCAACAGTGACTCAAGAAGGGTGCTGAATTCAAGTTGAATCAATCATCTAATATACATGCAAAAACATCCTAATCATTCTCACACACATTCGCGAACTCTTTCAAACTCCATTCTAGCAACTAAATCCTAACCCCTCCCCCTTCCCTCCTACACCCCTCTACACCCCCCCCCTCCCCCCCCCTAACCCACCACCAACCTACTCTACAAACTACTTAAAGGGAAAAAAATCAAGAAAACAAACACTGGCCTTATTATCAGTGTGTAGGTAGGTGCAGTCCTTGGGTGGGTCCGTCTCCTTGGTCTGGTCTGTTCTCTCTCCAAGGGTAACGGCCCTGACCTGCAACTGAGACTAAAGAATGGTGCTGAATTCAAGTTGAACAAACAATCTAACGTACACGCATAAACATCCTAATCAGTCTCACACACAAGTCGCAAAACTTTCAAACTCCATTCAGTCATCTAAATCCTAACCCCTCCCCACCCACCCACCTAACCCTCTACCTACCCCAGGACCCGCTAACCTTCTCCCCCAACCTACGCTATTCTACACAAAAGGAAATGATCAAAATGATACTGGCCTTTGTTATCGATGCGGAGAATGATCCAGTCCTTCTCCTGGGGCTGGTCCATCTCCTGGGGTTGGTCCATCTCCTTTGGGGTTGGTCCATCTCCTGGGCTGATCCATCTCCTTCGGCTGGTCCGGTCCTCTCTCTTGCGGTCTGGTCCTGACCTGCAACTGAGACTCAAGAGGAGTGCTGACCTTCATGTTGAAAACAATAATCTAACATCATACACAAACATCCTAATCATCTCACACACAGTCGCAAAACTTTCACACTCCATTCAGTCATCTAAATCCTAACCCCTCCCCCCACCCACCTAACCCTCTACCTACCCCAGGACCCGCTAACCTTCTCCTTGCCTATGCTAGTCTACACAAAAAAGAAAAACTCAAAAATGATACTGGCCTTTTTGTGTCGGCGTGAATGGTGATCCGGTCCGTCTCCTCGGACTGGTCCGTCCTCTCTCCAGGGGTCCAGTCCTGACCTGCAACTAAAACTAAAGAAGAGTGCTGAATTCAAGTTGAACTAATAACCTAACATACATGCAAAAAACATCCTATTCATTCTCACACACAGTCACAAACTTTCACACTCCATTCAGTCATCTAAATCCTAACCCCTCCCCCCACCCACCTAACCCTCTACCTACCCCAGGACCCGCTAACCTCCAGCCTACGCTATTCTACACAAAAGGAAATGATCAAAATGATACTGGCCTTTGTTATCTATGTGAAGGGTGAGCTGGTTCATCTCCTGGGGCTGGTCCATCTCCTTGGACTGTACCGTCCTCTTGCCAGGGATCCAGAGGGCTAGTGTTAGCCTGAGGCTAACCTAACCCTGATCTGCAACTTTGACTTACAAAGACTGATTAGTTCCAATCGAATGTGTTAATATAAAAAGACATGCAAAAACATCCTAAGCATACTCACACTCGTTCAACCGATCTTTCACTCTCCATTCAAGCAGCTAAATCCTATCACCTCCCCCTTCCCACCTACACCCCTCTACCCAACCCTTCCCCCCCCTCCTCCACCACCAACCTACTCTACAAACTAGAGAAAAATGCACCCATGAAGAAAACGACCACTGACCTTCCTCAACCGTTGCCCTGCAGTACAGGGAGTTTGCCGATGGTCCAATCAGACGTCAACCCGAGCTCAGCAAAGGCAGAAGGCCACGCCAGCTCCTGACCTCCCAACGTCTCGGTGATTCTCTTGCGGAAACTCGGAGTGCTGGTTCCTCGATCCTCACCTACAACGACGCCCCGTGCTGAAGGCTGCCATCTGGAAAACAGGCGTCCAAAACCGTTATGATTCTGCCTTGTAAATTTTTAAGTCAGCGAGTTACAAATCACTACTAACAGTTAACAAAAACGACAACAAATGGATATGCAAAATTGCTCCAGATTTCTACGTCTCAGTGAAATGCTACTATACGTCTCGGCTTCACTGAGAACATTCGGCGTAACACCTTACCCTCTCAGACACCACGGCTCACTGAAGTGTGTGACCCTCAGACAGATAAGTTTACGCGGGCAAAGGCCGGATGGGTGAGTCCATTTATTTCCACGCAGGGTGATAGGTCTTTATACCCTGAAGAAGCCGGCAACTGCTCAAGTTCACAACAAACCCGCACGAAATATGTCAGTTTTGCAAATGAAATTGTGGAAACTGTGCTGTTTAAAACTTTGACTAGCAGCTTGCTGGAAAATGGAAACAGAAGAAATTTCTTGCTGTTTAGTAGTCCTGTCACCCCTGTCACTGGTTACGATGACCGTCCACGTGTGACGTCAGCTTCAAGGCTTTGAACTGACCAATCATGTTACAGGCAAGGGCCGACTTTTCAGGTAAACAACTCACCAAATTGTGCGTCACAGCAATGTGACGTATGCAGTCCATGAGCACAGCACGTGCACCTCACCAAGCGGCCAACACATCTCTCTCTCTCTCTCGTGTTGTTTTGTTCAGATGACTACTGCTCAGCTGATTTTGCATCAGTGTTCTTCGCCAATAGGCCCCCCCCTCCCCCCATCCTATGGCGTTGTGGTGTGCCAGGGACGGCGTGGTGGAGGGTCGTGTGTGTGTGTGCGTGTGTGTGCGTGAGTGCTGTGAGTGCGTGTGAGTGCGTGCGTGTGTGTGTGTGTGTGTGTGTGTGTTGTGAGTGTGTGTGTGTGTGAGTGTGTGTGTGTGTGTGTGTGTGTGTGTGTGTGTGTGTGTGTGTGTGAGAGAGAGAGACAGTGTGTGTGTGTGTGTTGTGTGTGTGTGTGTGTGTGTGTGTGTGGTGTGTGTGTGAGAGAGAGACAGTGTGTGTGTGTGTGTGTGTGTGTGTGAGAGAGAGAGAGACAGTGTGTGTGTGTGTGTGTGTGTGTGTGTGTGTGTGTGTGTGTGTGTTTCAAATGGGCAGGAAGTCCCTTTAAGCTCCATCAAAACCAACCCGCGTCCGTTCTCACAGTTGTTTAAGAACCTCAGGTTTGAAGTCAACAGCTGCTGAGAGACATATCTACAGTTGTGTGTAGTCACGGTTACCTCCGCACGCGGCTGTTGAGGTCTATTGTTCAAACATCACACGTTTTGATCCACTCGGCTCAGTCGGTAGTATGGGGAAGAAAACTGTGACGGACATAGTCCGCACCTTGCATCCAGAATTTGATCAGTTCGTAATAAGTGGGATACAAGTGGGATCACGGCCTATGCAGCAGTCGGCCGCGTCAGTGACGTGGTGAGAGGCCGCAGTGAATGACCTGGTTGTGTGTTACTGAAGCTGTTGGTTGGGTACGTTTTTATGTTGTTTCCATAGTAATGGAAACAACATAATAGGACGGGCTAAAATTTCCACGTTCATAGGCAAGCATCTGTGGTACAAACGCACGTCACTGCCGATCTCCCGCAGAGACGATTTTGCAAGTGTAACTCTGACAATGACGTAAGAAAACTTGCGTCATCGATGCTGACGCGTATGGTGTTCCGAACGCACTTCTCCTCCTCAGTGAGTGCCGTCTGTGCGGATGTGTGTGCGTGTGTGCGTGTGTGCGTGCGTGTGTGCGGGTGTGCGTGTGTGCGTGTGTGAATTGTGTCCAGGCCCGTTTCTTCGAAAATACTCAACCGAATGGCTTCAAATTTGGCGTATCCAAATATATCAAAATGTTACATTAGACGATTTAAGCGTGTGATGATTGCTTAAGTGGATTTGGGAGTTATCGCCCTTTTGAGACAAGTTGGTTGTGTCTTTCGTGTACAGGCGTAATATTTATTTAAATCACTCAATTTTTTGGCAGTAGATAGCTTGAATACGGACTCTGAACAGAGTCACTACTAGAAAATGGTCGCTCTTATAGTTTTCATGTAAACCGAAGCCTGAGTTGACATTGCATGTGAACCCAGTTCAGATGCCTATTTCTCCGAAAATACTGAACCGATCGATTTCAAATTTGGGGTTTCTAAATGAATCAAGATTGTTGAGTAGAATGCCCGATCCAGGTACGATTGCACACATGATTTGCGAGTTATCGCCCTTTTCAGAAGAAGTGGCTTTCTGGCGTTTAAAGGCGTATATTTACCTAAACCACTCTATTTTTGGGACATAGATAGCATGAATACGGACTCTTATCTGAGTGAATTTTGGAGGTTGTCGCTTTTATACTCTTTGGCATAAGCCGTACCTGATGAAAGTGCTGGTGAACACACTTTAGATCTCAAAATCGCTCCTACTATACATAGATAATGAGCCTGGGGTGCCATAAAAAATATACAAAAAAATTAGAAAAATTCACTGCAGCCGTTGTCGTCAGTTGACTCGAAAATTTGTACTCGAAGCACATGTATTTCCTTTACACAAGCCACACGCCTCACAAACATCGCAGAAAAGGCACACGCGCACTGACGCAAAACTGTATCAGCGTCAGTTTGCCGACGTCATGTTTGATTGACGTGGGGGTGGGTCGTCACTTTTCGGAAGTTCTCTATTTGTAGACGGGGGAAAGCGGGAGTTTCATTGATGTAGTGAGCTTTGTTTTTCCCACTGACTCTCACTCAATAGCATAGTAGAGTGAGAGAACACCACATAGGTTCAATGGAGCACATGCACAAAACGCGGCTCGCGCAAGTCTGCGTGCGTGCGTGCGTGCGTGCGCGCTGCCGTATGTCTGTGTGTGTCTGTGTGCGCGCGCGCGCAGCAGACATAACACATAGTGAAAAAACGGTTCGCCGCGCAGACTTGTCTGTTAAACACATTGAGCCGGTATAAATTCGATCTTTACACTGCGCAGCAGCAACTCTTCAATTTTCATGGGGCTGCTTTCATTGCAAGAATTGTATCCGAGTCAAAGTTATTACGTCAAATGTATTATGCGTCATCCCAATGAGGAAAACGTCATAGATTTCAAAGAAAACAACTTGACGTCTCTCTTCCAAAACCAAGATTGGTCTGACAAGCCCGGTCAGTTGTTTCCATTCAGAGAGAGAGAGAGAGAGAGAGAGAGTGTAGGTGTGTGTGTGTGTGTGTGTGTGTGTGTGTGTGTGTGTGTGTGTGTGTGTGTGTGTGTCCTCCCGAATACATGGCATTACAAAAGAACGACCGTGACGACAGCAGGTGATTAAATGGAAACAACATATTGGGCTGGTCAGTGGCCATCTTGTAATATATATTTACATCGTGTTTTATCGCGTGCCTTTTATTTTTATTGACCTGGCAGAGAAAGACTTAGCTGAGCCGCGAAATAGTCTTTGTTGCTTGCGCGGCGTAAAGCCCTTACTAACTAACTAACTAACTAACTAACTAACTAACTCCATCATACTCCTACTTGTTGGTATTGATTTACTGAACAGGAAAACAGTTAGGCACTCAATTGCTGTAGCCAACGCAAAGAAAGGTAAAACAAACACAACACAGGTAAAACTGACAAAACAGATAAAAACTGATAAAAACTCATATCCACACACACACACCCGTTCCCTGCGCACTCACGCACTCACACCAGCAGAACGACAACATGGCACAGCTATGAGAGGGTGAAGAGATGGGTTTTCAGTCGGGACTTGAAGGATTCCTTGTTTGAACTGTGTCTGATCGTAAGAGGCAGCTGATTCCAAGTAACAGGTGCCTGGTAACGGAAGGAACGCTGACCGAATGATTTAGCTCTGCAGGAGGGAATTTGGAAAATGTAGGTGTCAGAGCATGTGTGGATGTACGAGCATCGCGAAGCGGGCTGACTGCAATCACATTCACTGAACATTTCGACTAAGTCAGTACTTTGTCCCAGAACACGTTGCTTGCAAGAATAACGCCAGAATAGTCGTCGGTTTGGCAGCTGTTCCGTCAGTAATTACAACATGGAGCTCCCTCTGAGAACTTAACTGGGACAACAGATGGTAACCTGAATGTGGGTTGACATCAAAGCTTCAAAGTTCATGTGTTGCGGAATTCTAAACCCAGGCGCCGGTGTTAGCTTGCCCATGTATGCATGTCTCCTGCCTGTGGTTTCCATGGTCTGGTCGTGTGATTACGCAAATACGATAGCAAAACCTAGGACCCGCGACTGGCTAGTGTCACGCTAAAAAGACGTCTGGAATTGCTGTCACCAGGGGAAACTCCGGGTGGCGATGCCGGGGTCATGGGGCGTCGTTCTGGCTCGTCTGAGGAAGTCGGACCCCGGGACCACCAGGGCCTCCGGGACCTCCAGGCGAGCAAGGTGCTGCTGGAGCTGACGGAGCTGACGGTGCTGACGGTGCTGACGGAGCTGACGGAGCTGACGGTGCTGACGGAGCTGACGGTGCTGACGGTGCTGACGGAGCTGATGGAGAACCAGGACCTCCAGGAGCTGACGGTGCTGACGGAGCTGACGGAGCTGACGGAGCTGATGGGGAACCAGGACATCCAGGAGCTGACGGTGCTGACGGAGCTGACGGTGCTCACGGAGCTGACGGAGCTGACGGTGCTGACGGAGCTGATGGGGAACCAGGACCTCCAGGAGCTGACGGAGCTGATGGGGCACCAGGACATCCAGGAGCTGACGGAGCTGACGGTGCTGATGGGGAACCAGGACATCCAGGAGCTGACGGAGCTGACGGTGTTGACGGAGCTGACGGTGCTGACGGAGCTGACGGTGCTGATGGGGAACCAGGACCTCCAGGAGCTGACGGGGCTGACGGTGCTGACGGAGCTGACGGTGCTGACGGAGCTGATGGGGCCCCAGGGCCCCAAGGACCTCCTGGACCTCCTGGACCTCCTGGACCTCAAGGCCCACCTGGTAGTGACTCGCGCTAGCGGAAGGTTTGGGTTGTGTTACTCTTACAATTTCATTGTTATTATCATCGATCATCATTTATATTATTTT
>JACVVK020000144.1:817500-837500 GCA_018292915.2 Batillaria attramentaria
AGCCGTACCTGATGAAAGTGCTGGTGAACACACTTTAGATCTCAAAATCGCTCCTACTATACATAGATAATGAGCCTGGGGTGCCATAAAAATATACAAAAAATTAGAAAAATTCACTGCAGCCGTTGTCGTCAGTTGACTCGAAAATTTGTACTCGAAGCACATTTCCTTTACCACAAGCCACACGCCTCACAAACATCGCAGAAAAGGCACACGCGCACTGACGCAAAACTGTATCCAGCGTCAGTTTGCCGACGTCATGTTTGATTGACGTGGGGGTGTGTCGTCACTTTTCGGAAGTTCTCTATTTTGTAGACGGGGGAAAGCGGGAGTTTCATTGATGTAGTGAGCTTTGTTTTTCCCACTGACTCTCACTCAATAGCATAGTAGAGTGAGAGAACACCACATAGGTCTCAATGGAGCAATGCACAAACGCGGCTCGCGCAAGTCTGCGTGCGTGCGTGCGTGCGCGCGTATGTCTGTGTGTGTCTGTGTGCGCGCGCGCGCAGCAGACATAACACATAGTGCAAAAACGTTCGCCGCGCAGACTTGTCTGTTAAACACATTGAGCCGGTATAAATTCGATCTTTACACTGCGCAGCAGCAACACTTCAATTTTCATGGGGCTGCTTTCATTGCAAGAATTGTATCCGAGTCAAAGTTATTACGTCAAATGTATTATGCGTCATCCCAATGAGGAAAACGTCATAGATTTCAAAGAAAACAACTTGACGTCTCCTTCCAAAACCAAGATTGGTCTGACAAGTCCGGTCAGTTGTTTCCATTCAGAGAGAGAGAGAGAGAGTAGTGTGTGTGTGTGTGTGTGTGTTGTGTGTGTGTGTGTGTGTGTGTGTGTGTGTGTGTGTGTGTGTGTGTGTGTGTGTCCTCCCGAATACATGGCATTACAAAAGAACGACCGTGACGACAGCAGGTGATTAAATGGAAACAACATATTGGGCTGGTCAGTGGCCATCTTGTTTTAGTTTGGGTTGGTTATTGTTGGGGTTTACTGTTGTTGCCGTTGTTGTTGTTGTTGTTTTAGGTTGGTTTTGGTTTTGTTGCTGGTGTTTTTCCCTTTGTTGTTGTTGTTGTTGTTGTTGTTGTTGTTTGTGCGTGCGTGCGTGTGTGTGCGTGCGTGCGTGTGTTGCGCTGTCTAGAGAAGACAAGGAAATGCAAATACAGTTATCACAAGATGTGAAGGTCAATGCAAAACCAGGCAGAAGTTGACTCGCTTTAAAAATGAAAATACCGGCATCAGCTCTTACTATTGCCTTGGTGATCAGGGCTCCTGCTTCTATTTCTGATTTCATCTTCTACCTCTTCTGGCGTGACCTACAGAGAAAACGAAACACGGTCATGAGCTGCACGTTACATTCGCCGTTAAATATTACATGATATTGCTCGAGATGATGATTACTATTGCCAGTATCGAACACTTAGGCTATTATTATTATTATTATTACCGATGGTGGTGCTCGACATAACTATTATTATTGCTAGTGTCGAATACTGCGTAGAAGTAGTGCTGGCAGTGACTGCAGTAGTACTAATGATGATAATGAATAATGATTAAACTATTATCATTATTATTTATCATTCTTTGTATTACTCGTATCATTATTATCGTATTATTTATTATATGACACTGCTCGATATATTATGGTCATCATACTAGTTTTGATGCTTATTCTTCTTATTCTTTATGGCTATTATTATTATTATTTTATCAAATCTGAAGGAAGAAATTATAAGAAAGTTACATCAGCATGATCCAGCAGGTTAACTTACATCAACTTACCCTCTCTTGCTTCGTATGCAAGTCTTGCACCACCTCCACATACACGTGACCTTTAACCTGCTTAACATACGGGCACTCAGGAAAGAAGCGCGCATGCTCCACCCAAGGGCGCAGATGCTCGGCCCAGGATTTGAGGCCTCCCTTACAGTAGAAGCAGCGGACAAGATCGCTATGACCTGAAAAAAAAATAAAATAACTTTAGTGAGCAAGTTCAAGAAAACAGTCCTTTCAATCCAGAGTAGACCCCGCCCCGCTCCTCCATCTGATTATATTAAGCATTTATCTGGCTTTGGTTTGGTTTGTTTAGGACAAAAACCATTTTCTCAGATCTTACCGGTATAGTAAAATCCAGCATCAGACATTTCCTCAGGAGTGTGCGTCTCGACGTGCGGCCAGCCACTGAACGTGTTACAGCGCGTGGCACCCACCACCATGTCCTGCCGCTTGGGCTGCTGGGTGAAGATCCCAAGCTGGGCGTAGGTCACCACCTGCCGAGGGGTTTCTGACGAGGTAGATGCATTTTGACTACTCGGGACCTCTGCTGGCGCAGCAGCTGTGGAAGACCCAGACTGCTGGGCAGGGATTTCGGCGACATTTCTGGCAGCAGCGCTATTCGGCGTCTGTGCTGGGTTTTGAGACTGTGACCCCTCAGCTGGTGACCGCTGACGATCTGTTGTTGACGGTCGAGCTGTTTGATACACATGTGCCTGTTGCGGCGGCTGCTGTGTTTGCCTGCTGCACGAGCCGTCCTGACGCGCTACTCGTCTGAACTGACAAGGAAGCAGGCTGGGGGACTTGCTGAAGCTGGGCAGCACCGAGAAGACTCGACATGTCTGAGGTTTGAACATTCATCGGCAGACTTACCGGCTGGTGCGATGAGGAAGCTTGGGTCACACTTGCTGCATTCTGGTTTGTCAGGAGCTGGCCAGGATGTGGCAACCGATACTGTGAGTCGTCTACCGCGCCTTCAGAACCTCGAGGTGGACGTGCGGGTGACGGAGACTCTGGTACTTCAGAAGATAGTGAGGCGCCGATTCTACTGACGCTACCAGCAGTCTGGTGCTCGTGTGGCGGGCTTGCCTGTGAGGCTTGCCTCTCGGGTGCAAACATCATTAATTTTGTAGGTAGTCTTGCCCGAGCGCTTCGCGAGGCTGACTCTCTGTCGCGAGCTGACCAGTGACAAAACGACAGTTAGGAGAGAGCTGCCTGTGCACGGCCATCGGTCGTGTGCCCTCCAGCTGGGCACTATCTACGTCCAAGTTGCAGAAGGCGCACCTGGAACAAAAATGGACTTGTTGAATTCTTTGTAATCACAGAAAAATGTACTGAACTTGGCTAAATACATCAAAATTAATAGAATAGTTTAAATGTAAACGTAACAAACTTGTGTGTGTGTGTGTGTGTGTGTGTGTGTGTGTGTGTGTGTGTGTGTGTGTGTGTGTGTGTGTGTGTGTGTGTGTGTGTGTGTGTGTTTCATGTAAAAGCTCAAATTGCTGCTGCCAATGTACAGGTATTAATTTTTGTTGTTGTTTTTGTTGTTTATTATCATTGTTGTCCCTTTCACTTTGTCAATTCCTCCACACCCCGATAGGGGAGAAAGGAATAAAATCTTTTGACTTTGTTATTACTTTTGCTGTAAATGGTCCTGAATATAAATGCACAAAATTAATGGACGTCTTGCGTTGTCCAATTTTTTTTTTTTTTTTTTTTTACTTTATGAATCCTTTGCTGTATATGGTCGTGAATATAAATGCACACAAATGATTCAGGACCGACAGCCCCCCCCCCCTTCGTCCCCTCCCCCTCCCCACCACACTGGCCCTTACCACTCCCCGACATAATGCAATATTAGTAGCTTGCCAAGAGAATCCTATTTGATGGCCGTTTAGCTCCCACTCCTACCCATTATTTTGTCCCCACCCCCCACCCCCACCCCCACACCCACCCTACACCTACCTCCCTCCAAGCCATTTTGAATAGCGACTTACCGTGCTAAATCCGAGCTTCTGAAGTAACCGCGTAATTATGGAGAGGTGGGATTCAGCGCTTATGGGCTTTTCCGAGCTCAGAGATGCCGTTTTGAACTGAACTATACGGAACCCATCCTGTATTGTATAACTAGTATTATATAATTAAAGACGTAGCATACTTACCTCAGCTTTCCTTCGATTCCCTCCGGCCTGTAGAAGCCTGCCTGTGCCAAGTGGGAGATCCACACGCCCGTCTGAGCCAAGCGAGATAGCCAGGGCATCGCTGAGCGTGACTGAGACGGCGATTGGGAGGAAATATCAAAACTACCGTATCGCGCGAGCTCGCTTCTCATGTCCAGTCGTCGCTCAAGTAATTCGTTGTAATATACTTGCAAATTGCGACCAGCTGGCGTGAATCGAATGGTAGGTGCCATCAGAAAATGAAAGTCTTCGTAGTCGGTGTCCAGTGTGGGCTCGTGCTCTTCGGGTTTTGTTTTCTTTGTATAGTTGTTAAGCGGAGACTGAAGACTGCTCCCGAAGTAATCGCGAGAGATTTGTTCGGGCGCCCTCTGGCGCGGCTTGTTGACAATGTCAAAGATCATCATCGGCAATTGTTCTTTTACGGGGCTTCTTTGTGGATCTTCTGAATTAACAGGTACACAACAATTAGCTTCAGCAGTGCGCTGATTCGCGGGGTGGTTCGGCTTTCTGCTTTGAATTTTAATTTCCTGTTTACGAGTGGCGTCAGGGTCGCTTGTTACAATAGTAGCGGTAGGGGTTGAACTGTGATTGTTGTTTAGTATCTCAGACCGACTGAGCGTCAGGCTGTCAGTTGAACAAGTAGCATATTTATCTTCATTGACATCGGAGTAGGTGTGTTTTTTAGATAGATATATTGCATTCTCTGTTTGCGAACACCTAGTGGTATCGTGCATTATCGCAGCAACAGAAGGCGGTTTGTGTTGTTCTCTGTGTGTATAAAATTTTCTTTGATCCGAACCTAACGCATGTTGACAGGTATATGCGAATTTGTCCTGTCTATGTTTCTTCAGCACATCATACCCCGTAATATTTCCGCTCTGACGTCCGGAACGAAAGGACATTGGAGGAGTCAAAGAAGTTGTCATGTTGCCCTTCACTGTGGATGATTTTGTGGTCATGAGCTTTGCAGATCGGTCTGAAGCTGGGAATTGACATCTACGTGTACGTACGTATGGCCGCGAGTGTGCGGTCAGAACCAGAGACGACAGGCAGATCTGTGAATTGTTTGAAGAAAAATAGCGCATGGAGTTCCAGAACGATCGATACGACGCCATTGTGCAGTTTTGTCCTCGGGCTCACCGGTGCCAGTGTATTAGGCCTACTCTTGGAATCTGGAACGAACAACAGCAAAAGTATTCACTATCATGCTTTCATCATCATATTCATGATCACGGGGCCATCATCATCATCATCATAATCTTCTCTCTCTCTCTCTCTCTCTCTCACACACACACACACACACACACACACACACACACACACACACACACACACACACACACACACACACACACACACACGAGTGCGCGCATGCGCGCACGCACACAGCCAAAACCGACCTGACTGAAACAGTTCTGCAGCATCTGCATTACTAAAATGTATTCAATAGATTCATCAGATTTCGCTCGTGCACGAGGCTGGTTTGAGCTACACACATCGCGAAACTGCACAACTAGATCATAGTATCATTCGAAGAATAATCAAACCAATACCTTACCGTGTATATCGCCAAAAGCTTGGCAGAGTTAGGCAGAGGAGAGGACGACTGCAGGACTAAAAGAGCAGTTTAACTCACTTCCTTTTATCAGAAACTGAATAGCTTGTCTAGCTTTCGTAAACGAACCGTTTTTGTCTGCGCACTACACATCGCGTGACCAGCCGTATCAACACCATCAGTATACGTGGACAGTGGGATTTTCCACACAAGCTGATCTATCCGCCGTTCAATAGGGCGCTCTCCGTTACCCAATGTGCTATAGGGACTCGCCTAACATAAAGCCGAGGCTGTCGGGGCGAGCTTATTATGTATGTGTGCTAACAGTCAGGTTCGCTACCGCGGCGCAGTCGACTCATTCTATATCGAAAAATATCTGATTTTCACAAAGATAGAATAACGTATATCAAACGGCGACTGCCAACATGTACACATTGTCCTATCGACACATCGCACTTGTCTGCTCCATTTTCAGTTTAGAAGTCCGATTTTCCCCCCAGGAACTTCTTTTATCATTGCAAAGCATTGTCTGGAATAACGGCCAGATAAAAAAGACTGACTAAACTCTGCATTTGGGTATGCGAACTTGGCCGATAAAATCCGGAGGAAAGTCAACCCATCATGATGATCAGTCGCACATTTATACGTTCAGTGACTTCTGTGTTTACTTGCGTATCTGCCCTTCAGACGTGGTATACTTTCACAGCTAGAGGACTTGAACTAAGCTGGCCTCGGAGTGATTACATTACGCACGACTGCCGGCCAAAAATAAAATCGGAACTTCCCGCATCTATCCCGCATTGCAGTCGAACTCCTCTACTGTTCCACGCAATAACACAAAAGAGTAAACGTCTGCTACGCTCCATGAATACAATGATGTTTTTGTGTCTCGCTCTTTCATGTACAGCAATACATGTACTATAGACTGTTGTTACTTATAACAAAGTCTCCGCGCAAGTCGTATGTCAACAAAACATGCACCGTAAACTGACCTCTCACAATCAGTATTCTCCGTACATTTGTATGCTCACCGTATCTAGTACACGTCAAAATGACGTTCGGATAGACTGAAATAGCACTGTTCGAATTGCCTAAAGGAAAAAAAAAAGCAGAGAGAGAGAGAGAGAGAAGAGGGGGTAGCGGAGGTGATAGGTAAGCTCAGTATCAGTTTCTGAGCAATACAAAATTCAGGGGGGAAAATCACCCTTGACGCTGGCATGCAATGTAATGTAACTTTTGTTAACATTGCTCAAGTACCTCGGCTATATAAATTTAGTTTTCACAATGAGGTGCCCCCGATTACGGAAAATACACCACAGGAGTTTGTTGATTCGACCGAAAAAACGTTGAGTTTTAACGAGCAGTTTTTCGGTAGAAAATCAACAAACGAGTATAGAGGAACGCTCCGGAAAGAAATGTTGGCATTAATCCCATCCTGAGAGACAATAGCATGTTTTGTCTGCGTGTTTGTTACGTCGCAGTAATAGAGATGTATTTTAATTTGCATTTGAGTAGTAGGACGAGGGGGCATTAAAGTATTGCCTGGGATGTAGTCAGTAAACGGAGTCTCCGAACTCAATCTTCAAGTTGGCGCAACAGTAGTAACCACAAAACAATAGACCAGTCTTGCCATTCTTAGCTACTGTATCTGCGATGGAGAGTGCGTGTGTCGTCAGGGACAGTCATAAGTGGACGTGCAGCTGAAAACGTAATATGCGCCATTTAGGGGAATTAGTCGAACATGCATGATTTTCTCTATCATAAACTGCAGACTCGGTAGCTACACAAACAATCGAACCATCTCGGGGTTAGTCTTTCGCCGTAAACCACGAGAACTAATCATGTAATCTGTTTATACCACGAGCATTTTCTTTTCTCTTGGAAAATCCAGGTTAGTGATCCAAGTGCTCATTTTTTGACAGACACTTTTTCACATAGACCATTCCCACCGACACCGCAAAAAGAAATAGTTTCATTCAAAACCACTGCGTGCTGTCTTGTTTTAAGTGTTTGATGAACAACATTAACTGTGAAGATGACGCTGTTGAAACAAGTTGCCAACACAGTAATTTCAACAATGAAGGAATGATTTTAAAGTTTACTATCTGCGTGGCCATATTCTTGTGCTAAATTCGGTGTAGAACTGGCTGCAAGCGTCAGCCTCCGTTGCGAAGGAGGCAAAGAGTGTACGCGTGGGCAGATTCAAACAGTTTCGACATGTATTGCAGCGATGTGTCGGTCATGAAAGCGCCAAGTTTCACTTGGTTCACATTGTGAAGGCCATATTATCTTCGAGTTTTCATCACGGTAGGCAGAAAACAGTAGTTCGTCTGCTCATGTGTTCCCTTTTTGTCTGCTCGTGTGTCGTGCGTGTGCGCGACTCGTCTCCTTCCCGGCGTTTTGTGGCGTTGTTGGTGAATGTCTGTCTTGTTTACACGTTCCCGGGTCGCGTATGGCTTATTGTTTTGCTGTTCTCTGCACTGTCTTTCCGAATGCAGTCAACATCACCTCATTTTTTTTATCCAGTTTCAGCGGTTTAAGCAGAAGGTAAGAAATCTCCATTTCAAGGCCACTGACCGATGACGTAACTGGAGTGTGTTTTTGTGAACTCGTAAACCACTGAGTGGGTTATGGAAAGTCATAACTCACACTTTCGCTCTCTGTTTCCTTACTATTTTCAGACGTAAAGCACTCGAAGTTAACTCACTGAAAATTTGCACTGGCGAGTGGTGTAAATGAGGTTATTTCCTCACTTGAAAACAAGAAACATTTATTCCAAGTTGCAATGTACAATTCATACATATGGTCAAAAATGAACTGGGTTTGGCATGTGCATGTGTACACATAATAATACATGAACCGCCACGGGCAGTGCAAATTCAAATGTTAACTACCAGCTTTCCATGACTGATTCTGTTACATATCAGCAAATGGAAAATCTTGAGAGATTCTACACTTTTATAACTGAAAAAGAGTCAAGAATGTGCAATTCCTGGCTAAATTTGTTGTTTTGCACAGTTACAGAGAACAAAAGGACATTTTTATATATGTTTGCATGTACATGTACACAGACACAACTACACGCACACAGTCTTAACTCAACTTGAACATAGTGGCTGTCTCAAGATGTGAAGCATTAATATTCTCGGCTTTACTTACCAGGCATCTGCTGTTCCAGTCAAGAACGTCAGTACTGGTGCAGATCCAATGCGAGACTGGCGAAATGAATCCCATTTCCATTGAGAGATGACAGAAAAGCGGGAAAATCGAATAATGACGGCATGAGCCAGTATCAGCTTGGGTTTCCCTATCATTAGGTTAGCAGAACCCCGGAAGCAAAAATTAATGTCGACATACAGATTCTAAAAGTACGGCAGCCATGACCTGGTGGTTTCGAATTCAGAACAACAGCTTAGGTATGTTATAGCCTTTGGACAACTACTTGCCAGCTACCAATAGTCACTTCCTGGAAAATAGGATTTTCTGTCGACTGCTTATTTGTATAATGGCGTCGTTCGGTTTTTTTTTTTTTTTTTTTTGGGGGGGGGGGGGTGTTTGTTTGTTTGTTTGTTTGTTTGTTTGTTAAGTCCATCCCCACAAAATGAAAAAGGATTATTGCGGTCAGTTGCGTCATCTGTCCGTGTGTGTCTGTGTGTATGAGGACAGAAAAACTCAAGGACGGGTGAATCAGTCGACACATTGTGTGTGTGTGTGTGTGTGTGTGTGTGTGTGTGTGTGTGTGTGTGTGTGTGTGTGTGTGTGTGTGTGTGTGTGTGTGTGTGCGCGTGTGCGTGTGTGTGTGTGCGTGTGCTTGTGTGTGTGCGTGCGCGCGCGCGTGTGTGTGTGTGTGTGTGTGTGTGTGTGTGTGTGTGTGTGTGTGTGTGTGTGTGTGTGTGTGTGTGTGTGTGTGTGTGACGTGGACATGGTGGAGGACGGGGGATGGGTTGGGTGGGGAGTTGATGGGGGAGGGGATTTAGGTTTGATTTAGGGGATTTAGGTTTGAGAGAATGGTTTGATGTTAAAGCTGCAGCATAGCTGTGCCTAATTCGAAGCAGATGTGAACCTGAATAGATAATTTTCCACGCCGACAGACACAACGCGCACGCACGCGCGTGCACACACACACACACACACACACACACACACACACACACACACACACACACACACACACACACACACACACACACACACACGCCGTCCGTTTTCGGCACCCAAATGCCCGCCCAAATTAAAATTTAATAAAGCTAACTTACCATCCTGTTGCGGTGTGTTCTATTCTGGCCCATGTGTCCGGTATTTGCCAGTCCGTGAATGTTCACAACCCTATTCCAGCCGTAGTAAATCCCGAAGTCATTAGTTGTTCTCGGAAAAGTAAAGGATTGTGAACCTCATGCGGTGTGACCAAGTTCGACACAAAGCTATCAATAAACAGTGAGAACGAAATGTTCACCCAATAAGCTTGCGGATTTTCCGGTACAGATATAACCTTGAGCGGTTCAGGGAGTAAGCAAATCAAGGCGATTTTTAGTTCAGATCCTGCAGAAGGCTGTAATGACTTTGCACTTGCTATGTTTCCTGCTTTCGGCTTTGTAAATTGATTCATTTGCATGAAAAAGATATTTTGTGTCTCTTTCTTTCGTCCACTTGAAAGCCGTTCATGTTATAAATACTCAATAGCTGTATTAGGAACTAAATTTGCTGCTGACCAAAAGTACACCAGTTTAACCCTTAATGTTGAAACTCAACTCGCATTATTTTGAAAATCCGTTCTATTCAAAATATACTTGTTTGGTTGGTTTGGTTTGGGTTTGGTTTGGTTGGTTTGGCATGGTTTGTTTTTTGTTTGTTTGGGTTGTTTTTTTTTTTGTTTTTTTTTTTTTGTTGTTGTTGTTTTCTGTTTTGTTTTTTGTTTTTTTTTGGGGGGGGGGTTTAGCTTTCATTAAATATGGCGGATTGTTTTTGGGGTTTTTTGTTGTTGTTGTTTTGTTTTTGTTGTTGTTTTGTTTGTTTGTTTTTTGGTTTTTTTTGGAGGGGGGGGGGGGTTGTTTCTTTGTTTGTTGGTTTGTTTGTTTGGCATTTTTTGTGTGTGTGTGTGTGTGTGTGTGTGTGTGTGTGTGTGTGTGTGTGTGTGTTGTTATTGTTGTTGTTGTTGTTTTCTTTGTTTGATGTTGTTCTTGTTGGGTTTATTTGTTTTATTTGTTTTTCTTTTGTTGTTTAGAGTTTGTTTGTTTGTTTGTTCTTGTTTGTTGGTTGGAGTTTGTTTGTTGGTTGGTTGGTTGGTTGGTTGGAGTTTGTTTGTTTGTTTGTTTGTTTGTTTTGGTTGGTCGTGTTTGTTGGTTGGCTTTGTTTGGTTTTATGGCCTTTGAATGTATGTGTATGGTTATTTTCTTATGTTTATAAAACATTAGTGTTTGTTTTTTACTGAAGTTGTTTTTCAGTTACTAAACTGAGCCTTAGATGTTTCTGTTCAATCAATAAAACAAACCACTGTATTTCCTTTTTATTGATGATAATAATATGTAATGCTTGATAAAATACACATTTCACCATAACCATTTATATGTGTGAAATATATACCATGACACCACCGACATGAACTGATGTTTACTACGGACATACTGCAACCTGAATGTAATCATACGCACACACAGTGAAAACATCGCACACTGAATAACATTTTTTTTTTAAATAACTTTTTATTCACTGGCTTTTGTTACTTTTCCCGTTTGCATATAATACACATTATAATACATTTTAATGAGAATGTCACTCGTTGATTGAAATTCATTTGGACATTTGAAACGAGCTAGTCACGGGGTAGACGGAGCATAGTATTACTTTTTGAGCAGCCGACACCAAAGGCAATTTCTGAGTAAATAAACTCTAACCGTAAATGTTATAATATATTATCTGCTTAAAATGAGGGTCTTACTAACAAACAAGTGTAAAAATAATGGCACATAACACGGCATAAATTATCAACTGTTGATTGTTGGGGTTTTTTAATTAAAAAGGCAACACACTGCAAACAAAATTTATGACCAAAACGACATCCGTTGCAAATACGACCCAAGAGTTTTCAAGATAATGCTGACTGCGAACTCGTGAAAAGAAATGGCACTGATACGCGAGCAAATACAGTGTAGTTCTAAGTTCTAGAATCAGGGTAAAGCCAAAATAAGCAGAAAGGATCATACCCTTCCTTCTTAAATGGATATTATTTGTAAATTATCAAGACATTACATGATTGTATACTATACAGAATGATAATTATATAGTGAGTCAAATAATATGGCACACACAAAAGCAAGTGTTCACCTACAACGCAAGTTAATGCAAAAATAAAAGGCCGATACAACTAGTTTAATTGTGTGAAAAAAAGACATTGGCAGAAATCGGTAAAATCGGCAATAGGCAGCAGCAATATAACTCAAAACTAACTACAGATTGTGGATTATACAGGTTCGGCCTTGACATGATATGACTGTAACCCAGCAGCAGGCCCGGGGAAACAAATACAGTATACATTTGTGGGTTCGTACACGACCGAACAGCCTCAAACAACCGTGATCAGTGTGTGCCAAAATTCACCCCTCCTCTTCGTTCATGTAGACTCGCACTCTTCCCTTCACTCTTTGCCGGCAGATGGCGCACGTGCGCAGAGCAGGTGCGCAGTGAGCACAGCAAACCAGATGGCCGCAAGGAAGGAAGAGAATGCTGACGTCATTGGACTGGCAGATTTTGCATATCCTCTCTTCTTTTGCCTCTTGTATTTCAGTCATCAACTCTGGGATGTAAGATACATTATGCATCTAGATATGTATACTTGTAAATAATAATTTGTGTGTGTGGTGTGTGTGTGTGTGTGTGTGTGTGTGTGTGTGTGTGTGTGTGTGTGTGTGTGTGTGTGTGTGTGGCTATGAGAAGCTTTGCTGCGTGAATACGCGCTAGATTATTATTATTATTCTTTCAATGTACAAACCTTGTAAGAATAATGATGTGGTCGTCATTCGATTGAATGACAAGTGACAGGTGACGTTCGAAATTGAAAAGGAGCTGTCCTCAAGGTCATGTGCACTGAGATATTCAATTAGAACTATCCTGATGCTGGGCCTCCAGGCTACGATTTAAGGAGTTATATCGCCACGGCTTAAGAATAATCGGAGTTTTACGCTTTTCATCAACCATTTTTGGTTGTTGTTGTTGTTGTTGTTGTTGATGTGGCTGCTGCTCTTTTTTGTTATTTCTTTCTTTCTTTCTTTTCATTTTTTTTCTTTTCTTTCATTTTATTCTTTCTTTTTCTTTTCTTCTCTTTTTCTTCTTTAATTTTGTCTCTTTTCCCTTTTTTTCTTTGGTGTGTGTGTGTGTGTGTGTGTGTGTGTGTGTGTGTGTGGTGCTGTGTGTGTGTGTGTGTGTGTGTGTGTGTGTGTGTGTGTGTGTGTGTGTGTGTGTGTGTGTGTGTGTGTGTGAGTTGTGAGTGTGTGTGTGTGTGTGGGGGGGGGGGGGGGCTTATTTTGAGGTTTTGTTTACGAAGGCTTAACAGCCAATATCTACACTTACAATATACCATTCCTGATATCCTACTCACGTTCCATTCGTCTGTTCAAATCCGCTTCGCCAACCGTCTCAAGGAATTCTTCGTGCGGTCCTGCTTCGTGCAAAGTGCCGGTTCCGCCCACAGCGCCTCCTACAGCTCCCCCGACAGCCCCACCCTCCTCCTCCAAAGCAGCCTCGGACTCTGGGAACGCTTCAACGCCAGCTAGCAGGACAAGAACAACATGCTGACGGGAGGCACGACGCGTTGAAATAAATGGCTTTTTAAACGCGTCCGTTGCTCAAATGATGTTACAAATACTCACACATTTCAGGTAGGAATGTCAAATGTCAGATGTCGATGTCATTTTTTTTTTTACAAATCACCCTTTAAAACAGACAATAAAGTATTTTTTAGTTGAAAGCAATGGAGGTGGGGGGTGTCTTTGGGGTTGGGTTGCGAGGCCAGCAATGGAAAGGGGGTGTTGGGGGGGGGTTGTACTTTTAGAACAGTCTGCGCGTTTGTCTGCTTCTTTTATTGGCCACATGGTCGTTTGCTTTCTATGTATCTAGGTTGTCTGTTCGCTTGCTTTGGTCACATGTCTGCATTTTTTTCTATGATGGCGGGCTGGTCGACAGACTACTTTGACAGTTTACGGATGAGGAAAAAAAAACCACGAGGATAATGATTATGGAGGCACTTTGTGATAGATTTTGTCAACGACACCATTTCTTACCCCCTCGTAGCTGATTTTGATTCTTCCTTCTTTGAATTTCTTCCTCAACCCACTCCTCAGAGACCTGTAACATTGTAAACGTTAAGAAACGATTTAAGAAACCTACCGGTTCAGTTCCCAGACAACTATGTAAATACTGGTCCACCCTCCTCCTCCCCTCCTCTTCATCATCATCGTCAATATTGTCATTATTATTGTTATTATAGATGGACATTTATAACAAATGACAGACTATACAAGTGCAATCAAACTAGTGCCTATTGATCAACATACCCTTTCTTGCTTCTCGTGCAGTTCCTTTACCACTTCAACATACAGATGACCTTTGACCTGGCTGACATACGGGCACTCAGGAAAGAAGCGCGCATGCTCCACCCAAGGGCGCAGATGCTCGGCCCAGGATTTGAGACCTCCCTTACAGTAGAAGCAGCGGACTAGATCACCATGACCTGAAATTTAATATTTGTGAAATGAAAACCGACCAGAAAGAATCAGATGTTACACATAGCCGCAGATGTATGCATACTACATACTTAGTAAGGAGAAGGAGACAGACAGACAAACAAAAAGAGACATAGACGCAGACAGAGTCAGACGCAGGGAGGCAGTAAAAGCCACACAGGGAGACGTTTCTGATTTTCAGATACTCCCTGACAGTTGCGTTCTCAGGACTGCATAATAAATGAACAGGAAGACTTTGCAAAACAACTTCAACTTATCCATGGTTATACCTGTATAGTAAAATCCAGCATCAGACATTTCCTCAGGCGTGTGCGTCTCGGCGTGCGGCCAGCCACTGAACGTGTTACAGCGTGTGGCACCCACCACCATGTCCTGCCGCTTGGGTTGCTGGGTAAAGATCCCAAGCTGATCGTACGTCACCACCCGCCGAGGGGGATCTGAGGGGGGCTGGGAGGTCTCGCTAGCTGTGTTTTCCTGACGTGATGTTTCAGGCGGTCTATTGGCTTGTGGTTGATCAGATGCTTGTCTTTGCTCAACAGGCGCTTCTTCAGCATTCCTCCCAGCTGCTCCTGTTGTGGTCTGGGTTGGGATTTGAGGCTGAGGGCTTTGGGTTGGTGATGGATTATTGGTTGTTGCTTGCTGTGCAGTTTGATATGCTGCTGCCTGTTGAGTGACGTGCTGTTCTGGTAGACGAGCCATGGAGGACTGGAAATGCTGCGATTCAGGCTCAGTAACTTGCTGAGGAGAAGATTCGTGTGAATCTGGGTTCACTTTCGTAGAAAGCCTGTGTTGTTCTCTTGTGTCAGAAGCATTTTTTCTTGATGTTGTATGTCTTGTGTGATGCTGGCCGGGGGGTGGCAGTTGATACTGTGCAGCAATTGACGGGGCTTCCAGATTCTGAGGTGGACGTGGGTATGTCGTAGATTCAGTTCCTGGAGAAGGTAGGCGACGGGTGGTAGCACTATATTCTTTGGTATTTCGGGTATCGTCAGACAGACCATGAAGAGGTGGCTGCCTGTTCAGGCTTTCAAGATATCCTTGTCCCCGTGTCTGGTAAAACTGATTCACTGGTAGATTCCCACTCCCTCTACCAATGACCAGTGGACAACCAGGTGACAGCCTTTGGTGAACCTCCATCGGGGATTTGCCAATAAATTCTTTGCTGTCAATCATCACAGGGCAAAAGGCACATCTACACATAGACAGGGCGTGCATCACCAACAATGTAATAACCATCTCTCTCTCTCTCTCTCTCTCTCTCTCTCACTCTCTCTCTCTCTCACTCTCTCTCTCTCTCTCTCTCTCACTCTCACTCTCTCTCTCTCTCACTCTCTCTCTCTCTCTCTCTCTCTCTCTCTCTCACTCTCTCTCTCTCTCTCTCTCTCTCTCATGTTCAACTGTTTGTTTATGGTTAAAGCAAGAGCAAGCTTCGTTTTGTGCTATAATATCATCACACTCTCGCAAAGTTCGCAAAGTGTGAAAAAAATGAAAGGTTGTGACAATCTTTGTCAGCAATGTTCATTTGAACATCGCTGTCATCATTGTGTCACAAGGATGATGTCTTGAGACAGCACTTCTACCTACAATAATGCAATCATTAAAGTAGAGAAATAAAAAGACAGGCTTTTACCTCAGTCTTGTACTGCCTTCCTGTGGACAGTAGAAGCCAGCTTTTGCCAACTGGGACATCCACACTCCTTCAGGCGGTGTGTAGTTGCTGAAACTGGCGTATCGAGCAAATTCGTTCTGCATCCTACCATCCGCTCCATCTGCACACATGTATACGTCAAACACTCGTCCTGAAACGCCAGGTGATATTGAACCGAGTCGAGCGAGTGAGTAGATTTCATCCTCATGTTCAAGTAGATGTGTAGGTTTTGCATGTTTCCTCTGTGGAAACTTTCTGTAAGGGCTGAAATTCTTAAGCGCCTCTTCTTTAGTCTGTTGCACTTCCCTAAATGAATCTCTGTTTTGGGTACTCTTAGACGACTGTGATGGTTTGAGAGGTGGTAGCCAGAGATACGTTCCCACGGTCTTCTCTTTAGTTTCCTTGGGTTGTTTTTCGGCTGTGTTTTTCTCCAGACGCAGTGTCGCTTTCGAGTGTTCGAATCTCGCGTGGGTGCACTGGGTGCTTCTGTGAGGCGACGAAGAACCTGTTTCCAAGGTGCCAACGTTTTGACACTCTCCTGTGTCTGTCGTTTGTGTTTCGGCATGGCTTTGGTAATTATTCTGATAAGTTTGGTTATGATCCTGCTGAACCGCGAACATGTGCTGGCTTTCAGCTCGATGACGCTCCAGACTGTGTTTGTGCGGATCTCTACCGCCATGTATGTCCCTGTCAGCCATTCTTCCTTCATCTTCACGCAAATTGTCACGTTTGATTTTAATCGTTTGACTGATTTTTTCGAGTTCATGTTCATGACTTTCGACCGCCTGTCTGCAGCGCGCTTGACTTTGTTCGTATGGATTTCTAACTCTACGCGTGTCATAGTTTGTCCTCTTTCCTCCGTCTTTAAGCTCATGATCATTCTGGTTGGCGTTCTTTTGACGTAATTCTTCCTGTTCATGTTCATTATTTTCGACGACGTGTGTGTATGGCTCTGTCAAATTATCAGAGATGGGCCGTTTTCGATTTCGCTCAATCACAGCCGAGCAACATGAATGGGAATGGTTATTCGGATTCCTTGTGAGTTGTATGAATAGAAACAACAGAATTATGCTGACCGAACAGGAAACCATAGTAGGGACCTGGCCGTCAGGACTCTGAGGTGCAAGTCTAGTGTGCTGTAGAAGAGCGCTATCTGCACTCCGTGTGCCTGTTGGAAAGATCAGAAAGTCACGCTGTGCATCATATTCAAACTCTACGGTAAACCATTGTAGTCTGATCCACGGACATCGCCAGCACTCCTTGTTAGCAGAACAGCAGAACGACAGCTCTTGTTGCAGATGGCATGAGACAAGCAGGTCCTCTAATTCGGCCTTAACAGGCTCAAACATTCCGATCTGTACCGACCGGAATGAATATGTTATTGCCGTGGTTTGAAGGACTGTTGCAAAGACTGCCGTTATTGTGAAGTAACTGGATCGCTGTTTGCTCGTTGTCATTTTCTGTGGTGAATACACTGCAAATGAAGAACAGGCACCTATCAAAACGACTGGCTGTTTTAATCAGTAGAAACATTGTGTCCCAGACCTTCTGGGGGCAACTTTTGTCTTTGTTGAAGTTACATTGTACTCACTGTGACAGACCCACATTATCAGAACAACTTGTTTTATTTGGATGGACAGATGCTGCAAAGACTGACAAGGTAAAGGCCGTTCTACACGTGACAAGCGGCAAATTGCGGCCGCCCTTCGACTTTCCCCCCACAAGTTTGTCTGCCGCAACGCCGCTGCTTCTACACACGGAAACCTCCGCACCACAAGTCGTCTGATTGACCTTTCGTGTGACCCTTTCAGCCCCATATTTGGAAGGGGCCTCGCGCGATTTCGCCCGGCCATGGTCGCGAGTGAATCCGAGTCAGACTCAGCTGAACATGTGAATGAAAGTTCGGAGGAGGAATTAGCTGTTGCAGCAGCTGCAGTTATTTTGCTGCAGAACAGGAAGAAACAGCGGATCTGGGCGAGAAAGTGGATCTTGCAGCGAGATTCGCTTGGCGCATACGGAGGTCTTTGACGCCATTTTGTTTAATTTGGCCGCGTGACCACTACGCGGCGTGCGATTGGCTGTCCTGGCGGGGCCCCCTGGGTGCCTCGCGCGCACTTGCCCGGCGCAAGCCGAGAAAATAGAAAGCCGTTCTATCCGAAACTTGCCGCGGCAAGCCTTGGGCAGCAAGGCTGTACATCTTGCTTGTACATTTGCCGTCGACTTGCCGGGGCCGCAAACCCGCTTTTGCCGGGCAAACTTGCCACGTGTAGAACGGCCCTAATAGACTTCATTTTGTTATTTGCAAAGTTTTTTTTTTTTTTAAGTAAATTACAGGACATCCAACCATCAATAGACAACTTTAGATATAATGTAGATATAATGAAATTTAGATATAATGTGGAGAAACTAGCTGCAGATTCCAGGGGCTCTGCAACAAGCTTCACTATTGCATGGCTTCCATACTCTACACTTGTAAATACACGTTCAGTCGACTGAAACAAAGCTGGAAACACTAAGATTAGTTTTAGCATACAACAGCCAGTATGAACAAGTGGGTTGTACAATTTGATTTTCTTTTATATACGGTAATATTTCTTTGAAGTGATGTCACACTAAGATCAGGCGACAGGGACTATGTATACATATCATGCGCAGTGTGTGTGTGTGTGTGTGTGTGTGTGTGTGTGTGTGTGTGTGTGTGTGTGTGTGTGTGTGTGTGTGTGTGCTTACATATATATGTAAGTGCATACATGCTCATGACTTTACATTTCTTTGAGCAAGTTTTGTGAATCCATATGGTAAGTCTTCATATATATTTGTTAAATTGTGAATACACTCACGAATAACTATAATAATGTACGCATACTCGTACATGTGACTCTATCTATACTTGTTGAAAATGCGAAAAAGACAATTAAAAAAAAGAAGAAACATTGTGTTTACTCAAACGGGCTAATTCCGTCTTTGCTAAGCCAGCTTGTGTTTTGGAACAGTTTCGCTCGTGAGTGCGTCTGTACGCTCGATAATCGATATACTCTATCCCTTCATGCGATACAATGTCGCGAGGGGTCAAATATTCGAAATTCACGATTGTTGTTGCACAGCTGGAGCGCTCAGTGTGGTCGGCGCTTCATCAAGTACGCTTCTGTTGACTCAGTGCCAGCATTACAGACGCTGTCACTGTCCAGGTGTCTAAGTGGTGTGATGACCACGACAACAGCCCAGAGCGATCTGTGGGCGTTAAATGGTAGCATTAGCCCCTTTAAAAGGAGGTCACTATTATCCTAGACGGCTGCACTGCATTTGTCGTTTTGTGTGAGTGAAGTGTGCACAGTACACATTGCTAATCCTGTGCAAACACAAATCAAAGCAATGCATTCCTTTGTGCACCGTTCGGCATTTACAGGGAAGTTTCTTCACTCGTGAATCTAAGTAAATTGATGATGAGCGGGCATTTACAAACTGAGCGAGGTTAAAAAAAAAAAAAAAAAAGGTCATCGTTCAGCAGGGAACTTCCTCATTGCACACATCGGTAGTGGACATGCGGACAAATACAGACGATTTGGGGTATGTGTGGGTATGTGACTGTTGCTTGTAACTTTCTAAGCGGGAAAATCCATTACCTCCTTTGCAGAACTGTTTTGCGCGCATGTCATCACCATTCAATCACATACACCAGCGTCTCTCTAACCCAATACGACGACGATGATGATCATGACGACGACGACGACGGTGATGCCATTTTATTTAATTTCATGTTCTCGTTGCTGTCTCAGTTTCATGTTGGTAGTTTTACTGACGAAACAAGGCAGAAAAAGGACAACCGCTTTATCGTTTCAGATGTTCCATGTCTCTGATCAGTGCTCTGTACTGCAGCGCACAACAGTAAATCGCTTTTAACTGATTCTAAGGGACGACAAAGCGTGGATACCACCAACAATCGCCTGGCTACGTTTGGTTCGGACACCCGCTCAATAGCGACAGACCAAACAGACAAGACAAACATAAAACAATGTAAGGAATGAGTTCTGTATGGATATGTTAATAACAATAGTAGTAGTAGTAGTAGTAGTAGTAGTAGTGATCGATCCTA